>CM077107.1:20098540-20111358 GCA_039619505.1 Cimex hemipterus
ACAGATGTATATATGTATATATATATATATATATATATATATATTGTATACCTTGAGAAATATCCTCCGAAACGTCGGTGAAGTAAATGTGAGTGATACGACTGATAATCTCAAAAGCAAACCAACATAGGCATTATAATTGAACAATCATCATATTCATTGATACTGATTTTTTTATTTATTATTTATGCAAAACATTTACTATTAACATCTTGACGTACCCTAGTTTATAATGAGGGCTTGAGCAACGTATTCAACACGGTTTTAATCATTTGCCAATTCGGAGAGGTGAAGTTACGTGAATGGCGATCAGGGGGTGGTTTCGGGTGGTTAGTGCAAGTGGGCCGTGGGAGGAAGAATGGCTCAGTCTCGAAACATTGTAAATCAGGGGAACACTTGTTGAATACCCCTCCGTCACATATTGTTCCCGGCAGGGTTTATCAAATAAACGGGGGTGGCTCTCGCCGCATGCGAGCAAGGGTAATTGCTCGAACAATTAGCATCAGCTAATGATTCTCAACTTATGTGAGATTATGTCTTCTTTTGCACCTAACTTTTGAATTTATTTATTGCCTTTTATATAATTCCCTGAACAAAGTTTCTTCCCCCCCCGTTACGTTTTTATCATTGCAATATTAAATGAAAGAAAGGGAACTTAATTAACCCCGTTAAGATTTGTTTAAAAGTATATTTAAAAGTATAACCTACCATTAAAATTCCTTGTATGCTTTAAAACACAATAGTCGAATTGGTTGACTGAAAGTAATAAAACTCCTCAACAATTTTCAAGAAATCGAAACTAATTGAAAAGAACCCATCATCTTGGACACCAAGTATAACTTTATACAGTCTTCATTTTTTTTGTCAATTACCTGCTTAAATGTTTATGTGCCATTTTTTTGAATAATTGATCTATATTACTTTTTTTAACTCAAAATTATTTGTTTTCGTTAACTAAAAGATCTATCTCTAACGAGAGATGTGAACTGAAATAAAAGAAAAGCGCGCAAAAAATACAAGCATTTTAAAACAATTAAACTTAATAGTATATAAACATTAGAAATCTTTGATATAGGTTCTCACTAATCGTATTTAAATGTAGACAGAAAAGCTATAATTTTATTTCTGTCTGTCGTTTTGGTTTGTGGTTTATTTTTTGATAAGTAGACCGTGCTAAATTTTTTTAATGTTCAAATATATGACGTTTCAGTGTCCAGTTCCAATTTAAAGTACATTTACTTCTTGAAAATATTTTAATTAACATATTATTATTCTTAATTATTTAACATACTTTTTTAATTAAAGAATAGTATAGTGTTAAATTAAAATATTTACTAGAAATAAACCGTATGACCCAAGATGACAAAATGTCGAACATCCTTTAAAACCCCTTAAAAAGCTTAGAAACAAATAAAAGCAAATAAACAAAAAACAAAAAAATAACAACAAATCCAAGAAAAGTTACTTTAGTTTTCAAATTGGTTAGAGACCTTTGAACAATTTTCAGAATATGAAATAGATGAAAAAATTAAGGAATGGGTAACAGGTAGAAATTTGTATCCCTCTATATCTCACTTTTTTTGTATGTCTATCTACCTATCTATCAGCCTATTTATCTATCTTTATACTTATCTTTACAGACCAAAGTTTAAATTTTGGGTAAACCCGAGATAGTGTTTATTTTCAAAAATATTGAAGGGTTGTCAGAGTCTGTGAAGTGAATGGAAGAACACGAGAAACAACAGAAATACATGCAATCAAAATGGCCGAAACGTATCTGACTTACTTAAACAGCGGGACTGAACGATAGAAAGTGATTATTTTCAACAACTAGTGTTTGTAAGAATCATAAATCAAATCAAACGTACGATATACATGTGTTGTACGTAAAAGTATACGTAAAATCATCCACGTAGACTCCAACTAACACCCGCATAATAACTGGGGTTGAGACAAGACACTACAGATTAGTTTACCGAATATGTCTAAATTTGATGGGTCAAAAGAGGTAGGATAGATGGGCCATGGTGATCAGAGACGATCAACCTAACCATAAATTGAAAATTAAAAGATAAAACGTATAAATTTAACAAAGAGTGTACAAAATAGAAAAGCGCGAGATACAACAAAAAGACATCCATTCAATATCGCTAAAAACTCACCTGACCTTCCAAAACAGCGGAACTGGGAATCGAGAATAATTATTTTCACAATTATTAAATGTTTTATTAGTCCAAGTTAAATTTGTAATTTAAAAAATTTCAATTTCTGTTGTAAGGATTAAAATTTACTGTTAACTTTCAATTAAATTCTTGATATTTTAGCAAAAATTTGTAGACCACAGTATGTGTGGAGGGTGTTTTGGTGTGATAACATTTTTTAATGTTAACATTAGAAAATAGCTTTGCTAGTAAATCTTTCCGTATTGGTCCCATCTTTCCTATTGAAAACAAAATTCGTATTTGAACTTTAAATTAAAAAAAAAGAACTTCTAATCGAAATTAAGCAGGAACGTCGAATATGATATGTAACAGCATGACAGCCTGTTTCCTGCATCATGATGCAAGACTAAAAAGTTATATTTTGGCGCATAACGCCCGAGTCGTGCGTGTTATCGGGCACGAGCGCCGTTCTGAGTCGAGAATTAACTGTTGTTAGTTCAAGAGAAAAATTTCTTTATGACGTATAACAATGTATATTATATATTTCAGAAGGGTTTATGAATAGAGTTTCAGTTACAACTTTGTAAAGTAGTAGATGGCCGAAACGGTTCAGTTAGAAAAGTTCTAAAGAGACAATGTTTATAAGGGAATGTTCATTTTCACCCGGTGTAATATTGCTTGTCACGAAACAAAGCTGTGAGGAAATGCTTGGGCTCAAATAACTGTTTGTATGTCTACATCCGGCAATCCAATGTGCACGGAATTCCAATGTGAATCAAAGGTTTGTAAAACGCACCGATACCTCATAAAACAAAACTTTTTAAAGGACGGTAAAATTTACCAACGTGAGCCTTTTTATTTCGGGGTTGCATGAAAGGTTTTACTGTTTATACAAAAAAAGGAAGCTTACATGTCTTTCAGCTTTGGAATAAGATTATTTTGATCATTTTTAAAACGAATCCATGGAACCACGGAACAAATGCTTGGGGGCGGCATCTATAATCGAAACGAGCACCACTTAAATGCCAAGGTTTGAAAGGTTTAATCATAGTTTAACAAAAATTCTCCAATCATTCTCTGTTTCATTTAATTTGCAACATATTCATCCATATAAAAATAACTCTTAGCTATTAAAATCAGCCATAGAATTTCTGTAGATAATACTGACGAGGAAGACATAACCATGAGGAAACCGTAAACCGCAGGAGGTCTGGATAGGCTCCAACATCGATTCAAATAGATTCAGTGAAAGATATCAAACCCAGAAGGAAGGTGTTCACATCAGCTTATTCAAAAAGTCATTTATGATATTTTCCCCTTTATGAGGTCTTCTTCATATCCTGTCAATGTCTTCATTACATCTTTCTATACGATTAATCTTTACATGTTTCTTTATGCTCTTTTCCCATTGAAAAATTGTGTGGAGGAAGCATTATATATATATATATATATATACATATAATTCATAATTTTAACAATTACAAAAATGATATAATATAAATTACTTTCATAACTTTATGATAACGTAAAATAATTAGATTTTATAAACTACGATATTTCATCTTTGAATTTATATAAATTCTCGAAATGTCTGTGTTTTTGAAAAAATCCAATTTGCAAGTATATCGGGTTTGAATACAAGGCCGCTGGATTCGAAACTGTGACCTTGACGTTACAATGATAATGATACTTAACCGTTTCGGCCACCTACGCCTCGTGATATAATCTTTGGTTTATAAAAAGCTCGTTAATCGGAAAAAATGTTCAAGTAAAAGAAGGAATTAAAAGAAAATTAAAATGTTAAGATATTATAGTACATAAATTTTTTTAAATGAATACAAATCTAATTATAATTGATAGCAAAATGCCGAAACACATTTGCCAGAAATGAAAAATTGAGAATAACAGCAACCACAATGATAAAATATGATCAAATTGCTCTTACATCTTTCAGTTCATTGAAACAGCCAGGTACACAGAATCCAACTGTCAAACACTAAACAACAGTCAGAAGGAACAACCTGGAGACACAGCAGACAGACATTTTGCTGAATAAAGCAAAAAGATGAAACCCGATAGAGGGATCAAAACAACCCGAATAGGCCCATGATGGTCAAAGATGATCAATCTACTCTTAAATTGTCAATTAGTACTTAGACCTAGCCGAATGCTCAAAACGTAACTACTGCACCCTAAAAAACAAGAACGAACGCTAGATACAACGGGTAAATATTTAGTGAATATTGCCAGCATAAACAGCTAGGATATGCGGACCAGAGTGGAAAGATACGATCAATATACTCATATTGAGTATTAACGTAAATTTAATCAAGCCATAATCAGATTGTACAAAATGGAAAAGACACAACAACCAGACATGCAAGGTTATGGTTAATTGAAGATTAAGATAGTCGGCCAGAGTGAATAAAAGCGCAATTATGCCGTCAGTCTACATTTAAATTGAGTACTACCAGAAAAAAATTCTTAATCGACCATAATCAGATTATACAAAAGCAAAGTGCACGAGAGAAAACAGAAAGACATCAATCAAACGCATGTGATTTTTCAAAACAGGTAAAAACGAACGATATAAATCGATCAAAATACCCTCACATTGACTATTCACAGCCAAAATAAATCTCATAAATTTATCATCAGAACCATCATCAGATTATATAAAAAAGTAAGATAACAAGAAACAACAGGAAGAAATCCAATGAGGATGGCCAAAACGCTTCTCACATAACAAAATCAACGGAAAAGTACGATAGAAAACGAACAAACTATTCTTAAATTGGCTGATAATACAATGGAACGAGATCAATCCTCATAATTCAAAAAAGGAACACATTTACATAAGAATGGACACGAGGTACACCACAACAGGTAAACGCTTACAAAATGATGATTGACAACACAAACAGCAGGGGTAGGCGGTAGTCAGAGACAATCAATACAGTCTTAAATTGATCATTAAAAAAAAAATCACCAACCATACAAATTGAACCCAACTTTCATCACACTCTACGAAACGGACGCAGTGGAGAGACAACAATATAATGAATTAAAAAAATAACTAAATTTTCCGACGGATAAAATAATGGCTGTACGGGGATCACGATGAAAGAAACGGATTAGAAAGTTCTTAATATGTCTATTAATAAGTAACTCTCTAAAACAAGGACTAAACCGAGACACAATAGCATTATGCATTGTGTATTTCGATGGAATCCAAAACGCTTCTGTCAGTTCAAACCAGCGAGAATAATTGGATCAGTGTGATCACCTAAGATGCATCAGCAAAAATCAAGCTGTAGTCTGCGCTCATGATGCTACTAAAATATTTGAATTGTTAAATAAATAAACCGTTGAACTGAATAAAAAACTCAAGGAAATAGAATCTTGGAAAACAGAAGGGCATTATTTGAAATCTGTCACCATTTTCGAGTGTGGAATTTCATTCTACAAGGTCCTGATCTCGGAGGTATTTCTAGACCGCTGCCCCGTTTCCAATGCGGGAATTTTTTTATATACAGCAACAAAGGGCTAAAAGCGTCAAAAGAATTATACACCCTGTTTAAAACAGTTAGCGTTGATAAATAGCTCGAAAGTAGAGGAATGTTGGCAGATCTGTACGCCTGCACCTAAATAATCGAGGGGATGCATCACCCGAGGTAATAATCAACCAAGACGATTTAAAGGTACTAACAAATGGCGGGTATTTGCCGTCCCTAGGTCCTTTAAGGAATTCCTTCTCCTTCCTCGGGCGGTGGATTAACCGATGGGAAAAATTAAATAAAACGCCGTTGTTTATCCGGGAGCGATACTGTCGAGATTAAACCTTCTTTGCCCAATTAATCAGACCTCCAATAAAACTTTCTGCACCAATAAAACTGTCCATATCTAGCGGCGTTTCTTATTCCCCTTGGACGAAATTAAACGTAAGTAAGAAGTTATTTCATTAAATTAACGACGAGGGCCGGTCTTCTGACAAGCCCCGGTTTAATTGTACCCAGCTTTCCTCTGATCGAATCCAGCTCTATGAAACAAATCGACATTTTTATCTGTGGAATTTTTAAAAATAAATATAACCTACACATGAAAATCAAAAATGCCATTTTTCCAAACTGGTGGGTACCAGGAAATCTTGGGAAAATATTTACGGCACGGTAGAGATAATGAATAGTTCAATAGCCCAAGTTTGCAGAAATAAAAAAGCTATATAAACGTAATATAATTCCTATCATTTAGAACAACTTAGTTCCAACTACCAGATCGGTTTGGTGGATGGGGTCAAACTATTTTACATTGCTTATTAAAGAACCATGGAATGGCGAGATTCGAATTCACGATCAAGGGAAAATCCAGAAAATGGCTGCCAGGTACTAAAAATTAAACTACAGCTGATTCTTGATAATTCGAAACCTAGGGACCTCAAAGATAATTCTAATTTGTTTGACACAAAATGTTTGAATTATCAAGAGGAAAAAAATTGTTACGAGTATACATTTTTGCTATTTATTATTTAAATTGTACATCTATAAAACATAGTAAAAACAATGAATAGATCAACTATTAAAATTAACATTATTACCAGCGTTAATAAAATCGTGAAGTGGTTTTTGTTTCAATGTGGCTTGTCCTTTGTTTAGACGATTTTCCGAAATTAACCCCGAACATAACAAATTAGAGGCTGAAAGGAAGTAAACAATACATGGAAATTTAGACGAATATATTGCCGCAAAGAAAAAGTGCACATTATAATAAGAAGTGGCTCCATTTCCATTAATCTCCCCCTGTTACGGAAAATGTTTCGTATTACCGCGTGTATCAAAATGCACAGAATTTGTTCGATTTACCAAAGCAACCTGCTGAAGAGTTAGTTTTATCAAGAAATTCGAATTAGCAATAGTCCAGACTATGTCAGACACAACAGGCAATGAGAAACGAAATTTCTCTTAAATTGAAAGTTGGTATATCGAAATAACCACTTTGGATCAAACTACCGCTCATTAAACAATCGTGGCTATTGCTAGATACCATAGAAATACATTTACTGTTTATGTTTGAAATATTACATAATACATAATGTAGACAACGTTAAATCGTATAGCGAATAAAATGGCTTTATTAGTGCCAAGTTTTAGCTGAATTTGCCTTTTCAGGTTCTTGCATAATTGCTGACAAATGTTGCAACGATATTTATATTAATTAGGGCTTTCATATTTGATAGAAGATGGTAAGAATCTCGAAACGTTCGACCATCTAGATATTCAAAATAAAGAACATTTTCAATCCGCAATCATGTGTTCGACGAACCAATGACATTTTGAAAAATTAAAATAGCCTTGTAGCGAAAAGATCTTCAGGCCTCCCGTATCAAAATTCCAAATTTAAAACGCCGCCATGTTGCGAAGGGGGGACGAAAACTCGGACGAACTGGAATGCGATAGGATTCACATTCTCAAATTCAAAAACTACGATGAATACTTGGACGATCTCATTTCCGAAAATGACCTCTTCTATCTTCGAAGCAGGATGCTTACGAGGGAAATCGCTCGACTCGGCTACAGGTCGGTGGCATGACGATATATTTGTAAAAATCGATATTACTAAATTTCGATTAGTCATTGTTTGGGGTCTAGCGAGTCTTGTCCGAGTTGTGTGATTTAAAACTTCTAACACAAATCTGTGGGTGCTTTTACAGTAAAAGAGAATATGAAGTTGCTTCTCAAGACATTGATAAAATTAATTAGGCAAAAATTTACAGTTTAAAATTGGTCTTCTTAAAACGAACAAAGGATTCACCATTTTTGTTATTAAAAACCACACATGTTCACTTTTAAAAAATATTGTTATTTTGTTTTTAAATTGATTAAAATATCATACTGTTTTGCTAAACTAATGGTATCATTATCGTACGATCATTTTACTGTTTTTGTCAGTCAGACACAGTCTGAAATTTTCTATGGGTTGTCTGTGAGTAATTTCCTCAGTCACTCACCAGTTTGCTCATTGAAAGAAATGATAAACTGAACAACAATCTACATTAGTGTTAACAATCAGAAAATAATAAAAAACGAGATATTTTGTAAAATATTTCATTTAGAACTGGGAGTCGTTGTTTAATTAATCATGATAATCGTTGCGGTCGCTCGTTTCTGCAAGTTTTGACTATGTTTTAAACAACTTGATACTTTCTGAGCTTGATCGGTTTTTAATTTGAAATTTCAACATTGAATACTTAAAACTAACTAATCAATGTTTCACACTTTTTCTTATTAAAAACCTCACACCTTCTCTATAAAAAAGTATTAAGCGTTTATGAAAAACTTTTTAGTTTGAAACATCATGGATTTAATTCGCCAATTACGTAATATGTAATGATCATTTCGCTAGTGTAATCAGTCTATGTTTTTTTGCCATTTTCAACGTTTTGTGTGTGTTATTTCTTAAATTGCGACCTTTTACAAGTTTGGACATTGAGAAACAGCAGAAAAACATTTTATACCAATCAAATTTTTACAATCAGTTTACGACGAGTTATATTGTAAAATATTTGATTGAGAATTGTTGGATGACCTTGTTGCGTACTAGTCGTATGCTTATTTTTGTTGATTTCTTCCTCTCGATAACTTCAGGCCTTGTTTTGTTTGTTATTGAAACTTCAAATTTATTTATTTAAATCCAACCAAGAGTTTCTGAACTTTTTTATTTATAACGAAAAATACATTGAGTTTTTAAATGATGGACAAGAGCACATTGATTAAAATACCAGACGTATGAAAAGCTAACTGCTTCATAGCTTTGGTAATTTTGTCTGTCCAACAAATTTAGCCATCACTGAAGACTTGACTGTATTATTTCGCCAGTTGGGCTCCTTTTATAAGTTTGTATAATTACAGAAATTGATTAAACCATTGAATTTACGTTTACGGATAGCAATCAATAAATAAACGACGGAACATTTTGTGAAATATTTATTTAGTTGAGGAGCGCTAAGTGATTCAATGCTTCCTCTGTGTCCATAGTGGACTGCTTTTTGCTAGCTAATTTTGGGAGTCAGGCACTCCTCAGTTTACTTTGTCAGTCCTGATCATTCAAACGAGGCATTTTATTTTAAAAAAAATGTAAAAACATTTATGCTGAGTACGGCGAGTTGATTCTGCCAGAACTCTAATTCGTCTCTGATCATGATGGACAAGTGTTTATGATGGTTCAGTCAGGCTCTAGTCAACATCTCGTCACCTTTGGTGGTTAGTCTGTGTATTGTGTTTTACGTTTATACTATCTTTAAAAAATAGCAAACCAAGTGACCTATTTCAAATATTTCACAATCTACTTTGAAATGATTTCTCAGTCGTGATCCTAAAAATAATTTTAAATTAAGACCACTGAACCACAGAATAACTGCCACCATTTTTTAATTTTGTGGTTGGTCTGTGTGTTATTCGGTTAAGCTTGTCCGTTTATGTCCGGCTATATGAACCGAAATCTGGTTTACAAAATGAAAGGTCTGTTTGTGTTTTCTTGTCTTAACTTACAGGTTTATTTATTACCGGATAGATTTTGTTCAATGTTGATATACTTATTCTTACTTTAAAGTAAAAAAAATATACCGGAAAGGGGTGTTAATCAAAATAAAATTTCAACGAAATGAATAGAACAAGGATGGCTGCAAATTTACAGGCACCGAATTCAATTTAGATTTCTTTTGTTCTAGGATAATTGTAAATTGTTAATTATTAACTTGAAACTCAGTACTACCAGCCTTCGTAAACATCATCTATTCTGTTTATTTTATTTTTTCAATTCTCTCTCGTCGATTGCGCTTTTTGTACTAGCTCAGTGTCAACATTGATTCATTCTGATTATATTTCGTGTTGATGGGAAAGTTACGGGTTTTAATTGCAAGTCCTCAAACTTAAATTCGAGCGTTGACAATTTGCTACAACTGATTAATTTATTTGAACTTTGTATTTTGCATTTTTTAAATATTTTTCAACAGAAAATCGGCAAATTTTATTGTATAAGTACATTTTTCTTGTAGTTTTCAATATTTACATAGTATTTTTAAAGTCTTTGTCATTAACTACATACGTACTTAGAGTAAAATTGTATATTTTTGTAAAATAAAAGATATTGTAATAAAAATAAAATAAATATGAAAACTATCTAATTACGTGAAGTGTAGACTGTATTTTATTATTGAATTTAAAATGAAAAAATATCTTGTTTAATGTGGTTTTAAGATCAGATTGCAAATTTAAGTTATTATTATTTCAATTCAGACAAATGTTTATATAATACTTCAATTGCTTCCAAAAAGTTGCTAGACAAAACATTTGCTTGTACATTGTTTGGAGGTTTTTATATGCTGATGAAAATCAGTTTAGCGGTCATTAACTGCATAGTTGAAAGAACTGTACTTCAAGGACAAAAGGTTTTGAAGAATGTATTTTTCACTGTTAAGTTCTTTGTTCCGGTGAAGCCACTATTTCTTTGTTTCTTTGCTAAGAGAGCATTAAAAAATGTACAAGAATCGCCGTAAAAACGCAATGAAAGGAGGCCATGGATAGGGTTTTGAAGAAAAAAAACCCGCGTAGATTAATGTGAACAATTGGTTTTGCCCATCGATATGGATTACGGATCGGGTGAAAACATGCTATCCGTTTGGATTCGGCCTGTTGGATGAAAAAAACTCACCAATCGACATGGTGCGCTTTTGAAAAGGGATTCTACATGACAAAAGAAAAATTCATTTTCTTTCTCGTATTTTTTTTGTACAATTTCATTAATCCTTTCTTCGATAAATTTTTTTATTGATGACTCCTATTTTTACGATGTATAATTAAAATACTGGGTGAATTTAATAGCCCAATCGAACACACAATCTCTGAACATTTTTACTTATAAGTGTACAAAATCTCTAAATTGCTATCCGAATATATATTTTGAAATTATTTTAGAAGGTCTGTAAGCCTACTTTCCTAAAAATTATCTGCATCTCCATCAGTATGATGCTTCACAAGAAAAAAAGGTTTAGAATTTACTTGTAATGCTTTACGATTATTTCAGCTTTATTTAGCGCCCCTACCTTGCCTACTTAAACGATCACCTTCTTGTGGAATAGTAGACGCATACTTTCTAGATTTCGAGTTAAATCTTTTACGATCTATGAATTTTTGTATTTCTTAGTATCACCTTTCAACTTGGATAAGGTCGCTCGTGTATAGCTGGAGGCTACTTCTTCAAATCCAAAGGATTTCAATCTGTAATATCTGTAATCCCTATAGTGAATGCTTGGGCTGTAGAAATTCTGAGACAAGGTTACACTGAGAAAAAATTGTCCTACGAACAATCCTACAAGCATTAGTACGTAAAAGGTTCACATCCAAATTAATCGGTGTATTCATCCAAAATTACAAAAAAGCATGGAAAACATAACAAACAACCTGACTATATTATCTTTTGTGATGACCAATCAGACAAACTGCCCTAGGAAGATCTATGAAACAGTAAATAGAACTAGAACCTAATCTTTGTATGACAAGGTCAAACATGACACCTCCGTCCCTCAATTTACAAAGAAAAAGAGAAACGAACCAACTCCAAAACTCGCAAACATTGCTACAGTTAGAAAGCGTAACACTCAAAGGTGAGATGAGCTGAGGAAACACCTACACAACATGGGCATATTCAATGATGACCTTATTTGTAACCTATGTAGTGATGAGGAAGAAACTACCACCATAACTACCGTTTCACCTTCGAAGGGAACCGCTCAATAGAGCTTAAAGTAATAAGAAGACCCGAAAAAAAATTGCAGGAATGACAGACCTACTACTTCCTAAAAAAAGCATCGAATCAAAACTGAACTATAAAGGACCATGCAAAGTAAGCCATAGAGAAGTGCTTGGTCGATATGAAACCCTCGCTTCTCAATTTTCCTTTCATCGTCATTATTTTATATGGATCCTAGAACCACCTTAAAATACGCCTGTAATGATTTCTTTTAGTTTTGTACTTTTCCTGATTAACTTTGAAAATTAATCCCTTTGAAAAATGGCGTTTTTTTCTTTCCTGAAGTTTATTATCCAGTTTCCTGAACAGTTCTGTACTGGCGTAGTTTTATTTGAATTCTTTCCTAAGAGTACCTTGAAAGTAAAAACTAATGTGTCGATGAATCATGAGCACACATATGTTGACGTCACTAAATTTATTTTCTTCTTCAAGACCATACCTTGTCCAGAGTATTCGTAAGTGAAAAAGGGGTCCATATTTCTATATGGCTGTTGTTACTATTTTGGATTTTTGGTAAGATCGCTTGAATATTGAAGCAGCAACGGTCCAAAGAACCTCCGTCTCATAAGACCATGAGAAAGGGGCTGCCATTTTCCCCCAGAATCTTCTACCATCTGACTAACTAAGAAAATGGTTACAGAAATTAATTTTTCTTCCACAGCGTTATCTCTCGTATAATAAAGTGGTTTTTATATTTCAATAATTCAAGTGGTTTTTTCACTTTCGTCTCAGTTTAATTATTCAAATATCGTGAGATGCGGTCTGGTGTGATGTAGGTATCAGAAAAACATTTTCTTTATCGTGCCAACGTTTCGATCTTTTATTGAGATCATCTTCAGGGCTCAATAAAAG
>CM077107.1:20111758-20145412 GCA_039619505.1 Cimex hemipterus
TGCCAACGTTTCGATCTTTTATTGAGATCATCTTCAGGGCTCAATAAAAGATCGAAACGTTGGCACGATAAAGAAAATGTTTTTCTGATACCTACATCACACCAGACCGCATCTCACGATATTTGAATAATTATCCGTTAATGGTCACTAATCTCTACACAATTCTCAGTTTAATATTGACAAAACAATAAACAACTTCTATATTCTTTCTTCTTCTTCTACTAACAATTAAATGTTTTGATGCTGAGATTTTTAAAGTTTCTACTTTGTTGACTTAAAAACTTCTTGTGTAAAAAGTTTGTCTCGATTAGTTCGGTTAATTAAAATTTCTCTCGCTGAAAGTGTCAACTTTACTATTATTAAAACTCTCCCCATCTTAAATCTCTCATCAGGCCTACAGTTAAATTAATTTCGATTTCCTTTAAGTGAATAATTAACGAGATATGACCCGAGGGAAAATACATGCAGATGAGGAAGGAGGTCTAGGTTTGACTGAGTGGACGTCCAATCCCATTCACGCCCTGGTATCAACAGGCTAATAAATTATACCACACTTGGTTTCTACGACTACGAAACGGGGATGAACCGCACCAGGCATTTAAAAGCAAATCGACTCGCCCTACTCCGACCGTTCCAATTAGATTTTCATAATTTGTCTAATTTTTTTATAGGAGAGGGAGTTGAAATGGGAAAAAGTTGTGCTTTTGACATCACTTTTAAAAATTGATCTATATATTTTATTTCGCCCACCATAGCGTAATTTTTTATTCATATATAATGATGTATAATGAATATTGCTTAAATATTTGATAGAAGTGTACTGTGGTGTAAATTTTTAGACAGCTCTGGTTAAATTTGTTTTTAATTGATCAAATACTATTGTCATAACAAATGGGGCGATATCTTGAAAGAGGTGGTAGTCTGAAAGATAAAGGTCGGAAAACAGCCCGAAAAAATCAAAAGCTAGAAAACGTATGGAATTAAGCTTCAACAGCACCAACAGAATGATTCTAATTTTGTACGAACTTCACTTAAAGTGTGGGTGGATGAAGTTAAATTTCAATCACTTAACAATGCGTTTGATTTCTATATCGGGAATAATTCATAAACCTCCATTACTTTCTATCTTTCGATATTTCGCTAGTTTTTTGTTTGTTCTCATTTATACATGAAAAAGTTAATGAACAGTACATGTCGATATATTGAAACAGAAGAAATGTGATAAAAGGCAATATTTACTATGCTTTAGTAGTGACGATTTACGAATATTCGACACAATAATTTTTACGTGTTGTATTGATTACAATAATTTCAGGAACTTGTGTGTCGCATAACAACATCTACATTTTTTTGTGTTAGAGCCGCAATCTACATTGATAATCAAGAGGTCTGCCTCTTTCTTTGCCTTTCTATTATTTTCTTTCTCACGTTGTAATCCTACTAATTTATTTTCCTCTTTCTCCAGCCAAGAGGTCAGACCAACTAGGACGATAATCGCCTCTTTTCTTTGCAAGCCCTTATGTACTCAGGGCTTCTTACATTATGGATAAAATAACACAAATAACAAACATAAATATACAAAAACAGAAACGAGAAAAAACGTGATAGTCTGGTTGGCACATCACCCGATAGTACTCGTCAGTTCTCAAGCTCCTTCATTCACAATGCGATATATTGATCAACGACTAGTTGTATAAAAGTCAAACATCCGTACTGATTCAATTTTGCATATAATGAGAATTGTTTGTTCTATGTGGTTATAATTTAGATGTAGATTTTGGTAATAAATATAAATCCTGTATAACAGCCTCTAAGTAAACGAACAGGGCAGGATAAATAAATAGGGTAATTGGCTGAGCGCTGATAAAAAAAACTCTCTAAAACGTCCCTTTCTAGCAAATATTGTCAGAGGTGGTTGCTTTAAAAATAAAATAAAAAAACTTTATTCTCTGGCGGTTTAATGGGTCCAATTACACGCCGGGCAAGACTCTCTAACCTATGTCACCGTTGTATTCCTACTGTGAATTTGGTTGCCAGGAGTAGCGGCGATACCCTTTCCGAATCCGAGTTTAAGAGAAGGAGGGAAAAAGTCAAATCACTTATGACACCGATCAAGATCATCCAGACGTGCATTAGTACAAAGCTCTCCCTCGGTTCGGACCAGCTGATCGAAGAGTTGGCGGTGAGAGAGAGAGCCAACAGATCTGCGGTTTTATTGGTATTCAGTTTTATATTTATGTAAAAAAATTGACCACAAAAAACAATGAAGTAATACCCACAGGTTCACTGATCATCCTGGTCTATCTGATTTTGATGATTTTGTCTCTCAGATGCGATTTACTAATTTGCTATATTCAGTGGCTTGTTGTGTAAAAGTCTTTCTTTGCCTTTAACAAGTGGTAAAGATATGATTGTGCATAATTTATTCTATTTCAATATGCAACATTTCATTCGCAGTCTACTAAATCAACTATATCACATAATAATTTTTTTTAAATTGCCTTCTTTACGTATTTCCTGGCTAGGTTGTTTGCAAGAAAATAGATCAGAACTACTATGCGTTAGTCTGTTTTCGTCATTGTGCAAGATAAAAGAACTTAACCAACAAGATAGACCAGGATGATCAAAGACGATCAAATTGCGGCCTACTTGTTTTGGCCTATACTAAGTCATATTTCTCTGCTACCAATAAATTTACTTTCACATAACGAATACCTAAGTTGTTAGGTAAAAGGCGCATGAGGGAATAAAACGACAGTTGTACCAAAGGTTCAATTCTCAGCATTTTGTTATTTACTGACATTCTTCAGTAGGAATTTATTTTTACTCTTATTCTTCTAAAATAATCAAAATAGGTGTTTATCCAAAATAGTTAGATTCGTAAATGAATTGATCTTTCAAAAGACAGTTATTTCATGAAGTATTGGAGTTGGTAGTACAAGGGGAACTTGAGGAAATATCTGTTTTAAATATCATATATTAAGGGTTCACATTCATTAAAAGTTTTAAATTCTACGAGTAGTTTTCAAAATATGAATTGCACTGCACGAAATGCGTATGCAGACGTTTAATTAAACAAATGACCCAGGTGTGGTCACCCCTAAGCCAACTGTTATTAATGAGATTCTGCTGTGGTAAAGAGTCTTTCCAACCTCCGTGAAGGGATTACAAACAGCTTAAAATAGCACTCCATTCTCGTGGCGATAGCGATAAGAGCTGAGAATTATCGTGAGAAGAGGAATCCTCTCATGAGATAACCGGCCGCGACGTTCACTTAGTGATGAAAGTTTTTATAAAAAAAACTTTCACAGAATTAAATGTGTTAGTTCTGTCCGCTCTTACTATTTATCTTTAATAAGGTTAACTACCTTACCTCTTGGAAATGTTATTATAACGTAATTTGAATAAATGTTGTATGATCAAATAACTCAAAGTTCGAAAAGTCTATCGGAAATTACATAGTGCAATTACATTGCCATCTCATTTTCTCACTTTGTCGTCTAGGTTTACAACTGTTGATAGAAATCATGAAATACGTCTTATAGAGCCTAATTTAAAAATTATGTCTCAAGTTCAAAAACAATGAGGTGTAATGATGGGTTCCATAAATTATTAGTCTATTTATATTTTAGTGATCGGTTGACCAAGTTACTTCTTTCAATTAATTATTCTTTGTATGTAAGGTACTGTTTGAGATAAAAAAAAGTCAGTGTCACGAGCGGGATTCGTACCCACGACGTTTTCAACCGATGGCCAAACTTAACCCGCCCAATCCAACCTGACTCTTCCCTCAGTCCCAACTCTTAACCCTTCCAAACCTAATCTAACTCATCCCTAGCCTAGCCTGACTCATCTCTAACTCTAACCTAGCCTAATTTGTAACTAACACTAAATTGATGATGCGCGAATATCACGTAAAAACCCGTGTGTATCCAGCCAAAAAACGCATTTAAATAAACTACACCGTACTTTCACATATAAATTTTTGCTTTTTTTCCAGCCCAAAGTGCAAACATTCCTCACATAACAGCACAGTTTGTCGATCCCGCCTGGTCTGTATAACAACTTGTTATAACATGCTAAAGAAATAACTTCGCTATCTTGCGAAATTATGCGTCGGGCAGATAAAACTAGAGAAACTAGGCAGACCATGCTTATTTTCATATATTTCAAAACAGAAAATTGCAAAAATCTGTTTACGTAAGTTTTTCTTTACCATAGAAAAACAAATAAAAATGAAAAATCCAATTATAATTATTCATTACGATTACGACTGGTTCGTTAAATTGTGAGATTTCTTCAAGGGTTGTTACAATCATTTTGGCCTGTTTATCTTTGCTGTAGCACCGCCAATTTACAGATATTATAGATAAATTTTTCATAGCAGTATTTTGATCAGTTATAAGATCTAATAACTCGTTTGTTCTACATATGCCGTATAATGTTTAATGAATAGTAAAATTTAATGATGAGACATAAAAGACGCCTTGTATAATTCAACCGTTCAACAATAACATAAAACTAAACCTTTTTTATAGTGGGACTAATTTCTTTTTAAACTCTCCGCCTCGTTGGTAAGAATTTACAAATGTTAGAGTCTATTACGTCAAATGTCCTATACAAGGTTGTTTTTTCGGTGAAATAAGGTAGAAGAAATTGGCCCTGAGGGTTGGTGGCATCTATCTTCCCTGAAGGAATTAACTCCACCCCCTTGTTTGTATAAGTTAACAGCATGGTTAAACCAAAAGTTTACGATTTTTAGCTTTTTTCCTACAGCATTAGGTTATCCTTGACGGTTTATCCTTTGACTTAAATTATTACAGTAAAACTCTGTAATCTAATTAATTACGTACTTTTTCGGCGGCCCGTGCAATAATCTAATTGTCCCAACAAATTGGTAGTCGTTTACCACGATATCCGCTCAGGTCAAATAGGGCCGGCCTAATTGTTTACTGCTCCTGACTAAGTGATGAGAAAGGTTGGTGAATTTAATAGAAAAGCGATTTTTTAACATATAAACATTTTCTTTAATAAACAATCGTAATATATAAGTGCTAAGATATAAAAGCTTCCATTTACACATAAATATCAGGGTTTTGTTTTACTATGATTAAATTATAATAGACATAGCGTAAACTTTTCACAGCCTGGTTGGAACATTAAAAAAAATCTATCCGGCAATCGGAACTTTACCCCGGAGTGGAAATCTTCGTGTCAAGAATCCATTATCTGTCGTATCCTTAAGGGAAAAACTTTGATTTCCAATCCGAACCGGGTCTCGCATAACTTCGCCGGAATTGGCCCGGACAAACCCGTTTTCCAGGACCAAAAGAAACAAACCGGCAAAATTTGACTACATTTGCCCACTGTTTCCAAAATCCAATTAAAAATCTAGTGATGTTTTTTTTGAAAATTAAAAACTTAAAAACTAGTCCCATGAGCTTTGAATAATGTTTTTAAGTCATTAACTCACAATTTGCTATTCTTTATATTCTTTCGAAAGACAGTTTGTCTTAGTTAAATAGACAAAATAAATAACAAACCTGGATATAGGTGGCTTCTATGTAAAGGAATTTACTATTTTTAGGTGTGTTTTTGTTAAAAACTAAATATCAATCGCTAATTGCAGGAGGAATTGGGGGATAATTTTTTATAAAGTAAATTTACAATTTAGTTATAATTACGTGCTAAATTGTTTTTGTTATTCGACTTAGAATACAAAAAACCATTATCTTTTGTATTTTTCATTATGGCGAAACAAAAATTAATTATTATTATTGACAGTAATGGGAAATAAATCTCTTATCTTGAAAACGAAAACGATGTTCATCTTTCAATATACTTTATATAAGGTATTGGTCGAGATAAAAAAGTCAGTGTCACGAGCGGGATTCGAACCCACGTTCATACCCATCAATACGCCACTTCTCTAATCCCTCACTTGAGCTATTATAACTTCGATCCTATCGGACACTTCCATCTCAACCCAACCTTTCAAATTTTCCCACCTTTTTGCCATTTTTATCTTAACCAATACCTTACATTGTGTATCTATCTAATTAATAGATGATTTTATTATGTTATTTTGTCAATCGGACTACAAAATCTTATGAATTTCGATATAAATATAATTATTCCTTAAATAACAACGATTATTTTTTAATTCTGTAGAACAATAATGGAAAACAAATGTACCAAGCAATTATTTTAAATACAACACCCTAAAGCGGATTTTTTAACAAAAAGAGATCCTTTTTTTCACAACTTTAGGGTGTTGCAAAAGATCAATGATTCACTACTTTTTAAAACCTAATAATAAATTCGTAGTATATTAAGAAAAATAAGATCGAAAAATATTGTTTTTAATTGGCCACAGATTTTAAAAGGCCGACAGAGAACCCTTGGTCCAATTCCCACCGTTGCTCCTGTGATTTTCTTCATGCTCACCTTCCTCTCAAGTACACTCCAACTAATAAGATCAAATAAGATTCGGCTAATAATGCCCAAATATGACCGTTTAAATAATAACCATTGCCGAAAAATTCCCAAACAACTAAATTGACATCATGAAAAGTGGCTAAAATATGGTAACATATTACAGTTCAATATTTAAACAGAAAATACACATTTTCTTGCAACGGCTATTAATCAAAACATCCTCATTATCTCCATTGAAAAGTAAATGATTTTGTGACGTTTTCAACTGCATGCAAAGAAAGTTTGATTTATGTTTTGTCCAGCTTTTTTCTGTTACAATTAAACATAAGAAAATAACATTTATATAGCCTATTTAGAGCAGGTAAATGTTAAAATAACTACTCACCCTTCGGAGACTTACCAGGTAGGTGGACGAAATGTATTTCTTCGTCTGTTTTAAATAATATAGCGTTTTATTAATCAATAAAGATAACGCACTGAATAATAATCTTAACATATTTCACTTAACATATTTAGCGTCGAATCGGAAACCTGTTTTTGATCGGTTAATCCTGTGACTTCAAATTAAATTTATTCGTTTATATTCGTTTCATTTTCGTTTCATTGATAGGGTATTGTTGTGCAGTAGACAATAAATTTAATACAATTTGTAATAGAATGGTTAGAAACGTTTTAACGCCAAATCAATAAACGCAGAGTCTCGAATTAGTATATTTGACGTATAGCATATTTGTTTGCTATTCTCTTCGTTTTTAATGGAAATTAAATAACCGCTCTGCGGAAGAGACTTTTTAGAAAGGGAAGTTTTACTGTACAAGATTATAACAGTGGAACCGACGCTATGACGGAAAAAACGCAACAGTAAGAGTGAGCCCCTTTCGTAGTAGATACAAGGGGTTTTATACATATTTGTTTAATTAGTTTAATTGGTTTAAGGGCTGATGTGTCTGGTTGCAATGATAAGAAGGGATAAGAAGGACGCTTTATCCTCTCTAGGTATAGCTCCCCTAGGCTAATTGGTTCCTGGATATCCAGCTGAAGTTATGGTTGTCTACATGACGCGTAGTTCGTTTCTTAGGATAACTTGGATTTCCTTGTAGAGGTGCTTGTTAATATCATATGAATGTTAAATTGCCTCTTTTCTTTAGAAAATCATAAATAACAAAAATTTACGAGAAAATAATTGATAATTATTGTAATTTAAATATGTGCAATAAACATCACAGTTTAAAAAAATAAACTCTTAAAAACATAATTATTAGATGGTTAGAGCTAATTCGTTGTACCACAAAATGCAGACCTTTTGTGAACAATATATAAAGAAGTCAGTAACAATATATTAACAATAATGAAATTATCAATTCTTTTAAATTATGTAGGACTTATTTAATCCATCTAACCTAAATTATCAAAAAAATAATTATTTAATTATATCGCAAATATTGTACACCCCGTTTCTAAAAAAATATGCTTGTTCGTCCAGTTTTATTTTATTTAAAATATATTTCTAATGTTTTTTCGAGAAAAAAAATTTTCTACGCTTTGTATAGTACAGATTTATTAAATCAATATTAAGTTTATTACGTTCTGTAGTTATTTACTTATTTAAAAATTAACATGCTTGAATTTATTCGTCTACCTATATTTCATTACCAGTTCATTACCATCAGTTTAACATAATTAGGTATCACCTAAATTTGTCTAGTGGCTAATTGAATATTATGTACTATTTATTAGATATAGTATTTTTGCATAGTAATTTATTAGTTTATCTATCAATTATTTGTATTATTACTTCATACTTGTATTATACTACTACTTTTACTTCAATTATATTGATCAACAATTATGTATGTATTAAGTACAGCTAGTAGATTGGATTTCAATATAAAGTTACACGTTGACATCCGCTCTGGAATAGTAAATAATATGATATTACTCATTCAAAAAGTATCTTTTCCACAGTCTTTTCAGTCGTATTGAGTAATCATATTTATGTTTTAGTTCGATCTTTTAATTTGCCGGAGAGATTTTTAAGCTTATTAAAAACTTGGAAATATAACACAAATAAATTTATTATTAATACAAAGATAGAATGTACAGGCTGAACAAACCATGACCGCACGACACTTCGGTCATACCGGTTTAGCGTAACCGCTCCGCCGTAAATTGAGCGCTAAATGGAATCCCAGGTTGTTGGCAAAAAATAAAACCCAGCGTTTCCGGCTCATTAAGGAAGCTAATCCGGCCCGATAGCTATTACCTAATCCTATAAGTAGTACTAAACAGCATTAAAGGAAAGGGAGAGCGACTATTAACATAGATTTGAACTGATAATGTCTTCCATATTTCTTCTTCTTAAAATTTAAGTTTCAACACGGCGGATTAAGCAAATTAATCTTACTCCAAAGTTAGCCCGTGTTATCTCATTTTTTAAACTTATTGAACTTTGAGTTATTGCGACTATATAAACAGCGCAGACAAGCAAATAAATTCGTAATGCATTTTTAAAATCATTTTTTTTTGTTTACAAAATAAACAATACTTTGTCTTATGAAATATTGTAAAAATATATTAATATATTTAACAGTCATAAAAAAAGTTATCTTTCTTCAATCTTCAACACCAAAATATACTCGATGGAGTAATTTTGATTAAATGCTGAAAAAAAGATGAATAATACATTTCATTACTGAAATATAGATGATTTTAAGAAGCTTAATTAAATAATATTGATAAAATGACAAAGTGAAAAAGCCTTTGCTATTAATAATTCGAAACAACTCTAATATGTCAGCATAATTCAACGTTTCTTCTTATAAATTACATTACACTTACATTATGTCTTTATTTATAGTATCACATAATTTTATAATAATTATAATCCTTTATAAAATGTTTTCTTTCATTACAAAGACCTGAATGGACTTAAAAACCACCTGCAGAATCAGCTTTTTTTATTTACATACAAATGTACCTTGTAACAATTGTTTACATGTACATAGGTATAAATTTTGTTTATCTTATATTAGAGATTATTTTAAAATAGTATAGTTTTGTTAAAAGTATTATAATATGATTATGTACGACTTACGATTATTAAGATGCTGCTAACGTTTCAAGCTTAATTTTCTCTTAAAAAAAAAAAAACATTTTCCATTATTTCACACACATAAACACGCCCGCCTGCCCGCCCGCTTGCCTGCGCGGTATAAGTTCAAATTGAATCTGAAACTACAAAACAAAATCTAAGCAATACAATGTATTTCGGTACGGGGAAGAGAAGAAACCAGGATACGGATATTAAATACAAACAAACAAACAAACCTCGCTGAAAGTCTGGTCAGAAATGTCGAATTATCTTCACTCTCATAATCTGTATCATTCTATACACAGAACAATAACAATTGAACAACATTGATTCCCATTGAAATAAGTTATTAAATAACAATCCTCATCCCTAGAAATTATATACAATATTTCGTGAGGGTGATTCAACTTTTGATTTTTAATGTATTAAAAAGATTTAAATTGTCTATTACGAATTTGACTCTTTAAAGATAGAATCTATTTGTGGTAGCTTGGTTTTGTACAATTTTATGAATGATGTCATGATTTTTAATTCACAAAGACTTAAGTTATGTGAATTATAGCTATTCTGAGTTCAAAAATTTCAGGAAAACCTACTGTAATATCCGCTTTGTTATAGTACTGTGTTATTTTTTAATAATATGCTGGATGCAGACCCTTCTACGACAAAATATGGTCCGAAATTGGAAACAACTTCTCATATCTTCCCTGCCGAAATCAAAATTGAAAAAAAAAAAACACATCAAAACCATATATTGAAAAGGCGAAATTGAAATGAATCTACAGCTGGGAGCAATCAACCATCCGCCCACGTGTGTCAAAGACAAGATTGGCTTATGTTTATGGGTAGCCACTGGTTATCGTGCTTCGATAACTCGAAAAGACTCGTCCCAACAACAAAACCCCCGCAAAAAACTCCGCTTTTCCAATAGACTGTCACGACATCCCGCTCCTGCGATGTGAGTGACAACCATTTAAAAGGCCGTGATTTATTTTTCAGCATGTGAGTGATATTGTAAACATGCTACAACTTACTGATTACTTATTCAACTCGAAAAACGAATTTGAGGGAAAAACAAGTCAGTTTTAAATTTAATCCGCGGATAAAATTTGATCGATAAGGTTAACTGTTTCGGGTGACTATTGGGTTTTCAAGACAGCAACTGAATGTTTTCCGGTTGAAATAATAAAATGGTAAAAAGGAGGAAAAATTCGAAAGGTTGGGTTGAGATGGAGATTTGATGCCCGAGGGGATAGAAGTCACAACAGCTCAAGTGGTAGTGTAGCGGCGTATTCGTCTGTTCGAATCCCGCTGGTGGCCACAGGGAGCTGTTTAGTGAAGTGATACTTCTTTTATCTTACGTCATTTACGTTTTAGTGGTCTATTGACCCAGTTAACTCTTTCAATTAATTATCCTTTCTATGTAAGGTCTTGATTGAGATAAAAAAGTCAGTGCCACGTGCACGAAATCACAGTAGTTCAAGTGGCAGAGTTGCGGCGTATTCAGCTGAAGGTCCCGCTCGGGAAACTGACTTTTCTTTTCAACCAAAAGCTTACATAGAAAGAATAATTAATTGAATGAAGTAATTGGCCTGTTGACCACTAAATCGTAAAATAGAATAATTTTTAACCTTGTACATTAGTAATAAAAGTTTGCAAATATTGATGACGGATCTAAATACTTTCAATTCTTTCAAATTAGTTTATCCCGGATTTTTATACTAAAAAGTTAAAAACTTTGTTTTTTTACAGTAACTTGCATACCACATGACATAATTCTCTTTAAGTATTAATAAAGTCTTTTTTTCATGAAGTCAATTATATACATAAGAGTGAGCAACAAACGTGGGACCGAGGTGGCCGGTTTTATAGATTACAATAGCCGTCTCGTCCACTCTGACATGAACGGCTTCTTCTTGGGGAAGAAGAAGCTCTGGCCCATGCAGACAGACCTGGGCTTCTTCAACTGCAAGAACAAGACGAGCCGGACTAATCACACCGATCAGATCGAGGTGAAAACAGCATGTTTGCTTTAACGTTGTCTTGTTTTAACTCGTTTTTTTCAGAGTCTCGTGGATCCTGTTAAAGGGCTTCTTTTCAAGCATAAATGGGACAATCTGATAATTGATCCGAATCCCAGGGTCGAACACCCGGGTGTCTGCACCTGCCGCACCGTAGTCAAATCTCCCTCGTATCACCAGTGCGTGATTTTCGACCACGTTATCCGGACAATGAATTAATAAACCATTTACAAAAACGAGCTGTTTTGTGTTATATATTCTAGACAAAAATGCCGTTTTTCTATATCTATCGACTATATCTTCGAAAGGTGAGTTTTGTTGGAGATTAAACCCCTAAATGATACTCGGACTATAGACGTTAGATCAATAATACCTACCAACTTGGCATTTAATGTTTCAAAAATATATAACTGCATTCAGGAATAGATATAGTTTTAACTACATCCATATTTAATTGAAACCTTTTGGTCTAGTATATGTACAGAACGAAGCACAGCTCTAAAAAGTGTGCGATATACCAGATTAATCCGAACCTTACATCTACACCTACAACTCTCCCTTTTTATGTTTCCTTACTTTTGGTGTCTTCCTTGTTGCATTTACATTTTGGTTTCTCATTAATATTTTATGTTTCCTTAATTTTTTGCCTCTACCTAGTATTTTAGGTTTTCTTACTTTTTGGTCTTTACCTAATATTTTACTTTTTGTCGCGAAGGTACCATAAAGTACGCCGTCTAGTAACGGTAATGTTAGCCACTCATATGTAGTGTGTTGACCCTTGTGTAGGTATAAAATAAATAGATTCTTATTTTTGCAACACTTACCTGTAAATATTGCTAATGATCTGAACAAATTTCCCTATCCGACGGGGAAAAGCGCAACATTATGAACCCGCAAGCGTGCCTAACTGAAACACTTAATTTTTTCGCCTTGACCAGATAGTCTATCGTCTGATTTTTTCACTTAGAACATGCTTTTGTATCGAATACGTTTTCCTCAAAAATTTATCTTTTGCATATGTAATCTCTGGCAGGAACAGGGCTACGACAATTGATTTATTCGTGAATGACTTTTTACGTCAAATTTTGCCCTGATGTCTTTCCGCATTTAAGATTTTTTATAATTCCTTGACTAGCCCGGATTCCTTTGATAAATGGATTATATCAGGTCGAGCCCAGGAGCTTTCTGTAAGATTTTTAAGAACCCCTTTCTATATTTATTTTTCTATTTTTGGACAATTTTGCGATATATCATACCTCTTAATGCCTTACTTCACAAATGAAGTAGTTATAAGAAATAAATTTGGCTGATTCCTTCGTATTCTTTCCTTTCGCTCTTGGCATATTTAGTAACTCTTTCAAACTTCGAATTGCGACACCTATCAGACAGTGTTTCCAATAGGAAACAAAGTAATAAACCGGTAAACAAACGCTATAAACAATATGCCCAACAGACCAAACACCCCACTCAAAAGTATGTATTTTTAAAAGGATAAATTTTCCAAGCAACACAAATAAACAAAATAAGGAGTTCGCTATTCTGAAACCTAATCTTCACCCCAGTTATAAGGGGGTTAAAGACGACTTGGCACCACTTCAGTTCTTGGCATGGGCCATTAGCGGTTTCCCAAGAAGTTTACCCTAAATAGAAATGATATGCATAAGCCACTCCGTGGGTAGGGCTCGGGTCTCACGGGAGAAATGTTTTCAATGTCGTTAAGTCGGAAGATTCGAGCCATTCGACGACGGCGACGAGAGGCTAATGCGGCAGTAGATCAGTCAGATTAGGCACGTCTCTACTTCTCCTCTGTTACTTAAACTCGGATACACTTCGGCGATGGTATTTGCATGATTGCGGAAAGCAACGAGCCGGCTAACATCCGACCCCATTAAAACGCATTACTTACTTAGACGTGTGATAGTTTAATGCTAACTGGCTTTTCTAAAATAAAGTACGGCAATAGGTATTATTCGATTGGTAGTTGACCAAAAAGACAAAAAAAAATAGTATCATGTAACTAAATAATTAGATGATTTACGATCATTTTCTTCTTGCTGTGCTTTCTATTTTTGGTCTAACAGGCAAATGACGATAGTCACAGAATACTAAGCTTCAATATCACCTCTCAGTCATCAACAAGATAGTTTACAATAATCCCTTTCTTTACTTCTTTACCCATCTCCAATAAAACTGAAGGTGGATGTTATTCTGTTGCATTACTCCGTCGTCTGAGATGTGCCGAGAGTTTGTTCAGTCAATGTACATACTTGTAAAAAGACACAACAAACAAAAACATAAATCAACACAGAATGTTACCATGTACACAGTAGACGAAACAGCATGTACATCAATCACGGAATGTTGCCAGTTGCTGAAGGACGTCCACAGACAGAACCAGCCAACCGTGATATTGAAAATGGTCAAGTTGTAGAAAAACCTCATTGTAAGCAATAAATTGTCTTAAAATCATTGTTTACATTATTTTGATTATCAGGTTGTTTTGTTCATTTCCAGTCGTTTTGCAGTTTGTTGTAGTTGTAAAATAAGTATGAATCAAATAAAAAGTCGAATTCTATTTTCGCCTTTAAATCAAATGTGCTGGGTGGTTCACATAAATCAATTTTGGATTGTGTATCAATAGATAACATAAAGTTAAAGAAAATAATGAGAAGATTCTTACTTTTCCAAATGTATTTACTAGCACCTCACGTGTTTTAAGGTGCTAAAAAAATAATTGTTTCCGTCAAATATTTTCCTCACAAAATGTCTTTCCTTTACTTAATATAAATTTGATAAGGAGATTCACTTGAATAGATGAAACAGAAAGGCAGCAATGTTGGGTTGATTAGCTCAATAAAAGGCTGCGATAATTAAATCTGATTTAACCGCCACACCACAGCTTTTCATGAAGATAACATTTACAAAGTTCCATTTTCTTCGGGTTCGATGTATACTTAGCACTGTATTTAACCAAGTAATCGAAATTAAAAACGGTAACTATGTTACCTTGCGACAAAGTGCAGAAGAATTGGGTTCATGTGCAAAACTTAAAATTTTGAAATGTCATCTCCGTGACATTAATCGATGTTTTATTTTAGCATTCAAATTCAAGCAATATGGTAAATATTTGTGTAAATTACCTTTCAATTAGGATAATATTTGCCATAGGGGGGGCGTCGGTGGCCGGGCCGCAAGGTTTAGACGTTGTCACGGCGATCATCACTGTAAGTTAAGGTCCCGGGTTCGAATCCAGCGGCCCAGCATTCGACATCCATACTTAAGAATGGGCTTTTTTTTAAACACCGGCACCCTGAGGGTTTATATGACCTCTGCTGTTGCGAACCCACGTAAAAAAGCTACACAATGCTCATGCATTTATTGTTTGTAAAGAGCATTGTTTAAAAAATGTATAATTTTGATGTTTTATGCAAATGCAAATAACAGACAAGCTGCAACAATTTTTTAAAATTTAATTTTTAATTTCAAATTTAAGAGCTTTCTCATTTTTCTATTAAAGTAATTTGTAATTTTCTATGCAATATATTGAATAAAATGTTTTCAATTTCAAAGTATTTTACTAAGTAGGGGAAGCAAAAGATCGCAAAAGAAAAAATTAGACATATAATTTTAGCGGCTCCCAATAAAGCCTAGGGACAGAAAGAAAAGTTTAGTAATTTTAAGAATATTTTAAATTTAGTTTCCCTTAAAATAAATTATCACATTTCCGCAGGCTCTTTTTGAAAGCCAATTTTAACCGTGAATAGAAAATATGTACGAGGGGTTTGTCCATGAAATTATAACGTTTTATTTCTGATCCTAAAATTCTAAAAGATTTTCAAATTAAGTAACAAATATTAAAAAATACGCATATTTTGTATTTTCAATTTATTAATAGTTAAACAACATCCATTTATATCTCCCAAACACGCGATTCAGATGCGCCAAAGCATAGATATAAAAAAAAGCCTCCAACGGAATCGCACAAAAGGGCGGGATTTTCCTGCGATAAGACTTCTCACGACGATAGGGTGGCTGCTTTAAAAAAAAGACACTTGTTAATTTGAAAGGAAAAAGGGGCGCAATTGGACGTGAGAGAGGACAGGTGTAGTTGCTTGTCGTTTTCACCCTCATTTTATCTACTCTGTCAACAGACGACTTTTGCTTACTCGCCCCTCCCATAACTTTAGATTGAGTTGCTAAATTTGTCTGATACCTTTAATGAACTGATAGTTCGAGGAGAAAATTTCACATTAATTTTTTACGGTGCCTTAGCCAAGAGAGAATACTTCGAAGAGAAACTATAAAATAATTTTATGTAATATATATATATATATATATATATATAATTTTCTTTGATATTAAATTAAGGTTAAATTATCTATGCATGATTTATTGATAATTAAAACTTAAACACTTCTAAGCTATAATTAATCTCATTAAATCTCTTATCATTAAATGATATCTGATCTAGGGGACAATCATACTCATTTCTGAGAAAGCGAATTAGCGACAAAAAGAAAGAAATTTACAAAAGGAAAGATATAGGAAAACATATTTTAATGTAATTTGCAGATTATCCACACCTTGAGTGTTTACTTTGTAAAGTTCCAGCTTTGTATTTGCTCTTAGCTCGTTCCATCGTTCAGTTTGCTAACAATTTCTCTCTAGAATCTACTATATATAAAGTGGAAGGGGCCGACAAACAGCTGAGGTCATCGCCGGCCCTCCGCGTGTATTCCTTCTTTTTCCTGTCTTTCTCGCGTATCTTAATATTGAACTGCAGCCATTTGAGCATCTCAATCTGGTTACCTCTCTGCTTTTACTTGTATATTACGTCGTTAATTTAAAATGTCTCTTCTTATTGCCTCACGTTGTCAATTTAAGAATAGATACACAACATACAATACATAAGATATATATCGCCACAAACCTAGAAATCTGGTCACATTCACTCCCCCAGAGTACTCGATATTCCTCGGGGCGGGGTAAATAACCCCTTCCTTTCATGCTTAAATTATATTCATTCCAATAGAGTAAAATATAAACAACCTACAATACTAACATAAAAGACTGGACACACTTGATATTCCTCGGGACGAGGCCGAACCCACTCCATTCACGCTAATAACTAGAATCAACTAAAATTTACTTGATAATTTCAACGTAGGGATTATGCAAAAATTAACGTTGATTTATTTAAATAATTTTGAATAGATATACTTTCAATTGTCAAAGAAGTGGTGGACTTGATTGTCTCTCATTCAAGTTCACCAAATAAGTTTTTGTTTTGTCAATCTTTCTTTACAATTGATAATAATCTTTAACGGGTTTTGTTACTATTGTTCAGTATTATATTTTAGCAACAGTTTCGTGGTAAAGTGAAGCGTCCGACCCTCGTTACCCGGCTGCCAAAACTGACAACCAAAAATTAACACGCGAGGGCCTTTCAAAAAGGAGCAACCGTATTTTTCTCTCTCCATCGGCTCCGTCGGGGCTTAACGATTCAAGTCAAACACAAGGAAAGGATTACTCAATACTCAAATATTTATGTACTTATCTTTGGGAGTCCGAAGACGAGTTGACTGATGCCTTAGGCCACAACAAAGCCCCGAACACAAATAAATTGAGAAGCGGACCGTCAAAGATAGACACAACTCTGCCGAAGACCAACACCAAGTTCTCTTGCTATTTATATGCCCAACTCAAAATCGGGGTGGGCGAGATGATTTTTGTTCCGTATTTTAATGATTATACAAAACAAAATATAAAATTAAGCCCGAAGCTAGGTAGAAAAGGAGGCAAAGCATCCTTACAGTTACTGTAATCCGGCAGCTTTTTTTATATAAAACTAGCGAACAAACCCTATCTATTTTTACTTTGTTTTTAATATTTATCATCAAAAGCCTTAAATTCAATCAATTAATTATTCTTTTTATGTAAAGTCTTGGTCGAAATGAAAAAGTGTTACGACCGGGACAAATGGTGGACAGATTCAATCTGTTTATCTAACTAATAAATTTACAAAGCTCACGCATGAATTAAATCATTAACTCTCGTTCATTTGAGCAAGTGTAAAGAATGGCTATCGTATTTTAATTTAAATCCAACAATAAATCCAGTTTGTCTATGCATTTATGAACAATACCCCAATACAGAGTCACAAATACACGTCTCTGGCTGAGGATCAGTTATGCGGTTTCAATAAAACGCCCCTCATTTCCCGGTGTTTCGCTAATTGACTTCTCGTTTTAATTGCAATTAATGCGCTGAGCTTCGCCCCGGCCCGACTTGAATTTAATCAAGACCCTTTCCTGTTAAATCAATGAATCGGCAATCGTCTATTTCGTTCCAGAGTGTCAGATTTATGACCTCGTAAGGATAAAAAGCAACGAGGAAAACGTACAAAGGACTATTTCATTTTAATCTTAAAACACTGAATTTCATATGGCCTCCTGGCGTTTTCATATTTCCCTTGAGCCGTTACAAAATCCGTCATTATTTGATTACTTACGAAGGGTCTTTAGGAGCTTTATTGTTCATAAAACTAAATGAAGTTCTCAAGGCAGTGATATCAACGTCTAACGCCTCGTCGGGTGTTTTATTCCCGGGGGTGTTCATCTCGTGAAATATTCTAATCGGGCTTTGCGGTTTGTCTTTTGATAATATCTAAGAAATACGAAAGGGAACGGCATAGATTGACTGATGCTGTTAGGGGATCTCGTTTCACACAACGACGCCTCGCTTCGTTTCCTTCCGTGGAAATAACGCTCTATCCTGTTCGACCCACCTCAAACGGCAACGTGCATATTAATTTGATGTAAATTGGCTGGACAAAAAGCGGCCAAAACTGGATTTGGACTGGCCCCGACACTCGTCTTTAATCTACGTGAAGTCAATCTGCTTTTGTGAAGCCGGGCTTTTCCATGATATGCAAGTAACAGTCTTATTGTAAAGCTGGTCGCTAAAACCAGCACACGTTCTTCACAAACGGAGTCGGCGTGACTGGGCTCTCAAACATTCTCTTTTGTCGCCTTTCGTATGTTGTGAACAGGGCGAGATCGGCAATTACTCTATTTCCTCGTTTGGCACACAAGTGAAAACATAAAAGTGTTCGGATAAATTATGTACGTATATTCATCATATGTAAGTTGGTCAGGCACGTACTCATTTTCCATAGTTGATTCCTTAAAGATGATCAATCAATCTGTCAAAAAAACCGCGAGAATAACCGGACTGTGATCTAGGTAGGCACAAACGAAAAAAGAACATAACAAGTGTAAAATCGAGGTTTGCATAGCACATTAATGTTACCAATGTTTATCAGTTATAATAAATAAAAAAATTCTCAGTTAATTTCATTAATCATGCTGAATTAAATCGGCTAACAAGCTGGAAAAAAGGGGTCAGAATATTTATTACGTTCCAAAAAAAACACCAATTGTCTCAATATTTATTGGTTCTATAAAATCCAAATTATCGCAGTTAATTCTATTAAACATGTTCAATCTAATTTGATGACAAACAGCAACAATGGGCGAATCAGAAAGAAACCAGAAAAAACTGAAAAAGGAAAGAATAAACAAAGTGGGAAATCTATTATTTTTACATAAAACACTGTCTCAATTTTTATTGACCATATTAAATCCAATTTTTTTCAGTAAATTCCATTAAACGTGATGAACCAATTTGTTGAACTAACAGCGAGAATGGGCGGACCACGATGAAACTGGAAATAAACCGGCAAGAAAGGGAGAGAATAGTGTAAAAGCTATTATATGTATTACATAGAGTATCTAATTTTCTAATTCTGATTGAGTAAATTTCTTAATCCAAATCTGACAAAGAAACAGCGAAAATGGTGGATAATGAGTTATTCTGCCACAAACAGGAAAAACCTAATAGAAAAATTCGAACAAACATTGAAAATAGGAGAAGAGTTCTGACAAAATACGTAAACAAAACTCCGATTGCATAAATATTTATTGTCCAAACACTTTTACTGAGATAAAATAGCAAGAACGGGCGGAGCAAGATCAAACGTGCACATCAGTACTAAACCAAAATTAACACCAGCATAATAAAACCTAACATAACAATAAAGTTCAGTGGATTTCAGTTGAATGTGACAAACTGAATATGACAGAAAAACAGCGAAAATAAGCGGACCGCGTTCGAAACATGGATAGTTGCTTGTTCTGAAATTCACTTTTTACACAAGATCTACAACACACAAGGAAATTTTGCTCAATGAAATCCACGCCAAACAAAAATGAATTTAACATAAAAACGGAAGAACTTTTTTAACAAACTACACAAAATATGGCAGATATCATTAATGTTGAACCGAATCAGAACCGACAGCGAAATTGAACGAACCGCAACTGGATGCTCTTGAACCGACGACTGACGACCAGTTCCTCTACCGCAATACAACACACAGCCATTAATGTTAACAGACTATTGTTTAATGTGAACAATATAGAGTTATAAATTATAAGATATTTATGAACAGATGTAAAATTTCAATTAAAAATGTCATGAAATATACAAATTTCATGGCAAACAAACAACTATGTCTTTATACTTTTTATTATAATTAATTTCAAAAGTTTAATTAATATTGAAGTTGATAAAAAAGTCGTTGCTTATTGAAATTTTTATAGTTATTTCCTTTGATTTGAGAATGAAAGTCGACGGAGCTTATTTTTCACATCAGAAAAGGAGGGGGTGAACTGAAAAGATGTTATTTTATTAATTTTTGTTCTGCTGTGAATAAGTCATTCGCCGCTCACTCGCCGCCTGTTTCATGGGGTTCTTTAAAACTTGGTGTTTACATAACATATTATTGCTTACAAATTAATTATTTATTGATTTGGTCAATTTTCTCTTCCAGGATGGTCCATGCGGGGGAACGACTTGCTTAGGAAGTGTGGTGTTTGGCCTGCCGACGAAGGTCCAGCTGAGAAGCAGGGACGAGCTGCTTAAACACGCCAAGGACTTTCTTGAGCAGTACTTCTCATCGATACGAAGGTACTTTTACATAACATAAATCATAGCATCCACTCCGTAGGTCAGGCGGATCGTGGTTCCGACAGACGATCTACCAAAAGCTAATCAAGCAGCAATGTAAAGTCGAATAATGCTTGTTACTGGGAGGTTTCACGTCCAACTGCTCGCTAGATGTGACGAGTGTTAAAAACCATTTTAAAATACTTTTTTAATTTTATAATCAATTAAAATCACAAGGAATTCGCTTTGATGACTAATAGCGTGAGAAAGTTTATGTTTTTGAGTTTCAAATTGAAAATATGTACACACAAAAAGTTACTAGATTTAACTAGTTTTCATTCAAATACTCACGCAATATATGTTCAGTTACAAAACCAATTTTTAGGAAAAAATGAAAATATCGAGCTCGGGAAAGCTTATGTAAAAAGAAAAAAGGTTAATTGGAAAACAGTACCTGGTCCGTATCTGCACTGCGATGTTTGACAGGCCAATCAATCAACTTTTGCCAATCCGAATAAAATCTGTAAAAAAGTCACAACAATAATATTGCCCAATGTAATTAAAATCCCTATAAGAATACTGGTCAAATCTTAATCGCAGGACTAACTAAATTCTTATTTTTAAAGTATGACAAAGCAAAAAATAAAATTGCATCAAATTTTTAGGTAAATAAACAAAAGTGAATATTTTATGCATTAACAAGAACTGTAGAATTGAAAAAAACAGCTTGCCCCAATTCAAATTCCGATGTTGCTAAATTCTTTTTAGAGCATCTTTCAACAATATTCACCCCACATCATGATATACTTGACGAGAACATTGAGCACGACATAAATATCCCTTTGTAACAACTCTCGTCTCCTCCAAGAGAAACCGACTAGTATGCTGGGAGCAAATAATCAATTCTTCAGCATATACTGATGAGAGCGTACAACAAAACAAACAGTCAGAGCAGATCTCATTGCGTAGGACAATTTAAAAATACTGGTGATGATTGCCAAATTGGAACATGTCATCTTAACACCCCAATAAAACAATTGCACTCTCATGTGAAAATACCGACCGTTGCTGTACACGTTTAAGCTCTCCCTGAAATTCTGCAATACCGAAAAACCGGCCTCCAGATACAAGTATAGCAGCTATTAATCAGATAAATGAGTAAATAATAGATCGAGGGAGCAAACAGATGGCTTGAGAGTTAATGGCTCCCAACTATTAATACCTTTTTTACGCATTTGCAACCTAAACAGATAATGAAAAATGTATATTTTTAGTACAAAGATGACGTCCTACAGGAGATTCAGTGCCTTTTATTACCCAAGGGCGAATTCTTTCACCGATAACAGCTAATTCTGAATTTCACAAATGCGGAAAGACCAAACTGAAATAACCTCAAAACGACCTTTCAATCTACAATGCTTCAGTCTTGGAATCAATTTTCCTTTAATAATAGGAGAAATTATGACATCTGACGTCTCCAATGCTTATTTCAATTGAAACAGCTTTAGGTTTTTACTTTAAATTGAAGATAACAACTGTTAGAAGGTGGTAGTATAGCTGTAACTAAATAATAAGAACGGTTAGGCTAAACTACATCGAAAAGCGTTCAGCCAAAGATCCGTGGGTGCGATGGACGTTCTGATATTTGAAATTTTCTTGGAAATGGACGGCCAATATAAAAAAGCGATTCCAGCGAGTTGAGCCGTATGAAGGGTTATTTGTAATTGGGAGAAGTCTTCACTGGCCAGTGTTCTGAGGAGATAGGAGTAGAATCTTTCAGTCCTTCTGTCAATATCGCGTCTAAACGCCTCCACCTCTCAGCTGCCGCTTTTGTTTTGTCCCACTTGGAAGAACCCCCTCGTTATCTTCTCTCCTATCGGATTAGTTGCAGCTTAAAGGGGAAAAAAGGATTGGGAAAAATGGAGATAGGGAGAGCGAACTGTCTGATTTTAAAGTCGTGCCCCTTACCGGGCGATCCTTTTCGTCTTATACGCAATGATTTAAAATAGTTAGGCGCCCGCATTGTTCCCGGTGAGAAAGGAAATAAAGAAACTGAATGAAAAGAGGAAAAATATTTTTGAACATTTGTAAAACTTATTTTTACAAAAATTAATGAATATATTGGGTTGTCCGGAAAATAATGCAGGATTTTAAGTTTTCATTAAAAAAAATCTATATAAAATATTCTGTTTACGTTCACAGGATTACTCATTTGTATGAATGTCAACACTTATTAATCCTCTTCCAAATGATATTGTTTGTTTACCTCTGTAGCATTCCGCTACTTGGAAATAAATCAGTCATCCTTATAATGTCAAAGAGAGAATTTCGTACGATTTTCTTTTACGAGTTTAAACTCGGCCGAAGCGGAGCCCAAACGGCTAGAAACATTAACCAAGTCTGGGGCGAGGGTTGTGTTAATGAGTGCACTGTGCAAAGGTGGTTTAAAAAATTTCGGGAGGGAGATTTCAGCCTTGAAGATGAAGAAGGTCGTGGAAGGCCTTCCTCTCTTAATGATGATGTTTTACGATCAGTGGTGGAAGAAAACCCCAAAACAACTGTTCGAGAACTTGCAGAGCAACTCAAAGTCAGTAAAACGACCGTCGCTGACCACCTCAAGGCGATTGGAAAAGTGAAAAAAAAAGGTAATGGTTACGGTATGGTGTGCTTCATTTGGTTTAATACACTACAGCTTCTTAAATCCTGGCGAAACCATCAATGCTGAATCATACTGTAACCAAATTAATACCATGCATCAGAAATTGGCAGTAATGAAGCCCTCTTTGGTCAATCGGAAAGGGCCCATTTTGTTGCATGACAACGCTCGACCACATGTGTCACGTGTAACGTCACAAAAATTATTGGAGCTTGGCTATGAAACTTTGCCTCACCCACCCTACTCTCCGGACCTCTCGCCTACTGACTACCATTTTTTTAGACACCTGGACCACTACTTACAACACATAATATTCAAAAATCAAACGGAACTGGAAAATGCATTTATTGACTTTATCAATTCTAAAAATTCTGAATTCTACTCAGACGGAATTAATAAGTTACCAACACGTTGGGAGAAATGTATTGAGAGTATGGGAAATTATTTTGATTAAAGAACATTGCTTTAAAGTAACTAGTTTCTTTTTTTTTTGTTTAATACCAAAATCCTGCATTATTTTCCGGACAACCCAATAGTAGTGTACAACAGTTGCCAATGACAAACTGTCAACAAAAAGGGAAAATACAATTTGCCGGATATATTTATCTTAGAAAATTTAATTTATACTAATCAGAAAGCCTTGAAGGAAGACTGGGCCAGACTAACATACCAGCTGTTTACATATTAACATTAATTTGATAGATAATTACAAACTAATTATAACTAAGTAGAAACACAACCAAAAATAATCTTGGGTGTGTTTCAATGTTTGTTTAAAATAGTATGTTAACTGATAAAAACATAAAAAACTACTATTAAAAGAAATAAAACTATAATAGGTTCTCCTACAAATTTACTGCGCAGAACCACCATGAACCCTAAACAATTAATTATCATATTACAGCAGAATAAGATATTTACAGTTACACCATGATGCGCATAAAGGACGGTAAATTAATATAATAATAAAAATATCTGAAAATTATTGGCCGGTGGAAAGGAGAAAAAACAAAAAGAAAGAAACGAAACTAAAGAGACAGTTCATACCACACAGTTAATTCAGCTGCCAATGCACGCGTTTCACAATTTTCTAAAAGGACTTAGCAGACCAAAAAACACTGAACGCAAATGGAGGCGAGATCCTGAAAACAGGCAATCCAGAAAGGCAGAACACCAAGAATATACAGAATCAACTCGATGCCTAGATGGCAACAAAATACTTTCAAATTGTTACTTGTTTACGTTTGTGTTGTCTCAACTTTGTTTGACAAGAAACCTAGACAAGACAGACCTGGGTTACATGTTTTTTACTTATTTGTTAGCTGGAATGTTGATAAAGATTCTTACCCGGTGTGGTGTGTGTAGTGTGTGTGTGTGTGTGTGTGTGTGTGTGTGTGTGTGTGTGTGTGTGTGTGTGTGTGCGTGCGTGTGTGCGTGTGCGTGTGGGCAGGGGAACGTGTTTTAGCACTCCAAAATCGAGCCAGAAAAGGTTATCCACAAGCTAGAGATGGATTGTTATTCATCGGTTAGTCTCTTTCACTACATCAACTTATAAACGGACACGACTGACAAAACAACACACAGACACAGCATAAGGGGCAAAATGCTGAAGAATGTCCAAATGTAAAACCAACATGACGACTGAAGCACTTATAATTTATATTATTTGTATATTATTTGTATTCTTAAACTCCAAACATAAACCAGTTCCATTCAACCAACAGACCAGAGTGCATTCCGTCTTGCCTCCTTGGTAATTTCACGATTACCAGCGAAGGTCGTGCCGTAATGAGCTATGCGGCCTGAAATAACGCGAAGCTATAATTTAAACACCTAGACCGCTTTGTCTACTAGCCTCAGAGATTTCCATTAGGCGTGGAACGTTTCCAACCCTTCCGCAAACAATTCGGGCTGTATTATTGTACCGTCACGTAAAATAAACATTTTACAGGATCCTCCGCCAATCACCTGTTACTTTAAGTGGCGCATCAGGCTTTAAGAGAGGAGGCGGTTATTAAATCCCCAGTTTGTTTCCGATCCCTCTCTGGTACAGAACCTTCGGCTTTACGTTGTTTCCACTACCACTCCTTATTAGTTCTGTGACAGTGTTTTTTATAATAAATTTGTTTACCTTCTGACAAACTAAATTATTTTATAGAAAACAATTAGAATTGTAAGAAAAATTAGAGACGATGCAATGATTTAAATCAAGTCGAAGAAATTCAAAATTCATCTAATTCTCTCTAACACTCGTTGTTCAGACTAACCCAATAATTTGGCTGCACTAGCCATTCTTAAACGATTTTAAATAATAAAGATGCGAATAGTAACCAGGATTGAAATTACTTTTCTATTTATCACTATTTCTTATGGAAAAGTTAATTACTTTGACTTCAAACCCTCATAGATTTTAAAGCGCCTTTAAAAAAAATAGATGTCAGGGAGTTAAGCAAGGTGAGGCAAAACGGGCTCGCTTCTATTTCTGGAAAAGCTGCCTGAGTGAAAAATAAACACTGGCTAAACTTCCCTACAAATGTGCTAGCAAGTTATTTTGCTTTTTTAACTCCATTGGACTTGAGTGTAAAGCAGGTATATGACGACAAAAGTGTAAATCATCTTCATATTAACATAAAACGCTCTTATACTAAAATTCGATTATCTCTCTTATTTTACTTGTCCTTGATAAATTAAAGAACTGACTTCTTTATTGGTTGATTATTAGTCGCGGGGGCAAAGCCTTCCATGAGATACTTTTTTACCAAGTTACTTACCACTGGACAAGCAGGTTCAGTCAATTCCTGGTTGGTGTATAAACAGTTTGAGTCTCTAATGCTTTTTGACTTCCTTATGACACTCACAACTTAGTTTATTAAAATCCAGATTTCAAATAAAGACGCTACATTACAAGCAATTGTTAAAACTCAATAACGTAACAATCAAAGACTAAAGTAAAGCACAAGATGGAGATAAATCCTTTCAATTCTGTTTCGTTTGTGTTAATAAGCAAACATTGGTTTATATAACTTAGAAGTAGATTGTTAATAATTAGCTATTCTGTTTCGACTGAAGAAGCTACACACAGATCAATCATGGATAGAAAAGGCAAGGTGCTGAAGGATGTCCAAAATATAAAACCAGCAGGCTACTTTAAGCAGAATAACTCAAGAATAAATATTAATCTTTTTTATTCTGGTTAGCTACTTCAAAGGAAGAAGAATAGAAGTGGTCATCCCGATGCCATTTACAGTTCACCTTGATACTTCACTGATAAGTACGGTGGTATCCCATGGTCGAATTTCCTGATCAAAACTTTATTTTTAATTAAGTTGAAGAGGATCAAAGAAGTCAACTGATACCTTCTCCTACAAGGTCTTGCCAAGCTTCAATTTATATTACACCATCATCAAGGCTTGGGTATAACAAATTTACATTTAACAAAATAATTTTAAAATTTACAATAATATTATTGTGTAAGTTGTACCTACTGAACTATTATTCTCCTTAAAATTAATAATAAATTATTCACTGTTTTCGTGGTCCGCTCGACCAATTAATATATAACAATTAATTCGAAGGTTCGAAGCCGAAGGTCGAGGTTTCAATCCCTCTCGTACCATTAGCTTTTTTTTCATCTCAACTAAAAACCGTAATTAATTATTAATAATAAAGTACATTTAATGTTAAATATTTTGAAAGTTCTCGTAGTTTATATTATAATTTATATGTATTATAATATATTTATTATATATGACATAGCTATTATACTTTTGTTGAATATTTTCGACTCTGTTTCGCTTGTACTTTAAGAAAGAAGAATTGCGACGTATGCCCGTAACCATTTTATCATTCAACGATATGTCAATAAGATAAACTGTCCAATAAATAATGTAAAAAAAGTGTATTGAAAGGATGTGAACATGACATTCAAAAAGAGCGAGAACCTTAAGAAAAGTGGGCGGTGGATTAAAAAAAGGAAACCGATGTTAAAAATAAAAGCTTAAAATGGGAAGAGATTTGCCTTTGAAGTTATTTTCACCAAGCCTTTATTTTCAGGGTCCCTTGCGATTTTTTTCCCACGGCTCTTCAGTTGTACTGGCTGGTAATGGCAGAAATTTTACAAGCCAAGTTATCGAATATTATAGACGTGACGGCATATTTTCAACCGTTGAATTTTTATATGTGTAAGTACCATCAAGGGTCTAAATTCAATTTTGCTCTCCTTGATGGTATTATTGTCGAGGAGATTGCCACTCGAGGGGTCACAATACGGCAACTTCCAGATTTAATATTTGCATTTAAAGAAATCCTCGTGCAGGGTGCGGCATGGGCATAGGATCGGAACCGCCTCCACTCCTGAGTAGTTTAAACGGAAAACTTTCCAAAGCAGTACGGAAATTTTACCCTGTGATTATAATAGGCCATAAATGTAAATAGCTCATATTACTAAGGTGTCCTATGGTACAGCATCAATAATAAAAAAGTAATTCAGGACCATTGTAACGCAAAATAAGCAGAAAAGTGTCCAAGTAAATAGGAGTTTAAACGAAAAACGTGCGTCAGAACTTTTTACAATACCGGAAATTTATGAGCAAAGAGGGCGATTTGAAAAAAAACAATTACATTTAATTTACTGCTGGCTTTTCTATTAACCATCGACTCTTCTTCCGATCCCCCCCCCCCTGTGAATCAACTTTCAAAAGCTTTAAAAGTGTCTTTTGAAGCGCTTAGATGTTGCACTTTATCAGAGTTGCTAGCATTGAATTACTGTTCTGTAATTACATTCACCGTGTTTTATGAGGCTTATTAGCATTTGAATAGGTAGGTTTGTGCCAAGAGTTTTTATGACTATAATTCAATTTCTGCTTCTTCCTATTACAGATCAAGCATGACAGCGTAATTTGAAATTTATTTGCATGTCGTTGCTATAGCACAAGATGAGGACCTTGTGAAGGAAGGTAAAAGGATTTCTTGACGAACTAACCAGGAGTGACTTCATTTCAATGGTTTCAGTGATGATAATTTATTAACTGGGTGTCTCGAGCTACACATCACTGAATAAAGCTTTAAAGCTAAAAGCCGAAACATGTCCGACAGACCAAACCAATGTGGACGAAGATAAGCAGATCAAAACAATTAATAACGTCCAAACTAGGTTAACAATACAATAACGTATTAACAACAACAACAACAAATAACGATGTTTGAGTACAACCGGAGTTTCGTGGATATTAGAGGAGAGTAACCAGAGATCTTGTAAATCCGTAGATTAATTTAATATAGGATATGACATCTTATCTTTAATGAAAGCATTGAAGGATGGTCAAATTTATCTTCATTTTGATGTTCTACAGAGATTAACGTGATTTGAGGTTTATATACACGTCGTAGCTACATAGCCCAAGAGGTGGACATCTATATGGACTTGTGATGGAAGGGTACGAAAGGCACTTGTTGGCATCGATGAAGAACTTCCAAGCTTTCATAGCAATGATTCAAGTGATATTAAAGTTTAGAACAGATTGTTGTTAAAATTCGACCAAAGTACGAGATGAACTGTAACGGACGTCGGGACGACCGTCCAAACCTGTTTTTCTACAACGAGAAAGTTACATTTATTTGGTTGAGATCTCTGAAAATTGCTGTTTGGTTGATTTTGAACTTTGTCGTTGGGAATTTCAATTCAGCAGACATCAAAAAAAAAATTTACGTTTTTGTCCATTACATCTCACCCCGACAAATATCTGTTTAATAAAACTGCCAAGGCGTGCGTATTATATTTGTAAAGTAGACAACAGTCCTTAAAATGGTGTTTGTAAATAGAAAACAATAAATAATTGAATTCGCCCTGGCTCGGTCCTCTCCTCCGCGGTTTTTGCACACAAAAATACTGTCGTTGAAACGTATAAAAAAATTGTTTGTTGTTTATCCCGGGAGTGCGTGTTTTGCGATGTATACGCTTGTCACTCAGTGATGTATCGTGTTTGTCTGACCCCCTCCCCCCTGCAGTTACATTATTTAACTCGACTTTAACGCCCGCATTGATCTATTTCTCATTATGCCAGATATCATCGAAAAGTGGACGGTGGTTTTTCCTCTACCACCTTTCCATATTCATTATACATTATGGACACTTATAAAAGAAACTTCATGTCATTGGAGAAGAGAAGCACAATGGTATCAAACCAAAACGGCTTGTTAATGTCCGTAGGGGTTGAACCAGTAATTTCATAGTTTATGGTCATTCTAGTTTTCTTACATAACTCACTGCTTTTGATTGTGGATTTCCTTTAATTAATACGCACTATTAACAAAATATCGCAAAGAACAAGTATTGAATACAGTTAAATGCACGACTGAGATGTCAAAGCCACGATCGGAAACGATCAAACTAGTTCAGCACCTCGCAAGCGTCAAAAAGGAACAAATCTTTTAGAACAGTGTGAAACACAAAGTGAAAATTGGCTCACACATAAGATGAAACTCTGGGAAGTAGGTATAATTAGAAAAGTTACTTTTGCAAACCAAACACATACTTTCATCGACTTAACTTTATATTAGTTTCACGCCTTTTCCCTTTTATTAAGTAAACGTTTGCTGTGGGTCAAATGTATTAAACAAATAAGATTCGATTAATTCCAGATAAAGTGCCGAAATTAAACTATTTTTATTTGGTTTGTTCAATTTTACTTAACTCTAACAATTATACAGGGAAATCCAACACCACTGTGCTTTTATTGTCTTTAATATTTATTGATATATTGTGGGGTTTGGTTTTAGGATGCAGAGTCCAGCTCACGAGGCTAGGTGGGCCCAGGTAGAAAAGGAAATTGCGACGACCGGAACTTACGATCTGACGGAAACAGAGCTGGTATATGGTGCCAAGTTGGCTTGGAGAAACGCCCCGAGGTGCATAGGCAGGATCCAATGGGCCAAGCTTCAGGTATTGACAAAATCATGGGCTCGACGAAATTTTATGAATTTATTACTTTACAGGTTTTCGACTGCCGATCAGTTACGACCACCAGTGGTATGTTCGAAGCGCTATGCAACCATATTAAATACAGTACAAACAAAGGAAACATAAGGTACGGATATATAAAATTAAAAGAAAAAAAATCTTGATCATCTCAATTTCCCTTTAACCCCAAGATATTGGCTGAATCAGCCGTTCCTACTGGGATAAATTTTGAATAAAGTACAAGTCTGCACAGTTCTGTACTGATTTGTGAGCTCATATGCATCAAAGGGAATAGGGGAAAAATGAATGGCAAGATTTCATTGCTTCTAAATAATACAACTGGACACGTTAAATTATTTAAAAATAATTAATTAAATGAACATAGAAATTAAAAATTTCACACCAGTGTAATAACATAAATAAACCAGGATACCTGGGACACGATGCTCACAAAGTTCTATGCCTCGTGTAAGACATGATCTTTTGTTACTTACAATAAGTAAACACAATTTACAATTTGGAAATTTACAAAATATAACATGATTAAATGAAACATGAAGAAGCCACTCACTGCACATCACCGAAGCAAATCCCTTGGCCAATTTTGGATTTCCAGGTAGAGTTATTGTAGAAAGTTGTTGGATTTGGGTGTATGGAAAGTGTATTGTAGAATTTGGGTTAACAAAGTCGTGAACAAATGGAATATGAAGTTCAGTGTGGATGGTTTTATTGGAGACTTAGAAGGGATAAAGGATGAATTGTAATGTTTGATTATGCCCCAAACCTACACACTATAGGTCCATTTCTTATGAATGGGTGTTTGTAAAGGGTAAGTTTATTGCTAATGTTTAGGGTCTCAGCAAGAGTTTGTAAAGGCATGTATGTCATTTCAGGTGAGTGCGTGGATTTCACCTCAGACTTTTATCAATATTCATTTCCAGGTATCGTATTTTGTCAGCAGTTAGTATCAATCAAGTTGGTCAATATGTCATTCAGCCGTAATATATAGCACAGAGACTTTCTTAATGTGAAAGTGACAAACTCATTTGCTTTGCTTTCATTCAATTTTATTATCCACTTGTGGTACCAGTCTCCGAATAGGATTAGGTGACTACAGAGAGAGCTTGCAACAGATAGGTTAGAGTGAGAAGAGAGGATAGCCGTGTAGTTGGAAATCATAAAGATGACTGTTTAGTCATCAGAACAAATTGTAAAAAGGATTTGGCCAAAGATATTTCCTTGGAGGCATTTCATTCAAACACATGTCAAAATCTAAAGGATAATCATTAAAAATTTCAACAATACTGTTTTTGTTAAATATCTAACAATTTTTACATTTGAAAAAATGAAATTAATTCAATTCTAGATCAAGTAAATAATTGCGCAAATTTGAAGGTGTTAAAAATAAATCGGTCATTAAATGGATCACAAGGAAACAATAACTTGTTACTTGAACAAAATACAAGGAAAAGTTTTGGTGCACTGGTTTCTATTAAGCACGCTAAACTTGTTGCTTTATTAATAGTCAAAGTGTGAAATGAGTAAACTTCTTGATTGTGAGGATGTCCCTTCAAGTTTAATTACACTGATTGGTCAAAAGGAAACTTTGCAAACTTAACGACAAAGTACATCATTTTATAAATGTACACAACTTAACTAAGTGTTAACACATAATAAGTAAATATTCCCAAATATTTTTATAACAGAATTGTTTTTTCTAATGGAAAAACCAAATTAAATTTTAGAGCTGCGATCACTGTCTTCCCACACAAAACAGACCCCAAGCACGATTTTAGGATATGGAACACCCAACTAATATCATACGCTGGTTATGTAAAGGATAAAGGGATTGTCGGCGATCCAGCACAAGTTGAATTCACAGAAGTATTTGCATTAAATTAATAAGTTAATGTCACAGTTTGTGCTTTATTTGTTTTTTTTTTGTTTTTTTTTTTACAGTTATGTACAAAACTTGGTTGGAAGGGCAAAGGGACCAGATTTGACATTTTACCTTTGGTTCTATCGACCAACGGGGATGACCCTGACTATTTTGATCTACCGCATGAGCTTGTTCTTGAAGTTCCTCTTACCCATCCAAAGTAAACTAATTCAAATTTACATAAACATTGTAGTTTTAAGTAATTCTTTTCTTCCAGCTACGACTGGTTCGGGGAACTCGGTCTGAAATGGTACGCTCTGCCTGCTGTTTCGAACATGATGTTTGACTGTGGAGGACTCCAATTTACAGCTGCACCCTTCAATGGATGGTACATGAGCTCGGAAATAGGTGGCAGGGATCTGTGCGATGTGCAACGATACAATATGCTCGAGGTAATGTTGAAGTTATTGAATATAACCTCGTAACATTGCTAAAAAAAAATTCTCTTTAGACAATCGCTCAAAAAATGGAACTTGACACCAGGTCTTCAGTCACACTTTGGAAAGACAGGGCATTTGTTGAGGCCAATGTAGCTGTCCTTCACAGTTTTCAAGTAATTATAATTTTACCTTGTCTATTCATTACAATGTTGATGACAATTGCACTATTTAGGTGCACAATGTGACAATAGTGGACCATCATTCAGCATCAGAGTCTTTCATGAAGCATTTAGAAAATGAACAGAGGCTTAGAGGTGGCTGTCCGGCCGACTGGGGATGGATTGTACCTCCATTATCTGGTTCGATAACTCCTGTTTTTCATCAAGAAATGGTCAACTACATTATTTACCCAGCCTACTTATATCAAGTAAAAAAATATACTGAAGATTAGAAAGATAAAATTCATATTTTTGCTAAACCTTCATTTGCTAGGAACCTGCCTGGGTCTCGCACGAGTGGAAAGATGCTTGTGGAGGACTTGGAGGAAAAAGGGAAAGAAGAAAATTCCATTTTAAACAAATTGCAAGGTATGATTTTATTGTTGTAAGTTTATGAACAGGTCAGTTTACTTCAATTAATAATTTGTGTCATTTTCAGGGCAGTAAAATTTACATCAAAATTGTTTGGCAATGCGTTATCAAAACGAATAAAAGCATCCATTCTATTTGCCACAGAGACGGGAAAGTCTGAAATGTATGCAAAAAAACTCGGCGAAATCTTTGGCCATGTTTTTCATTCACAAGTGAGAAACATTTTTTTATAAATTAAAATAAATAATCCAATTGTTAATATTTACTTATTGTTTAATTACATAGGTACTATCAATGGAAGAATATGATATGAGCAAAATTGAGCATGAAGCTTTACTATTGGTTGTCGCCTCAACATTTGGAAATGGTGATCCTCCCGAAAATGGACAGGTTCATCAAAATTCAATTTAAAACTATATATCTATAAAAACTGTCTTTAACTTTTTTAGAAACTTGACTTAATTTCAGGGCTTTGCACAAAGTTTATACACCATAAAAATGGATGAATCAGGAATGACTAATGGAAATAACACCTCAAGGTACATTATTCCACTTCAGCGTTATTGTTTTTT
>CM077107.1:20145512-20274793 GCA_039619505.1 Cimex hemipterus
TTTTTTTTTTTTTTTTTTTTTTTTTTTTTTTTTTTTTTTTGCCTTGTAATGTCTTATTGATACATTCTTTTTAAAAATTAATTATCTCATAAGACTTGAATTATTTTTCATTTTTTCATATACAGTATACCACTCTCCCTCTTTTTAAATTTTACTTTCATCAGTATGTATGAGCTAGTTCTCTTATATAAGTAACGTATTATTTCAGGTCATTTCAATTTTGTGATTTCCATCATTTCATATTCAATTATTTGCCAGCCTTTCCTTTTTTCAAATAGTTTCATATTTATGTAGCACTCCTTGTAATACTATTTAATATTAATATGTTAGATTATGATGAATTAATGGTTGAGCCTGTCATGCCTAATCTTGTCGAACTAAAACATTATAATCTTTCGGTTTTAAAGTACTCCTGCATTACTCAATTAATTTGTGGTTATTTATTCAACAGCCTAGCAAGCTCAGCATCTTTCATCAAAGCGAACAGTCAGATTGACCACCAAACTTCACTAGAACGGTGTGATTCATTTAGAGGCTCCGTCACAGATGCAGATATCTTTGGACCTCTTAGCAACGTGAGGTAAAATGATTAATTTGAAACTTACCGAAGAATTTTTGACTGTGTATATGATTTTTTTATAGGTTTGCTGTGTTCGCCCTTGGTTCTAGTGCCTACCCAAATTTTTGCGCATTTGGATCATATGTTGATAATTTATTGGGTGAACTCGGTGGGGAGAGGCTCATGAAACTTACAACAGGAGATGAAATGTGCGGTCAAGAGCAGGCCTTTAAGAAATGGGCCCCTGATGTTTTTGCCGTATGAGATTTTTTTTCTTAATTTATCTTTTTTTAAGTTGTGAGTATACAAAATTGTTTGTCTGTTTCAGGTAGCTTGTGATACTTTCTGTCTTGACAATGATGAGACATTCCTAGAGGCCACACAAGTTTTACATTCCGAAGCAATAACTGCAGCGACTGTTAGATTTGTTGAAGCCATACCAGATGATTTATGCAAAGGTATTTGAAATCATTCCATTAAAACATTCAATGTTTAGAATAATGTATTAAACAAATATGATTTAGCACTAGCAAAAAGTAATAATAGAAAAGTTGAAAGATGTCCATTGATTGGAAAAAGAAACCTTCATGGAAAAGGGTCATCAAGAGCAACCCTTTTACTTGAAATTGGGCAAACAGAGGGTATAACATATGAGCCAGGCGACCATGTCGGAATTCTAGCTTGCAACAGGACTGAACTAGTTGAAGGGATAATTTCACATTTGGAATGTCCCATAGATCCAGATCGGCCTATTCAACTTCAAATGCTGAAAGAAACACATACACCAGATGGTTAATATACCGTTTATGTTCAATAAATAATGAAATATAATGAAAATAGATGATTTTGATTAAGAATAAATGGATTTTTGTTTATAAGGAATAACAAGGAGTTGGGTGCCGCATGAAAGGCTTCCAACGTGTTCACTCAGAACTTTGCTTACAAGATTTCTAGATGTTACAACACCGCCTTCTCCCAACATGCTGCAGTTTTTCGCCTCATGCGCAACAGATGAAAAAGACCAAGAAAAACTTACTCATCTTGCAACGGTAAATTTTCATTGAGATTCACGATCTAAATTAAGTATTTTAAATTGTTTAAATTAACAGGATTCAGCGGCTTATGAAGATTGGCGGCATTGGAGGTTCCCGAATCTCTTGGAAGTCTTGCAGGAATTTCCTTCAGTACGCATTCTTCCGGCTCTGCTAGTGGCGCAACTGACACCACTCCAACCAAGATTCTACAGCATATCATCTGCTCCTTCTCTCTACTCCAATCAAATTCATTTAACCGTTGCTGTAGTGCAGTATAGAACACAAGGCACATCTGAGCATTTATTTTATCATGGCATATTTTATATACAATTTTTGTTTCAGATGGAAATGGACCTGTTCATTATGGTGTTGCATCTAATTACCTGTACGATATTAACATTTCAGACCACATTTACTTATTTGTGCGAAGGTAAAATAATATGATGCCTCATTAAACGTTACTTTTAATGACAGTTTAATTTATTTCCAGTGCGCCAAACTTTCACATTCCAAAAGAGGCAAACTCGCCTATAATCATGGTAGGCCCAGGAACTGGTATAGCTCCCTTCCGTGGATTCTGGCAGCAAAGACTGGCTGAAAGAAGCCTCAATGGTAAATATGTATAAATTAAATACAGAACATTTAATATTTAACATTTTTATAAATTACAAAAGCTGCATAGCAAGACAGTGGTAAGCGTGTTGTTAAGGCGTTAAATTCTCAACCAGTAGATGTTGCCTTTGGATTTTTCTAATGCATAAAGGAAGCAATGGAAGGTCTGGCAGGATAGGGTTTCAGAGACCCTGAATTCGGTCCTGATTCTCTTAAAAATTGAGTTTCTTTGATGAAAAAAACACACACTGAGGGGGGATCAATTTACGCATATATTGGTGTGATCTCCCAAAATGAAACCAAGAAAGAGTACAATAAGCTATAGAGCTGGTAAAGCTGTAGTGCTCAGGGTGAGTTTATTGGCAGATAAATTTATAAAATTAATTTTGGTTGCACCGGTAACTGTAGTAGAGGGCAGTTGTTAGTTTGTTACTTTGTTAGTTATTCCGCCGATACCTGTTTTTGTATTGCTCCTTTTATAATTAAAAGTATTGTTCATGTTACTGCTCTTTTTATTGTTCTTGACAACAGGTTATGAGCCCAGGAACAGTGAAGGAGCTTGGATTAAATCTTTTCTTTCACAAGAGTTGTCAAGTGTCTCAGCTATTCAGCTTATTGTACTATACCCTGGCTCCATTTTTGGGGGAGGGCTCACAACACAAAGTTCCCGTTGTACCAGTGTTCTTCCATCGAAGAAACTCATTTTTGAAGGGGGTTGGGACCAGGTTCAGGGTCGCTGAGATCCGGTCCCGCCCCTTCCATTGATGAGTGCTGTGTCAATTTCTTTTAATTGCGGCCACCGGTCCCCTTAGGCGTCAGAAAAATTCCAGAGGTGACAGTGGGGATCGAACCCACAACCGCAGGGTCTACTAGCCAAGAGGCTGATGCCTTAACCACTCGGCTACTGCGGCCCCCTTCTTGAATGGGAATTCAGAATGAAGACATGACTGGATCAGGAACATTGTCTTCAGGCACTGGAAATAAAGGAAGAAAAGATGACAGAGGTTGACTACAGAAAACGTCAAGAATTCAATCTTTAGCAGTCTACATGCTTGGTACTGTGAGATCAAAAACAACTGCAAAGAAAATATGAAGCTCTAAAAACTACATACATGAGTGTCGGCTTATCTGAGAAAGTGGAATTGAAACGACAGTTTACAGAAATGAAATTTAATCAGAAGAAAAATACATTGGAAAATTTCTTTGAAACAGGAAATTAGAGAACACTGGATCAAAGCTTGACAAAGATGAGATAATTTTGACTTTATTGTTAGCTATGCCAGAATCCTATGAATGTGTTACAAGTTCCCTAGATATATTATTTTCTCAGAATGCAGATGTCTGCTTCGACCGTCGAAGTCAAGCTTTTGCACCTACACACAAGGAGGATGGAAAATTATTAGAAAGGTGTAAACAGCTTATAATGATTGAATATACAGCAAATGGTTATCGATTATGGTACCCTGATGGGCACAAATTAATTACTGCCTGCTCTGTAAAATTTGATGAACCACAAAATTGACCTATCGCCTGAGGAAGATAAGGTTCCGAACAGGACATTCATCCTATACCAAAAGAAGTTCAACCTACACTAGAAGAAGAGGATCATACTATTAAGAGACAAAGACAATCTTCAAGAGTAAAGGGATTACCTAGATGATTTTAAAGTAGAATTAATGATGGCATTGATGGCAGTCATTTACCTTCTGAGGTGCCTACAACTTACAGTGAAGCAATCAACTCAAGAGACGATGGGATGAAGCCATTACTGAAGGTGGATTTTGGACTGATGGGCTACAGAATCATGCAAAAAACAGAACATGGGAAATGGTAACTAAACCTCAAGTTGTAAAATTAATTGATTCAAAGTGAATTTTTTTCTGAAAAACCCATATCGAATGTACCATTTATGAAAGAACAATTAGTTGCATGTGGTTTTCTTCAAGAACTGGTTGAAGATATTGACCTGTTTGCACCTGTAGCTTGGTTGGTGACACCGTGTGCAATATTAGTTTTTTTCACTACAGCAAGAATGAAGACTTCATCAGTTGATGTAAAAGCAGCATTTCTCAATAGAACACTAAGGAACCATTTTATATGAAACCACCTGCAGGATAAAGAATATTCAGGAAGGATATGTTTGTAAGTTTGTAAGTTAATTAAGTCGTTATATGGACTGAAATGTGCACCAAAAGAATGGAATGATTGTTTTATTTCTGATATTATAAAAATCGGTTTTGTAAGGAGTAGTGTAGATCCTTGTTTGAATAAAATGGTTAATACATATTTACTTACATGGGTAGATGATATAATTTTGGTCACTGATAAAGATGATGAGTTTTCCGATATTATAAATTTGTTAAAATTAAAATTTCAGATTAAATAAATTATTAATACTAATGGGAAGAAAAATAAATTTCTGGGAATTGAAATTGAAAGGGAAAATGATAAAACATATTTATCACAAAATGATCTAATTAATAAGATTTTATATAAATTTAAGATGTCCAATTGTACAGAAAGTGCTGTACCTCTGCCTGTTGGTCTTAAATTTGACTTAGTTAATTATAATCCTACTAATTATGTTTTGCCATATAGAGGTTAGAAGTTTAATGCATTTCTTGTGAGGTTCACGACCAGATTTATAGAAATTAAAAATGATGGAGTGACTGTAGTGTTCAATACTTTCTAAAAGGGTAGTTCCTTTTAGAAAACAGATTTATGTTTTGCAGTTACACTTACTTCACTCAGTTTCAGCATAATTTCAGTCCTACACAGTGGAAGCATTTAAAAAACGTTTTAAGGTACTAAAAAGGTTCAAAAAATTATAACTTGATTCCTCCAGTTCCTTGTATCCATAATCAATAAAAAATCAAACAAAAAAAATATATTTTATTTAGAGATTGTGATGTATGGTCCAGTATGGCATAGTTATCTCAATAAAGATCAAAACATTGGCACAATAAAGATGCTTTTCTACACCTACATCATACCAGACAGCATCTCACGATCTCCAAATAATCATCACCTAACAGTCACTAAACACCACACATTAAATTCATGGGTTGCAATATCATTTTATTTGCGTTTCTTTTTTTTTTTTTTTTTTTTTTTTTTTTTTTCATTTATATTGATGGTAGTGGACACATCAATCATCACCAGGGAGCTTGCTGGGTCTACTCTCACAGGTTTTTTGATGTTATGAAAACACATTTTCACTCTGTGCCATCTTCAGGGAGAGACTCAGACAGACCGAGTAAGCGGCCCAGTGCTGGTTCAATGTGTGTGTTTATGTTTTGAAAAAGATAATCTTTGCATACTTTATTTCTTAATTAACTTTTGTGTAACCATGCTGGAGATTTAATCAATAAACAAATAAAATAAAATAATTTATTACTTGATATTATATTCCTTGCTGATATTAAGTTTGATTAATTTGAGTTCAAATTTATTTAAAAAAATACAAATAATATACAATAATACTAATGACAAATAACTTAGTTACATTGTATTGATTAAAAAAAAAATTATTAAGTTTGAAACAATTTCAGGACCAGATAAATTTGGAAAAATGTCATTATTTTTCGGCTGCCGCCTGCGAAATCTAGATCTCTATCAGGATGAGAAGGAGTCCATGGTCAAAGAAGGCGTTCTGAGTAAAGTGTACCTCGCATTGTCAAGAGATCCTTCGATCCCAAAAGTAAAAAACTCTCCCGGTTTGATATTTTAGCGTAACAAACTAATTCGATTCCTTTTAGACATATGTCCAAGACCTGCTAAGGGTTGAAGCAAAAAGTGTCTACACTCAGTTGGTAACTGAAAGAGGACATTTCTATGTCTGCGGAGACTGCACAATGGCCGAACACGTGTTCAAAACTCTGAGACAGATAATTCAGGAACAAGGAGGAATGTCTGACAACGAAGTAGACCTTTATATGTTGTCTATGAGGGTTGGTATATTTAACTATAACAAAAAATGATATGTAGTTAACAAATATGTTATCTAGGATGAAAACCGATATCATGAAGATATATTTGGCATTACACTTAGGACGGCTGAAGTTCACAACAGATCGAGGGAATCTGCAAGAATACGCATGGCATCCCAATCACAGCCTTAGCAGAGGAAGAGCAGTAGCCCATTTACATTGGCTACTGGATTTATACATTCCATTAGAACTTTCCTTAACAACTAATTTTCCCCCAAGTTATATTTTTTAAACTAATCTATAAAACACAAGACCTAGAACATTTTCATAGGTTTATGTACAAAATATGCAGTTTTGAGTAGCTTTGCAGACTCGATTTGTTCCAAAAAAAAATTTCTAACGCATATACGTAACATTTTTTTTTGTAATCATGCTAAAAAATTTACATTTGTGTAAATAAAGAAAAGACTAATTATCTTATCATAGCAGAATTACTATAAATAACATTTTCGGACAAGTTTAAAACGTAGATTTACTTCTATTTTATAAAACTAATCTTCCAACTATAAATTGTAAATATTCTACATCATTGTGAAATGTTTTTTTGTTTGTTTTCTTCTATATTTCATGAGCAGTGGTTTATTGGTTTATATTAATAAAGTGAGACATACTGGACTGATTAAAAGTATTAAAGTGATTATTGATTATACATAATTTAAACCCGTACATATGTTTTGCATAATAAAAAAGCAAAACAAAAGGCCTTTGATAATAAAATGTAAGATATTTATATATTTATAAATTTAAACTGTGCCATCACTTCATACAAAATGGTATTTATTGTAAAACTTTTAAAAATCTAAAATTGTCATGTTTTAGGTTGCAAACAATTTAAGAAACACTGAACAGTATTGTTTAAAAAAATAACCTTGTGTCAAATAAGGTAGAGTGGCTTTTTATTCTAAAGATCAGATCTTTGATTAAGATTTTTTTTTACGTAGATGGTTGACTTTTTCTGATAAAATCTTCCTTTATTCCTTGAAATACATAAAAGTACCAAATACTGCATGCATCGAAGATTTTCTTAAGACATTCACAAGTCAATTTGTTTCAAAATAAAAATTCAATTAATAATATATTATTAAAAATGAACCAATTTAATTTTTTATATCAAAATTAGATTATTATTATGATTGTTTTTGATTTCCCTTTGCCTAATAACTGTCATTTTAATTGATTACATGTAAGAATTTGCTTAATTTTTTTTTAAACTTGGTCAGCGGAACTTACGATAAAGTACATTGTAATCAAAGTTGATGGTGTTGATCTGTGGGTCAATGAGTGGAACCAGCATTGGGTCCGTCTACTCTCGCAGATTTTTATGTTATTCAAACTGTACCCTCACTGAAGATGCGCTTGGATGAATCTCATTTAAATAACATCAAACGCTGTAGATGAACTCAGTGCTGGCTGAAGGCCTTAATTTTAACCATAAAAAATATCCATGAATTGGGGATTTTATCCATCACAACTTTGGACAAAACCAATCTAAAAAAAGTATTAAAATCATTTGTTTGTCAGTTAAATTAAATAATAATTTGAAGAGTAGCTAAAAGGTAAAAATAAAATAAGTATAATATTGCAAAAAAAATTGGAAAGGAGTCAATGAACATAATTTCACTGACTGAGTGTTAGTGGAATCATATTTAAAGTCTTTCATTTTAGAAATGAATTTTAATTTTTAAAAAATTTTTAATTGTAGAACCACTTTTTGTGATGACTGGCACGTTTTATTTTTATGGATAATAATCCATTTTTTATTCTTCTATTTCTCAAATTTCAAGATTAATAAAATTGGTATTGAATTAAAAAATTATACTATAGAAAATGATAATATAAATTTAATATTTTCTTAATAATCATATCTTGTAAATAATAAATTGTCAAATTGTTATCAACATTTAATATTATTCATATTTAAAAAAAAAAAAGCTTGAAAATAATACATTTCACTGTCCAATATTGATGCTTCTACTATAGAACGTGATATCTTTTTATTTGAAACTTTCCAAGGTATTATAATTGATGATTATATTAGCCTTATAATGATACTCAATTATCTATTTTTGAAATTATATAGGGTAGATGTTAAATACTGTAACAATGCTGAAGAAAGGAGGAATAATGTCTTTTGATCTATAGTCTTTTTTTGACTTTTTCAATATAGTAACAATTAAAATAATATGTTAATCTTTTTTTTTCAATAGTGGGGCTTTTTCAGTCATATTTTCACACAAATTTCACACACGCATGTTGTTATATTACAGTCCCTTGAAAAAAAAAAAAAAAAAAAAAAAAAAAAAAAGTTGAATGATAAAGCCTGTTTTAATATTTGTTTAAATATAAATTATATATTTTTTTACTATTGTGAGTTCTAATGAGGTGGCAGAAAGTTCCTTGATTGTTGAACAATATTTTATAAAATTGAGTCAATTTTAGCATTGTTTTTTGAAAATATTTAGCCTCTATGTTGCACTAAAACAGTTTGACTGAATGAAGATATATTAATAACATTTTTTTTACAAAAAAAGTTCTATTTAATGTTTGACTATTGTCAATTTAAAGTTTCAATTAGAATACTTATAATAAAAATCTAAATACAGTTTTAAATGGACTTTAAACAAAAAAAAAGTCTAAAATTTCAATTCAGCATTTTTGAAAATCTTCTAATAAAGATGTTATTGTTATTATATCTGCTTGATATCTTTGCATGACAATTTTTAAGGCACAATATCATATCTAATTTTATCTAATATATAATTTTAAGCAATAATCTTTTGTAAAAACTGTATTTCCAAATTGGCAGGAAGCTAATACCCATTCTTGCTCATTCACACCAATTGTACCGTTACTTTTGAACTGCATGATACTTTTGCGTAAATTAAAACCTTTATTTTTTGTGGTTCAAAACGACTGCTTTGTGTAATTTCATAAAACAAATGATAAACAAAGTACTTTGTCCTACATGTGGTGCAGGTGCCTTTTGGTGTACAAAACAAAGTTAATTATAAATACTTTTAACAATTGAAATCAGTATGTTTATTCTCCTTTCCTAGTCAAAACTATGTTTAATGTTCCTTCAGAATGTACAATGAAACAGTGTTTGATTTTATTTTTGAACTTTATTTTTTGAGGAGTCAGCCAAAGAAGAAGAAATCAGTTCCTCCTTAACCCCAAACTCAATCAGTTTCCTTCTCAATAAATAAGCACCAAAATTTGAACCAATAGGGCATCCCTAAACATTTTCCCTCATTCTTTTAGTTAAAACAACAAGGAAAAACACACCAAAATTATTTTGTAAATTTAAATTATTTTATTGACATAACAAAAACAGCAATCATATTTAATCAAGCTACTCCTTTTTGAAAACTAAAAACAGCCATTATCACAAAATCAAAGGTTTCCTCTCTCAGCTTGCTCTGCTTCAATAGCTTCAAAAAGAGCCTTGAAATTTCCAGCTCCAAATCCCTAGACAAGAACGAGTCAGATAAAAAATGAGTAATAAAAGTTTTAATTTCAAGTTCTTACATTGTGATTATGACGCTGGATGACCTCCAAGAAGAGTGTCGGCCTGTCCTGCATATTTTTCGTGAAAATCTGCAGCAGGTACCCGTTTTCATCGTAATCAATGAGAATTTTAAGTTTCTGAAAAAATATTGATTTTAGCGATTGTTGCAGGTGATTACAAATGATTAGAAAGGGTCAGGGCTTAATTTAAAAATTAATAATTAAATAATAAAAATGTTACTTGTAAAACACTAAGATCCTCCTTGATTTCAAAGTTGTCAGCTTTGAGTTTTTTCTTCAGCATGTCGTAATAAGTATCAGGGACTGACATAAACTCCTGCCCTCTTGCTTTTAAGTTGGTTATCTATAAAAAAAAGTTTTGAATATTTGTCTGTAAAACAACGTATGATGGAAACGTACTGCACTGATAATATCCTGAGTGTTAAGCGCTATGTGTTGTACTCCTGCGCCTCCATAGTAATCCACATATTCTGAAATCTGACTCTTTTTTTTACCAGGGGCAGGTTCATTTATTGGAATCTAAAAGTGGTAAAATGTCAATAATGTTTTTAAACATTAAACTGGCATGTGTATTACTTTAACCGTCTCTTCATAGTTTGTTACAACAATTGACCTAAGTGCTGAGTATTGAGTATGCAGTTGGGTATCGTCAACAGACCAGAACCGATGGAAAAGAAGGTTTTTTTCATACCTTTTAAAATTAAAACATATTTCTAATATATTAATAATTTTATAAATTATAAAATACTGTATTTCATATTAAATGCAACAAACCAATCGGCAACGTCTTCCATACAGAGGTCTGGTTGGTTGCCAACCATGTGGTCAATAAAATCTAATTTTCCTGATGGCCTAAACAGAATTTTTATTAAAAGAAATATTTATTTAAATACAAATTATATTTTTAGGTCTTACAATTGCTTAAGTAGTACATCGTTAACTGGTGATTTATGATAACCTGGCAAAAATAATCCCTTATACTTGGAACGATCGACAAAAGTGTGGGTTGTATCTCCAAACTAAAAATTACTCATAGATAACATAACATGACGTTGTTTAAATGATTAATATCACTTACAGTTTTAACAGTTGCAAATTTCACAGAGCCAAACTCATCTTTCTCTTCCCAAACGTCTTTTACAAGAGTCGCTCCTCTTTCTTTTGCTTTCTATTTAACAGATTAATTAATTTTTAAAAAAATCAATTAATAATAATAAGCACCACATACTTTAACTATCGCATCGATATCTTCAACACTGAATGCAGCATCTTTGACACCATCACCATGCTTCATCAAATGATGGTTGAGTTCTTTTTCTGTCGGCTCATAAGCAGACATGAAGACAAATCTAATCTGAAATTTTTAAACAGTGTGTGAACTAATGCTTACTGAAAACTTTCAATATGATTCAATTTACCTTGTTTTGCTGTACAACGTGTGCAGCATATTCCCTCGATCCTGTCTCCAAACCTTTGTAGGCCAAAGGTTCAAAGCCGAGCCTCGAGCAATAATAACTTGCAGCCTAATTTGTTTGTTTAAAAAAAAAAATTAATTAAAATGTAGAAAATTCAGTGTGCATCAAAACAAATAAATATTTGAACAGAATTTACCTGTTTTGCATTTCCTACCCAAAAGACTACATGATCAAAGCAGAGAAATCTCCCAGCTTCAGGCTAGAAAAAATACAAATTAAAAATAAATGTACATCTCTTTTAGCATTTACATAGAAGAGGGAATGTACCTTTGGTCCTTTATTTGTGTAGGTGGTCTGAAAAAAAAATTGTATAATAAAGGGTATAAAAGTTTTTGTTATTATTACTATTTTTGTTAAATTATTTAAAAACAATAATACATATATTTGTACTAAGGAGTAATATTTCCATAGATTATGACATTTGTGTCATCATCTAAATTTGTTTACACATAACGTTTACAATTATGCTGAACTCATACTGGAAACTCATGAGTTTTGGTGATGATCATTGATTTGTGTGGGTTTTTTAGTGTTCCTTTTCTATGTTATAATTCACAACAATATGCAGACCAGGTTGATCTTTGAACCTAGCAAGGATAGGGAGACTAACATCGGTAAAGATCGAATTATAGGTTCATCCCCCACAATCACAACACAGCTAGCCAGGACAAGTTATTATTATAGTTATTGAAAATTGTTTGATACTTGTTAAGATGCAATTTGATCATCTTTTGATCTATCCACGTGTTCTGGCCTATTGTCTTCTTTGGTGGTCAGTCTGTGTTTTATTTTACCAACCTGCCTTCATTAATTGCATAAAAGCCATTGCCATGATTGACCAAACCAGCAAGGAAAGGCAGACCAGGATGATCATAAACGATGTAATTACAATATTCATGTTTATACTGCCACAGTTCTGGGTGTTTAAAAATATCTCAAAGGATTGATTTCAGATGAAGGCAATTACTTTCAGCATTAATAAAACTGGAGGGGGATTTTTTAATTTTTTTTCTTTTCTAAGGAAAGAATGTTAGTCTCATAAAGTCAAACTTTTCCCATAGTTCAAACATTTTTTTCAGAGTTTAATATCTTTGCTAAATGTGTATCGCAATGTCGTGCACAACCTGTTTCTATGTTGAGTTTGGCAAAAAAAAAAAAAAATAATAATAATAATAATGTTTACTCTCTCGTTTTTGCGTAAGGTACGACATTTTTTACATAAATGCGTCAGCGAAGGTCATTTTTGAAAAATAGTACCAGGATAACGAGTATTAATTAATACCACCGTTGGTGGTACGAACGATAAATGTAATCAATAATTGAATTTTTTCAATTCTGGCAATGGAATTCTTCAGTATACTCGTTTAACTGACACCGTTCGAAGATTATAAGATACGGAAACGGAACAAAGACAAAATGGTGGGAGCTATTTGCGTTTTGTGGTGCGAGTCGGTCAAGAACAAAAAAAAAGTTAAAACAGAATTTTTTTAAGAAACAGCCAAAGCTGAAAACCAAAATATATCCGTTTTTTATTGGTATTTTTGTGTAAGCAGTATATATAACATATCACTCAACACTTCCTAGCATGGTATCGTTCCCGCTCTTGTAAAGCCGATTTTAAATTCGACATTTGATAAACGGATCGAAAAAGTCTTGTGTTTTATTAGTGTATAATTACTTTTCAAAACGTTTTCTTTACATGTAGCACAATAGTTACTTGATACATAATCGTAAATATTAATCTTTGCCTAAAATATACAGAAATAGAGACATTCTGGAAACATTTGGGAAATTTATTGAAGATCTTTATATGTCCATCAGTTAAAATACGCAAAATTGCCGAGAAAAAATATCCTTTATTCTAGTTTAACTTTTGTGTATATTCTTTATAATATTTTATAAATAATACATTTAAAATATCTCTCAAATGAAATTAATTGCATAAGATTTTAAGCGTGTAGGTGAAGGTTTGTTTATGGAAATCGCATTATTATTAACAATGTTAAATATTAACTTTTGACAAATCTTTAATTTTTTTAAAGATTTTTCCTACGATTATAGCCTTCTATTAATTAGAAATAGTTTATTGTAAAATTAAATTGTTAAGCCTACAGTTTGTCATGAGGAAGTCATAAGTTCGCTTTTCCCTCGAAAACAAATATAAATTTCTATTTACATATATTATCAATATTTTCAGTACATTTTCGCTTTATTCTGTCCAATTTACATTAGATTTCTTAAGATATTTGAAGAAAATTTTAAACTGTCCATTTGGAATGTTTTGTAATGTGTTGTTTTTATTTAATTAAAAAAATATATTTCTATATATTCTATTACATAGAAATATATTTTTGTCAAATTGACAATTTTAAGCAAAGTTAGCCTAGTGCATTAACAAACGTCAAAAGAAAGACTTCGGGGGCGTGTTAAGAAACTTGATAAGCACCCTGGGGTGAAGTATGCCGAGAAGGGAGAATTGCTCTTGGTACTTACCATTCCGGCAGATTCGCGTTGTAAGAATGATCGTAGGAGAACAAAGTTACAGACAGGAGGAATCAAGTTCGTTATATAATCGGAGGGTAAAAGGTAGGGGTGGGGAATGAAGGTTGAGGACTTGCAGATGATGACGGCGTGGACGAGCCTCCTTGAACATTCCTCGGATCAGGAATTCTCTTTTCATTTTTTTTTTTTTTATTACTGATACAACGGTTTCTTTAAACAACTTAAAATTGTACAGGAGCAATACCAACGTATTAACGCATAAGGATAAAAATTCTAGCATAAATATAAAGCTTCACAGAGAAAAATGCTGCAAACATGCATACAATTCTGACTGTAATGCTGCAAAATGTATATGTTAATATATGTTGATAAAGATAGTACAAAATCCAAAATAAATACACATTTTTAAAATAAGAAACTCTGAATATATTACATCATTAATAAAAATCGTTGAAATTATTTTTACCCTATTTGCCCTGTTGTATCGTTTTTAGATTACTATTTTCAAATTTCTCAGCCTTCGGGATTTTAATTTGGTCCTCTTTCGTAGAGTATTTTTACAAGCAAGAATCGTTAATCCAAAAATTTTGACCAAAAACCTCACAATTTTTTTCTTTTAAACCCACAATTCCAAGTGAAAATAAATTTTTTACATTTAAATAATCTATCCCAAACCGACCAGTCGCCTTGGTCGGCGAGATGGAAATGAGATATTTTTTTTTTTTTTTGTAACAATACGACTTGTTTTCTGCCCTGAAACTCGCCCAAACAAGTTTTGTTGCCAAGAAACGAGCTGTACCGAAGCGAGCTATCCTTGTACTACCTTATGTAAGCCTGGAATGGCCGAGACCTAGACAATTTTAAATTTTTAAATGGCACTTTATCTATCTTTAAGTACATCCGTAAAAAGCTAAAAACTCGAAATGGATGAAAAATTAATACAAAAACCGTCAATGAGGAAACCATTTGGCAAATTTTTGTGTTACATCAATCCAAAAGACGCTAAGGTCAACTTGAAAATGTCTTCAAACCGTGATTTTTTCCTTAATTTTGTGGCTTGTTTTTGCCAAATTGTCTATTTGAAACAAATACTGAATGAAATCGGACTAGAATAAGTGTTAATAGCTATTATGAAACTTTTCCCATTTGGCACTTAAATTTTCGTATATTCCCCATCTTTCCTAATTGTTTTCCTGGAAAATTTTCGTTTCTTTTATTTATTATAGATTCTTCTTTTGGGTATGATATCTAGGTCTATATGGAGCACGTAGGTATCATAGCCTTTTCCTAGCTATTACAGGGTTGTAAAATGATAGGTTCATAGATATGTTTCGTGTTCTCCTCTAGACAATTTACATTGGAAATATTTTAGTGGTCCAAAGTTCAACTCGGTCTATGTGACAGTTCATCTCGTTCGACAGACGTTCTACAAACCCGAGTGAAGGCGGACCCAAATGACTTGATTAAGTATGAATTGACCGACCCGCCAACCAACGCCCTGGATCTACTTCATATTTTATAAATACAGTCGACGTTAGACATCCAATTCCATTTTCTGATAGTGATACTATTTGTCCCATTGAAATCCCGAACGGTAAAACAATGTTCTGCATGGCAATGATGTGTATTATACCAAATTATATAAATGTACTACTCAAAATGAACATGCTGCATCTGATATATATACAGATAGAGGTGGCCTAAACATCAGCACAAATACATATATTATGATTGATATCGGTTCTATTCTGCCCAAATATGCCGATAATTTTAAGGGGTCGTGTCCGTGCGCGGCTTCGATATGTGAGACTATCCACTAGCCAGCTTTAGACTGTTCAGTCAGTAGGTTTTTATTTCGTTACCCCTGAGTTTTGTGTATGGTGAATGAAATAACTTTCATATCTCATCCCTTGGGTGTTGATCCACGAGGATGATCCGTGATTTCATTAAAACTAGTCCATTTTTTAATCTGATCATTCTTATGGCAAATTTCCAGCCAGAGTAGTAGGGTTCGGGGTTAAATTATTCATACCGACTCCATTCTTGCTCATTACCCCTGTGTTGAGTTCCCATGTGTACATATACAGATACCCTGGAATATTATTCCTAGTAACTGATCTGATGAGGAAGTGTCTCCAGAACGGGTTGAAAAATAGCTAATTATAGAATCGTCTTTTCAAAATGGTGGAAAAATGGAAACCCTAACCATCCCTAAACCTGTTCCACTATTTTGACACGCTAGCAAAATTTCGGAAGAAACTATAAATTGCCTGATCATTTCATCAAAGACTGTTTTGACTTGTGAGTACAGTTGAAAGAAATAAGTCATTACACTGATCTCGTGGATAATAAGACATTAGACTTTAAGCTAAATGTAGCATATTGAATGAAATTCTTAACGCACTAATTTAGCCGTACGTTCCTAAACGCTTATCATTCATGAGACTGAATGAATTAGCTTTTCAACAATGACTCTCTCTATAGTACCATGAAGGTGTCTCAACGGCAGCATTGATGTATAGTATAAAGGCTATGCTGACATCAAAACATTTAGAAATGCATAAATTGAAGATGATAATTACACTATCATTATGTTGACCTTTTTTACCGATTCCCACGATTGTACAGTTCGCAATTAACGTAAATTTTAAAAATGATTAGATAAAGAAGGAGGTCAATGGTGGGGATACAAAGCTCCCGTTAACTTTTACATCAAAGGAAATTGTTCGGTTCACTCTAGTACGTTTTGGTTTACTCTGCTCGACGGAGTACATAGAACCGACTACTGTCCGGCAATTGGGTAATTATTAGTTTTAAAACCTAAACTGACGGGATTTTTATCAGCTGTCTTATAAAATATCCTTGGACTGTTGACAATGTTTATACGTTGTCAATGTAGTCAGGGACAAGTGTTGTTGAACAGGCCGTGAGAGGGCTGCAGGTTGAATACTGTTGCACAAGTCAAATTCCTCACCGCTTCTTGTTGACAACCTGTAGAATGACTTGCAAGTTGCAACTTGTCATCAACCAGACTGTTTTAAAACACAACATATAAATAAAAATGAACCAATACAAAAACCGGCACAATGCGTTATCTCTTTTATATTAGAGAGTTAATGTTTTCATTAGTTCTATTCCAGCAAAGAAATGTATAAAAATATAATGAAATATGATTTGTACAAAAAGTATTTTATATCATTTATATTCCAATGTGAAAATATTAACAATACTAGTAGTATAAGTGGCATTAAAAAATCATATTAGCAACAACAGATCAAAATAAGTACACAAAGTAATTTAGCAATCAAAGTTAGTAAGCATTACAAATCACTCCATTTTGAAATGAGAGTCGTAGAATACAAACAGTGTTAGTAGTCACTCCAATATGAAATCAGTACAAGTACATTGTGGAAAGTCTATTTGTACTAAAACTAATTTTGCTTAGCCCTATTACAAAATATAATTACTAACATATACAATACATTCTATTAGTAGTAGAATAGCAAGCAGAATTAGTAAGGATTAGTAATCACTCAAATTTAAAATAAGTAAAAATTTCATAATTATTGAATGTTTGCGTGTGGAAAAAATATTTTAAATGTGTCCTATTCCAATATGAAATTCATTATTATCATTAGTAGTACAATAGCAAACAGGATTAGTAAGAATTTGTTTGTACGTTTTGTACAAAATAAATACTAATATTTCAGTTTTTCCTGTTCCCACATGGCATTATTAACAACAGTAGAATAACATGCAATGTTAGTAAGAATTAGTCATCATTTCAATATGTAAAAATTTGATTATTATTGAGTTTTATTTTGCAAAAAGTATTTTAGATTTGTCCTATTCCAATATGAAATTAGTAACATTAGCAGTAGAATAGCAAGCAGGATTAATAAGTATTAGCATAAGTACTATGTCCAGTACAAAAAAAAAAAAATACAAATTTGTATAAAAAGTCATTTATATTATTCCAATTTCAACATCCCATTAGTCATAATGTTAGTATAATAACAGTCCTCATTAATAAGCATTAGTGTTCACTCGAATATAAAAATAAAATATAAAATAATACACAAATCAATATAATTGTGATATTATATTACAATAGTAATAGAATAAAATGGAGCATTAATAATTACTCTCATATAAAATATTATAATAGTATTTTATGTTAGTCTTATTCCAACTTGAAATTAGTTATATTAGTAGTACAATAATATGCAGCATTGGTAAGAATTAGTAATAACCCAATGTAATAAGTACTAATATAATGTATAAAGTTTAAAGTTAGTACTAAGCCCAGTATAAAATAAGTACAAATATTAAGTTTATTTGTACAAAAAGGAATTTTGGTCGGTCCTATTCCAATATGGCATGATTAACAAAAGTGGTAAATAACAAACAGCATTAGTAAGTTTTATTAGCCATCCCAATATGAATTAATAGCAATAGTAAGCAGAATTAGTCAGGATTAGTAGTAACAACAATTAAAACAGGTACCAATGTGATACATTTATTTAAAAAAATTTAAATTAGTCCTATTTCAGCATGAAATTAGTACGTACCACTATTAGTACAATAGTAAACAGCATTAGAAAGATCTAATAATAAATTTAATATAAAATTAAAATAAATATAAAGAGTAATGCTTATTTACACATGAAGTAATTTAGGTTGGACCTATTCCAGCATGACATTTGAAAAATAATAGCAGAATAACAAATAACATCCAAATAAAATAAATTCTAAATGATGTGTAAAGTTTATTTGTAAAAAAAGGAATTTAGGTTGGTCCTATTCCAACATGACGTATTAAAAAGAGTGGTAAATAACAATTAACATTAGTAAGCATTTTTAGTCACTCCAATATAAAATAAATGAAAATATAATGTCCATTGTACAAAAACAGTTTTAGATTAGTCCTATTAAAATTAGTAACATTGGTAGTACAATACGTTAATAAGAATTAGAGAAAGATTACATACCTTATTAAAAATGCGATTCCTTGGCTTCATATAGAGAGCATGGAGAAATGCCATTCAGGCTGGGTCCCCTGTTTTAATCCTCCAAGGAAACATGGGTATTTTATTTTATATGGTACTGAATGTGTCTAGCGAATGTTGGGAGTGCATGTATTTATTGGCATGGATGTTTAGTGTGAGAGAGCCAAGGGCCAAATATTGAGTATCTCATCGACTCTCAATTAATAGGAAAGTGTGAGAGAAAGGTTTGGTTTAGGAAACTGATTGTCTTGGTTCCTGAAATGACCTAGCTGCTGATACCCCTGGAGCCAGCTCCTGGGTGGCTGGATGGATAATTCCAAAGCCCAACTGACTCCTGGACTGCTGATGATTTTTTAAGCCTCAAGGAATTTATTGTAAATTAAAATAGCTAGAATTGCTGGTGGATCGCGAGAAATGATAGGTTCCAGTAACAATGTTACATAATATTGAAATTTTATTTACACAAAAAGTATTTTATATTAGTCCTATTTCAACACGAAATTAGTAACATTAGTAGTAGAATAGTAAGCAGCATTATTAGGATTTTGTAGTAACTTGAACTTGTAGAACTTAGCGTTCATAAATATTGTACACTAATAACTTATGAAAAATAAATAAAAAGTTTATATTTTATAAGAGAAAAATTTCATTAATTTAAATTCATTTCAAAATATTTGCAAATTTATCTGTGAAACTGAAAATCCATTAATGCATTAACTCAATAAAATATTGTATCAAATTCATACATATTTATGTGTATCATTTACATTCATTTGATAAAGCTCATTTCTGGCACACTGACAAGGCGTATAATTTTTCTTTCTGAAAAATCAATAACTCAGTTTCAGTATCAGAACATCTTTGTAAGATAACAAAATGAATCATTCACTATTATTTCTTGAAAAAAATCATCATCAAAAACATAAAATGAAGACAAATAATACAGAAAATGGATTTTTAAACTATCTCATCAAAATCTGCCTAGATCTTAATCCTTTACAGGTGGTATTATCATAATAATCACATTTAAATACCAAACAGCCATTTCACAACAAACATTAGAAACGTGTACTGTTCAGTGTTTATTAGAAATAGGTTTCAAAATAAATTATTTTTAAGCAAGTACGAGCTTACTAATTTACTATTGTTTTATTAGAGATTAAACAAATTATTCCATTGTTGAACCGTCATTTCCCACAAAAGTAATCATTTCGGTAAATAAGCATTTAATTACACTTATACTCCCCATAATCACTCCTCAATAGAACAACAAAATTATACTGTAAATGATAAATTCATAAAGTTTAAACTTAACATTATTAAAAAATTTGTGTTACAACTGTAGTTACAGATTGGGTTATTTTAGATTTTGAACAAAAGGAAAAATGAATAAAGTGAAGAAGCTGCACAAACCAAACTTAGAAGAACTGCAATATGGTGAGATTTTATATGTTTAAGTTTTTGGATAAAATATAATTTTTTTCCTAGCATTAACAAATGGCCTGAAAAGCAATTTTGCCGAAGTGTCTGTTGAGGTTGTCGACTGTCCCGACCTCACTAAAGAACCTTTTGGTCTGAAGTCAAAAGGTAAAATAAAAACACCTTTTATAATAACAATTAAATAAATAAAATTGGTATATATTTGTCCAGGACTAGGAGGATCAACAGCACTAGTAGATGTTGGAGGGCCACCTTATCTTTTGCCCAATGTCTTCCGTGACAAATTATACGATTTTCGTGATGTTGCTAAAACTGTCAACCTCAATCCTTGCTTCATCATCGGAGCTGGAGCCGGACCCTGGCCTTACGCTAACACCAACTGTGAAGTACATTAACAAATCTCTTGTATATTACTTAAAAAAAAAATTATTTTCATAATTTAATGAGAAGAAAATCATTATTTCTTGGTAGATGATAGCGAATGCAGTTGTTCAAGATGGAAAGGTTGACAGTGGTACCGTTATTTCTAAAATATCCAAAGAATCTGGGAAGATGGAAGTGGAGTTCATTTCAAAAGATGAAAGCAGGTTTGCTCTGTTGGCAAACTTTTTTGTGTCAGAAGGAAAAGAATCTAAGGTTTTTTTTTCTTTAAAAATTTAAAATTTGAAAAGTGCTTAAAACATAATTAAGAACAATTTAGGTATTGAAAGTAAACTGTAAAAAGAGGAAAGGAAATCTGGATTTTGTCACAGCCATGAGAACTTCGCTTGCTAATCATTTCTATGATAAATACATTGGTAATTTATTTTGTACTTTATTACCGCATTTTTTTTTTTAAATTTAATAACTTTTTCTTGAAGGCATGGGTGGACTTTTTGTTGTAAAGAAAGGAAAAGTGAGACAACATGTTATGCAAGACTTCTCTGAAAAGCCACTCAACACTGAAAAAGACCTCAACGAATGGCTCAGGTTTTTTGAAATGTCTGCTCCTTTGATTGCGCTCGGCGCATTTCTATCGCAGGACGTACCAGTATAGGGAAATTTTTTTTTTTAATTCCTAGCCTGGAGAATTAAAAAGTAAATTTTTTCAGGATTTCGACCTGAGAGTGCAACATTTTCACAGCTTCAGCCATCACAACGAAGCAGGGCATTATCATTATGACACTACCCCGGATGACATAGAGTATGAAGCTTATTTGAATGTAGCTGACACTCTACATAGGATCGATCAACCTCTTGTGACGCACAAGTTTGGAAGGGATTGATTTTCAAAAACAAAACTCATTCCTGTTTTCAAAAAGTAAATGTTGTTAGTAAATTCAATATAAGTTTAATTCAAACACAGAATTTTTTTCTTCTTAACAAATCTACCCGATGAAACTACCAAGGTTATTTTTCAGAAAGGGTAGATAACACAACTACAAAAACGAGGAACCTTGATGTGGCCCTTTATCAGTTAAGATACAACTAAAATAACTATATAAACACATATTTCAGCCTTGTAAAATCTGATATGTAAAATGATAAAAATTTCAATTTGATAACATAATTTCAGGTAGACAGAAAAATGATATAAAAAGAATAATTAACGAATATACAATAATTACATTTAATTTTTTTAAAATAAATATTCTTATTTACATTTATATTGTTACAAGGAAGAAACACATTTTTAAAATGCTAAAATTTCAAACAAAAAGAAATGTACACACAAATAAATTGAGGACTACCATATTCTACTTTTCAATTTTTTTTTTTTTTTTTAAATTTACATTTTTTAAACTTAATATGATCACAAATAGATTATAACAAGACAAATTATTTTATTTTAAAAAATATTAATTTTAAAACAATTTCCCTTGGAGTTTTTCTTTCATTACACTCTCCCTTTCACGATTTTGTATTTCAATTGCTTTCAGCTGGTTGGTAATATCCTTTTCAAGGGATGGGTCGAGCTGTAAAGCTTTCGTCAGGTCATCCTTAGCCTCTTTGCCATTCCACACTGCTGCATGTGCTTTGCCCCTTCGATAAAGAGCTTTCACATTATCTTTAAAATAAAATAAAAGAACCATTTTTCCTTGCTTTTTAAAGTAATTATTCTGCATACCTGGTTCGAATTCTAAAACAGAACTGCAGTGTTCAATGACTTCATAGTATTCCTTCAGTACGAGTTTGCATTGGGCAAAATTTAAAAGAAGGGGGAGTTTCTTTTTGTTCAATTCGTTCCATTCGCTTGCCCTGGGCTTCTCACTGAATCAACAGTCAAGTATCTTAGATCATTTGTTTTAAATTAATTTAAGATTTCATTTGATCTTTTTTCATTTTACCAGAGTTTTAATTCATTATTTGTTGCTTAAATTACGTTTATTGTTTTTAAAAAAAGTTGCTGAGATTCACAATACCTAAGCATTAGTTGTTCGAGGAAGCCAATCGCTCGTGAATACTTTTCAGCAGCCTTTTCATACTGTTTGCTTTTATAAAGACTGTTGCCTTCTTCCCTCAGTTTCGGAATTTGCAGGATCCTGTCCTCCTCGTTGAGCTGCCATGTCTCATGTTCATACTCGTTGGAGTGTTCAACAGAGATGAGCTCTTCAGGGGAAAACAATGGCTTTATTTACTGAGCCACACATTTGACTCTCAGGTAAAAAGTATTACCGATGATGAACTCAAGATCACAGGGGTCCTTCATCAACTCATCAAGATCATTATATTCCAGGCCATGAAAAAAATGGCCGGTACAGTGTCTCGGACGCCTTTTATAAGCCTCGTTTTTGCAGTCCCTGAGAGTCTTAGCAACCAGTGGATACGTGAGCACTAACTAGAAAAATTATTAATATGGTAATCAGGTAATTAACAATAAACGTAGTTACCGATTTGTCAACAACAAATGATGCCACTTCATTTACAGACATCTGTTTCACTATCGACTCCCACACCTCCAGTTTGAACTTTTTTCCAAGGACTAAAGTCATTGGCTGGCCATTCTTCCTGCTATCATCTATCACTGTCTTATTATCATCGCACTTCCTTGTTTGAAAGTGAAATGTGACCTAATGGCACAATAAATATTAGTTGTGTACTGACAAACACGAAAAATCTATTTTGAGCTTTGGGCATGGCAAACTTCATGATCAGCCTAATCCTTACAAAAACCAAAACTTAATTGATGACTATTGCAAAAGCTGAGATGAACAAACTTGTTTTTAACAATGTGTCAAGATAAGTAAGGAACTAGTGCAACATTAAAATCTAATAAATCAAACAACATTAATTAAAATGTGATCTTTGGCCTGCCAAGATAAACCAAGATCTAATCTAGTCCATGTGCCGAAATCCTGAAAACATAATCTTTGGGATATGTTGAAAACTGAGAAGTGACAAACCTGAAGATTGGTACTTTCAAGTACAACTGATACTTTCTGATCATTTATCTGTTTAATTTAGCTGCTTAGGTTTGTCAGATGCATTTCGCTTCTTGTCTGTCCCTTTATAAAAACCATCGTGGATACAATCAATCACCAAAGATAACAAGAAACAAACAGCAAGAATAGATACCAAAATGACTGGCAATGACCAAACTGCAACAGCTATATGCTATATATTGGGCACATCCCATGTCCAGTTAATCTAAGAAGTTTGGTCTGGAAATATAAAACTCCAAAATTTGTAGGAAAGGGTGCTAATACAGTACAAAAACCAAAAAAAGAGGTAGGAGGTCTGAAGGAAAAAAAACAAGCATATCAAAGAGGAATCCCTAGGCAAGATCCTTTCAAGCTGAGGTTCTTCAGATTCTTCTTCAGGCACAGGAAATTACATATAAAAAATAATAAGACAGTTAGATGTTCATAAACATTTAGATCCAAATCTGGCACCATGTTTAATGTTTAATAAACAATTGAAATGACTGTTTTTCTTTGCACCTTTGGTCTATCAGTCACATTTCAGCTTCTCATCATTTTCAGGAGAGCATAAACCCCTTCGTGTCTTAAATAACCCCCCTTTATTACAAGGTACAACCCTATCAGAGACAAGGAATTTGAGTATTAGTAAAAAAACCAAAACAAACGCAAGCATCATCAAATAAGAAAATCCCTGTCTTGCAAATTGAGGTGCATGGTTTAGGCACAGAAATTACACATAAAAACAAAGCAGGCAGATGTTCATATACATTTATTCGAGCCTGATCAAAGATCAAGGAATGTTTAGTTCAAAATACAACTTTCTATGAAATGCCATAATGAAACGATTGAAACATCTGCCCATCCTAGCCGTTTGATCTGCCATATACATTTCAGCCTCTTCATGTTCAAGGGGAGGCTTTCCCATTAAGAACCCCTTTATGGCCACAACCCACCACCAAGGGTAACTAGGAACCAAAATGGCGAGGATACACAGACCAAAATCATAAGAAATGACCGAGTTAAATTTGCGCTATACCCTATATGGGAGTCATCCCGTGTTCAGCACACTTTTTAATGATGTTAGAAAATTTTATGTAGATAAAACAATAATAATACAAAATAGAGACAAACAGTCAAAGCATGTGTAAAAATCAAAACAGAAGCAAGCACATACTACAAGAAAAAAAAACCCCTGGGCAGGATCTTTTCAGTCTTCCAAGCTGAAAATGAATCTGAACTTTATTCACAGGAAATACTCAAATATGAAGCAGACAGTCAGGTTTTCATATATATTTAGCTCCAGATCTGGTGCAGTTGATACCTGATACTGCTTGGAATACTGTGGGATTCATTTTGAAACTTTTCTTCACATATATGCTTCAATCGTCCTTGTCAATTTTTACCAGGTTGTTAATATTGTAATCTTGAAATAATGATGGAGATGATCAAGAAGTAAGTTTTATGGCCTCCATCACCTCGCTGATTTTAAATTTTTCGGTTTTATTTTTTACGGAAGTACTGCTTATTTGATTATTTTATTTACATTATCATTATGATAAGAGTATTAATGTTTATCGGAAGAGTATATGGTTGGATTTATTTACAGTGTAAATTCTCTTGAGAGGTTCATGGAAAAGGCCATTACATTGCATATACACAAATTGAATTTTTATTTAGGTTTTACGTGAAGAAATTTAATATTTTTACCCTGTCTCCATCATTTAGCGGTGTGTAATTTGTTCCCGCGTGCAAAACCGTCTTCTTTATTTTATGCTGGTCTCCCATTTTGCCCATATCCTTCAATAATCTCGCATTTTGGTTACTATTTAAGTGCCTGTACTTTATACAAAAAGAAGAAACTTTTCGTTGAAAAAAAAAAAGTTAAAACAGCTACATATGAGTTTACAAACAGAATATAATGTTACAAAGAGGTCAGAATGAGAGGTAGTAGTGAGAATTGAGAAGGTAAACCTGTGATCACTGAGCACTCAAACGGCGAATTTTACAAATTTTGGTTCAAATTTAAACCAAAAGCCCTTCCACCAAGGAAAACCCCCTATTTACAAAAAAGAAAAATAAAGCCAGTAATATTTATAAACAAAATTATGATATATCATGAAAAAGAACATAACCATTCTTTGCAATTTAAAATAATGTTCCTTCTGAAACCAAATAATAAGTACCATTGAGAAAAAATGAGTATCTTCCAGCTGAAGTCAAATCAATTGAGAGATGTACCAGTGAATAATAATTACATAGCTACAAAAACATAGCTATTATCATTGTCAGATAACCAGGCAGCCATCAGAGACATCAGAGCATTAAGCTAAAAGATGGTGCTGAATTACAAAACTAAATTAAATAAGTTAGGCATGCAAACTAAAGTTAGGTCATGTAGTGGCAGAGCAGATGCCCTTGCAAGAAAAGGTGGTAGGAAATCTTAAAAGGGATACACTGGCAAAAAATCCTCACAAGATCTGATAGCCAAGTAGCTTGTAAAAGAATTACGTCAAAATTTGTCAGTGAATGCATCCCAAATCTCCAAAGCCTCAAGAAACACAATAACCTGATGATATCTTAATGTCAGGGGACAGGGGAATTTTGGATAATGAGAAAGCAGACATACTGGCCAGAGGATCCACAAGATCATACATAGGCCCTGAACCTATAATTGGGATAACGAAAACAAATATAGAATCCTCCATCGCAGAATGAATCTAAACAAAATGAAAGGAGAAGTGGATAAATTTAGCAGTGCTAGACATAGTAAATTTGGGATGAAACAATCCTCACAAAGACTGGCAAAATCTCTGTTGCAACTGGAGAGGGCTAAACAGAGAAGTGATAGGACTAACCAGTCACTTGCATCTGACAAAATATCTACACAACATGGCCACATACAACTTTGATCCCATCTGCAGATTATGTGATGAGAAGGAGGAAACAGCCACCCACATCATATTCTAATGTTAAGCAACAGCTCAATGGAGGTTTAACTTAACATACGAAAAAAACTTAGAGAATGAAATTGTAGCAGTGACAGTCAATGACTGACCTGATATGTCTAAGAAGGATAGGGTCTAATGCACTGAACTAAGGAACTAAGAAGGTACAATAAGCCAATAGACGTAGTGCCTAGGGAGTACAAACCCCGCTTCCTGGTTTTCTTATCACCATACCATACACCAGTAGGTCGTGTGCACTCCGAGTCATAGGATTCACACTATCAATGAGTGTCTCAGACAAGATGAAAATGAGGAAAAGTAGATTCAACTCATTAACACAGATCCTCAAAAAGAAGGAAAGAAACAACAGAATGAATCAACAAAGCAGGAACAATTTCAAATCCTAGCATGATTCTTGACAGATCACTGCAGACTGAACAGGCATTTGAGAAAGATTCTGCAAGGAAGCTGAAAAAACACATACTAATAAACTGCTTGTAGATGAAAGTGCTTTACGGTATAGAATAAGTTTTACGGCAGGAATATTACATATCTATCCTTTTGAACTTCAGAGATCCATCTTCCATCTTCTCAACTGCCAAAGTAATCCAAAAGCTTAAAAGTCCATGCCAATACTTTTTTTTAAAATCCTTACTTAAAATAGTAGTTGGCACACTGCTGTACATGATAATCAAACAACCAGCTGCAGTTCTATACGGCTGTGAAGTACAGGGTGAAACATCCAAGTAGAATAAAAAAGATTCAAGCATTGCAAAACAAAATAATAATCATCACTAATGCTGACTGGTTCATCTGTAACACCCAACTAGTCAAAGAATTCAAATGGACAAAATTAGTGAGCCAATATACTGTTAATGTTAGAACTTCTGTTGAAAAATCCCGGTGTTTTAGGTGCAACCCACTATAACCTGGGGGAGACTAAAATACTACTGGACATTATGCCATGATTTAAAAATTTAAACAAAAAATTGTGCTGTGTTAGATACAGTATTATTATATTAAAGAACTAAATATGTATGACTGCATATATGTGAATATTACTTGAGTTAATTATTAGTTATAAATGAGTAACATATTTATTTGGTGTATTAGTACTGCTATACAAATGAATAACAACATTGAATGACAAATTTCAACCAAAAAGTGAATGATTAAATGTAATAATAATATAAATTATTGAAACAAAATTATAAAACTGAAAAAAACCTTTTATTTAGTAGTAAATAATTATGTAAAATCACAAATTTATTCTATTAATGAACAAAAAGTACACAAGGAAAAAGATAATTAAAATATATTAAAATTAGTTTAACTTTATTTACACCATTATAAACAATATTTTCCAAAAACATGTTCATCACAGAGGACTTTTAAAAGTCTATTGCCACCCTTTCGGTCACAGTTTTTATCAATTCTTGAGCTTTGCTGGTTTTTCCGATACCGAGTTTTGGCCGGCCTTTGTTGAGCCCTTCGAGGAGGGTGCAAGCTTTGCACAGTTTCTGACTTGATACAAACCCACATTGGATGCATGTGCCACGTTTCTGGACGCCCATGCCTTTTTTGACCATGAGCTGTTCACCTGTGATCAAAAAATATGATTAACTGATGTGTTTTGTACTGGTGGCTGTATGTTCTAAAAACAATTAACAAATGTACTCAATAAAATATGAAGCTTAATACTATATGAAAACAAGTAGGTATTTATAACATTCATCTTCAGACAGACAAGAAAAACCGGTGGAACAACCTATATATCTGCCACCTCACAGATCTTAATAAAATGTTTAACTTGGTAACATTTGAATTTACAAACCTGAGTGTATAATGTCGATTATTGCGGAGGGACGAATTTTTTCCAGATCTTTCAAAAAAGCCCTTGCATGCCCTCTATAAGCATTTGGTGCGTAGATGCACTCAGTCGAAAAATAAACTAGCTTCTTATAGTATGCATACATTACAATTTCTTTTTCATAAGCATATTTTAAAGGTTTAACTCTAGGAATGGAGTCATCACTTTCCTTCAGAAAACAAATAAAATGTTTAATATTTGCATTGATGATATTATATCGACTATACTAACTGTAACGACAGCAGTGCATCTTTGAAGTCTAGCTATATCCCCTCGTAGTATGTTCATAAGGACAGTCTCGGCTATATCGTCCGCATTATGACCTGTTGCTACTGAGTCAACCTTCAACAAGTTGGCTCCTCTGTCCAATGCCTGCCGCCGGAATACACCGCAGAAAGTACAGTTGTTTTTCTTTCCTATCTTAAAACAATTGCAATTTTACAATTGGCTGTTTAAATAATATAGATTGAATAGAATAGGAGTTCAGAACAGACTTGAGAAACGATCTCATCCATTGTCCATCCATAGAGGTCTTTGTAGTCGAGTATTTTTAACTTCATTTGATAATCATCACGGTTCTGTTGAACTGTCTTAAGACTATCATCCCTATAACCTACAATTATCATTTTCCTTTATTTCACAAAGATGTTTTTTTATGTATACAGTGTAATTTTTTGAATAAGTTTGTACTGTTTTCTTTCTTTCTTCCTTTCTTTTTTTATTTTACCTGTTATTCCTTCATCAATGGAAAGAAGGACCAGCTCAAGGCCATAATCATACTTCTCATTAAGGGTCTTGAGAACATGTGCAAGTACAGTTGAGTCCTTTCCACCTGAAGCGGCCACCGCAACGACATCACCTCTTTTAAACAGGCGGCCTTTTATTATGGTGTGATGCACCTCGGTCTCAAATGCCCAGAAAAAGCATTCTTTACAGAGAGCGTCTCCTGTTTTCGGACGCTGAATAAAAACAAAAAAGCTTTTATATTGCCATGCAAAAAATGAATTAGCTCTATTTAAAATCTTACAAGGAAGTGAACCAACAAATCAAAATATCATATCCACTTACTGTAATATTATAATCAAAATTATGTCATTATATTAATAATCAATCGTAAAAATTTAAATTTCTTGTATGAATCTATACATGCAAAAGAAAAAATTCACCAAAACATTGGAAAATCATTTATTATCACAATTTATTGCCCATTTTGTCTTAATAACACTTATTACCTCATCTGGTTGTGTGGAGGATCTTAAATATTCTTAGCATTGAGTTAACATGCAATCAGTTTTCGTCTTGTGAATTCATTCTTCACAAGAACGGTTTGAAGCTGGTTAACAGTTGTTGGAGGTGGCAAACAATGCCTAATCTGTTTCTTTATCATATCCCATAAGTGTTCTACGAGATTCATGTCAAGAAAACAAGCTGGCCAATTCATCGAGGAAATCCCTACATCCTCCAAATAACGAGTGACAACAGGAGCTACAAGCAGTTGAGCATTATCATTTATCAACACAAAGTTGTCCCTAATAAATGAAGCGAATTGGACCACAGCTTCCAGAAGAACAATGGACCTTAGTGCATTCAAATATCCATTCTGTATGATAAGTTTTATATGGGTATATACACTGATCCCATCCGATACCATAACTGAGTCTTTGAAAAGGATATGGTGCATGAATGGCACACAAAGCTAAGCTTTCTCCAAGTCTTCTCCACATAGAACAGCCCCCATTGTTTTGTTCTGCAAGCAAGATGCTAGTCACCTTTAGAATCAATGCCTCTCCAGTAGTAAAGAAATTAATGCAGGACATCTAGAGAGTAGGCTATTCTCAAGAATCCTTCTGATGACCGTTTTGGAACTCACCCTTACATGGACCGGAGTCGACATTACCAAGGGGTACATTAAATGACAGTTCCGGAGTAAGTGCCATAAAAAGAATGTATAGCCATCTTGCATCATTGTTGACCAATACATTCTTTCGATCAAGACTTCCAGCAGCCCTAGATGTAGAACACGGCACACCTTGAGATACGCTACAACTGGCCACAGTATATTCCCATGTAATAACTTTCGACTTAATACCATGCTTTTAAGGAACAATAATTAACTTTTCTACTCAAATTTATTGTTTCATCAAAGAAGACAATTTGCACAACAAGTTGGCTTTGTAAAAGATGAATAGAACTGATTTTCTTTTTATTTATTTTAATATGAATGTACAAAGTAAAATAATTGATCTTTGTTAATTAGTTAATAGCATAAATAAGCAGATGTACCAAAAATAGCACGTAGAATAAATTATCACTCAAAAATTTACCTTCAACAAGGCATTTTGGCCGCATCTTGAGCTGCACAATGTCGGCATCGCTATGACAGTTAAAAATCGTTCGAAAATAGAAAATATGACAATGCTGTCATGCTGATTAACAGTCTATGATGATAACCGACAGACAAAAATCAACTCCTGTGTACACTGTAGATTCCAAACACGTGGTCAATGCTGCACACTGCACAGCTCATAAAGAGACAACTGTCAAGCAAAATTCCCTGTTATCAATGACGATATATAAAAAATATCAGATACATTTAACCATATTGATTTTCAAAGAATCACGCTAACACAAAGTAGAATTAAAATATAGGTAATAAGCAAATATATAAGAACACACAAATATAAGTGACTAAAAAATATATAACTATTACTAGATACAATTTCAAAGTGGAATTTAAAGTTGTTGTTTTTTTTAACTTTTGTACTTTTAGCAATAAAAAAATATATGTCAATGAAGTTAGTTTGACTTTGAACACTGTTGATTGGAGAATGAAATAATGGTTCCTATTGTAGGCTGCATTGAAAGTTTGAGCGGTCCTGGTGTTATGAGATGGAAGAGGGAACATTAAAGTCAATTTGAGGTGGTCTGGACAGTTTATCTGATTATTTAATAATTTATGGAAAGTTTTAACATATTTTGTCAATGATAATGATGGGTGTCATTGATTGTAAGTATAGTTGCTAGAATTATTACACCTTGAGAAGTAGGTGTGGAAAAATTATTAAGTAAAAAAGTATTAAGATTTAGATTATTATTTAAACACCAATAGCAAAGAAAATTTAAATTGTTTTTGGGGATTGATTGGTCAGAAAAGGAAGAAACAGGTTAAAGATTTTTAGATAATCAGCAAAAAGAAGAAAATTATACCCTTAAGTACAAAGTAAATGTCATTTATAAAAACAACAAATAAAAAAGGCCTTAAGTGAGAGCCCTGAGAAGCATCTGTAAATTTTAAAAAATCAGAAAAATTAACATTGACTATTTGGGATCTGTTTACTAGATAAATAAATAATATAAAGATGAAATAAGAAGAAAATACTGCCTTAAAAACCATATGCCTTCAATTTCACAATCAAAATGTCATATGCTGCATTCCGTATAAGATTGTATTAAATACGAACACAACTTTACTGATAATTACCAACCAAAGTAGGAGCTCTACGATTGAGTGGTGCAGAAGAGACCATATCTTTCAGAATCTACAGTTTATGCACTAATCATTGAGTTTTCAGAATTCTGTCCAAAATTAGATTATAATTCTGAGTTTTCTTCTATTTCCTCAGATTTACATTGAGACCAGAGAACTATTATAATAAAGAAAATGTAATGGTGAAATATGGATCTGTATCTCTTACAAACAATGATTGTTAGACATATTAAATTAATTTTAATGTATATAGTATTAAATGATCCTATAATACATAAGTAGTAGTAAGACATTTAGGTCATCTTTTCTTTACAAAAAAACTGTACTGTAAAAGGCCAGATCAAAATTTAATCCTAAGGTTCTCTGTTTTGGTTTAGAGTTTTACCAACAGGTCTACTATTTTCATGATTGAAACTATTCATACAATGCTATCCTAAGTATAGCCCGTAAATGAAAACTGCTGACATTTAAAGGGAAGATTTACCAGTAATCCAGTTAAAATTTAAAATAACATATGGTAAAAATGCATTACTTCATAAAGACACTCAAGGTTCAACAAGAAACACAAGTTTTCAAATCAAGATGGTTTTCAAAGTCAATAGACTTAGTACACTTAACAGTGAGTAAAAAGCAAATCATAATTTTCTTCAATTTCACTATTGTTTTCCTCAACGGTTACTCTTATGCAGAATTAACTTAAGGTCTATTTGTTTTAGATAATATTGTTGTCTACAAGTAGTATATTTGAAAGTCCTACAATATACAGAAAGGCTGATCTTTATTATACAACATGGTAGGTAAAAGGTTCCTAATTGAAATTTCATTCAAATCTAAACAAATTTGATTACTTAAACTACTGCTTTGGCTTATTATTATTTATTAATTATTAATATTACTAATGGATCATTATATCTTTGAAAAGTCTTGTAGAATTGAACCAGGACAGATTCATTAAATGAACGAGGGTTGAAAATTTTCTTACTTAATAAATATTCTTAAGATTATCAAATCAATTTTTTGTAAATGCTCATTTATGTTGTGTTTTTTTAGAGTGAAAAGAAAATATGTGGGGGGTGTAATGCACCGATTGAAGGATGTAAGGTAAGTGGTGTATGCCAGTACATAGTAATAAAAAAATAATAAAAAGTTACTGTTTATGTTTTGATCTATATTTGTGGTTACAATTTGAATACAATCTGTTCTCCTTGCTGATACCGATTCTATTGTTTTAGAGTTTTTCAGCCATGGGCCAAAATTGGCATCCTGAGCATTTTATCTGTCAAAAGTGCAAAAAGATGATCACTGATGATAGTTTTGCTGTTGAGCAAAATAGACCTTACTGTAATCCATGTTACTTGGTTCTATTTGGCAAAAAATGCAAACGCTGCGGCGAACTTATTGAAGTAAGGATATTATTAAATGTTTTAATGCTCTGAATAATGAATGATGCATCTCTAGAAATCAAAAACTATCGCTGCACTCGGAGTTCATTGGCACCTTGAACATTTTACTTGTGAGTCTTGCAAGATTGAACTCAACCAGAAACAGTTTTTCGAGAAAGATGGAATGCCTTACTGCAAAGATTGTTACGAGAAGAAGTTCTGTCCAACTTGTAAAGGTTGCAAAAAGCCCATCAGCGACTTGATACTCTCTGCGCTGGATGCTAAATGGCACAAAGCATGCTTCAAATGCGCTGTAAGTCCATGTAGTACCAAAGATTGTAACAGTCTACAAATGTTATTGACTTTTTCAGAAGTGCAAAGCTTTAATCGGCACTTCGACATTTGGAGTGAGCCCAGAAGGAATGCCATTATGCGAAACATGTTTGAACCAAAAGAACGAACCAGAACCGCCAAAGCCGAAAAAGAAAGGATGAGCTAAATAAGTTGTGAATTCATTAAAAAGACCCTTTTAACACTTGATTTTCAAATTTTTTAACACATTTTTAAACAGAATTTTTCTTTTAATTTAAAACTTATTTTAAACATTTGTGTAAATGAATGGAATTATGGTTGTTAGCAAGAAGACCTTTTGATCAACAAGGCAATGTTTGCTATTCTTTATTTACAAAAATTAAACCTGAAATCAAAAAAGACAGTTTAATAGTTTTAATTTCTACAATCTTCTAACAAGAAGATGATTTTTTTAAATGTCTTGAAAATAATTGTACAAATTGACATTGCAAAAATTTTACTCTATATTTAAAATAGTAAATTTTATTTCTTATATAAAAATTGACACAGCTTCACATTTTCATACAAGCAAAAATATATCCAGCTGTATGGTTTTATTTTAATGTTAAAAACTTCCATTTGTCTCATAAAAATATCATTTAAAATAATGTTACTCATGTCACAGAGTGAAACAGTCTTTTTAATAATCATTATGTATTTAATTAGATATAAAAAAAAACTTTAACTATTTACAGTTTAACAGTTTGTGAGAACATTGTTTTCTAAAAACTCTCCATCACAAATACTTAAGCTTGAGCGCACGAATAGTTTGCCATTTTCAAAATAAAATATCATTACAGAGTATACTTAAAAAACACATGATCAATTATTACAACTTACAGAAATGAAACTTCTTAACTAGACAAGACAAACTCGTACAACTAACACTAAACAACTTCCTGTTAATATAGGCACATTTTTAGTCCAGCGTCCAATGCTATCTTCCAAGTAAGTATCAATTTGTTTCAGATTTTAAAATTTGTTTTACAATGTCACTTCACAACCCAGGTGGCATCCAAAGCAATCATAGAGGCAGGATTGACATACTGAACCAGTACTATCTTGATAAATAAACTTTAAATTAATTTTTTATTATCGGTCATGATGGTTAGAAAGCAATATTTTGTCACATATCCTCTCATTTTTCTCATTATAAAGAAAACAAATATAAAACTAGGAACAAGAAACAGATTAAATCATTTACAAAACAAAAATCTTATGCTTACATTTATTTACATATGCTTTAAAAATTAATCTCATTTAGCTTTTGTTATTAAACTGTTTTCCAATTAATACTAAGGTGTGGGGTAAATCATATACATTCAGTCCAGCATGAAATTGAATTTCAGCATATCCTGCATAATTTTCTGAAATCTTGTTACATCTAGTGTATATTTTTGTAACAATATTTCTCACATAAGAAAGAAATTGCAAAGTCCTATATGAATAAATATATATACCTATGACAAAACAGAAACTTATCTTGACAAACCAATTCACCAACAATAGGCAGAGTAAATTGAGAATAAATTTAGCCACTCAGTCATAACTGATCTAATAAAAGTCTAAATCAATTTCTTTTTTTTAAGAACCAAATTAAAGAACCTACAAAATAAATTAATCATTTCACAACTATCACTTTTATTTGGAAGCTAACCAAAACCTGTGTGTATCAAATGTGACTTGTTCTTGTTTAATGTTTTTGCCTGTATGTCTGTGTGCCTGCAATTTTTAAAGGTCAATAAATAAACACAATATTATATTAATCTGTATACTATTTGAAAAGAAGAAAACAAGGTTGTTCAATTTTACCATTAAACATTTCAATAGAATTGCTGACTAAATAAATAGGCACACTATTTTTATTTAAACTTTTTTAATAGTTTGTCTGATATACCAGTTAACACAAAGTGTGTAATTTTGGTTTTTAAAAAAGAAATTTTTTAAAAATTGAAAACCCAGATGAAATGAGACAATTAAGTTCAGAATTGTCAAATATGATATCAAACCATGAAAAAAATATTTCCAATAGAAGATTATTATTTGTAGACTTTGCATTGGGCACACAAGGCTGACACTTGAATTCCTCAGGACTGAGACAACTCACCAAGCTTATCTTTGTGGTAAACGTTTAAGTGTCACTCCAAATTGTCACCGTGTTTTTTACAGTGGCAACCTTTTTTTTCACTTTAGACCAATTGTATGGCTTTTAAACATTTGAAAGAAACAAAATTGTACCAAAAAGCATAAAACATTAACAAATATAAATGTCCTGATAGTTGTGTCTGTAGGTCGGTGTCAGGTAGTGGATTAGTCCTGCTAGCTCCTTTCTACCAAAATGAATTTTGGAGAATCTGATTTAAGCATAAAAAGCATCGTAAATCAGACTAAAAGCAATGTTGTTAACTTAATCTCTCCCGTCTTGGGGATCCCACCTTGTTTTATACCTTTATGGCTTTATCTATACAAATGAGTTTAGGTCATTTTCAAACTTATTGTGTTATTTGCTTATTTGTCTTTCAATCATTTGCTTCCATGCTTGCAACTAGTAAAACAAATAATTTCATTTTGATACATTGAAGTAGAATAAAATTATTAATAATAAATTTGTTAATGCTTAGATATTTTTAAAATTGTGTTCCTTTTCAGTCTCCATTGGAAAAAATGAACAGTGATGATACTGCAAAGCTAAAAGAAGCACCAAAATGAATAAAGTATATATTTATAAATAATGTTGAGAACAAATAGAAAAACACTTTTGTAGACATATTCCATTTAAAATTGTTTTTTAATTACTGATATAGTGGAATCTGGCTAATCTGAATGTCTGTTTATATTTGAACTGGTTTCGAGTTGCAAGGAGGCAATTTTTCCTTTTTCTTTTGTGAAAAGCTATTTATTTTGTATTTTCAGATAAATTATTAATTTAATTCGTTAATTTTCCTCTGATCATTCATATGAAATTTGTGAGGTCTGGTGATGGACCTGCAGTTTCATCCTTTCCCAATGTCTCAGTCCATGTATTATTGCAGAAGCTAGGAGTAAAGAGGTCTGGCAGACACTCAACACACCGTAACACGGTATATAAACATGCATATGTTGAAAAATAAGCGGGGAGTTTTGAAAAAGCAAGGCGAGGGTGATAGTGTAGTCTTTTCAGATCTTCATTCTTCTTGTGCAGAAATGTGTGGTAATTAGGGACCATTAATCGAAATTTATTTACAAATTGTGAGATGCTGTCTGGTGTGATGTAGGTTTCAGAAAAACATTTTCTTTATCGTGCCAATGTTTCGATCTTTATTGAGATTATCTTCAGGGCTCAAAGTGTTTGTCTTCTGTGTAATTCTGCCATTCTTGCATGTCGTGTGGAGTGTGCTTTTCGGATCATTCTTGAGTAGTGTAGATCATTCTAATGTAGTCATAGGTCTTCCTAACTATTTGCAGTTTTAGTTTGTCAGATCTCTTTCTGTTTCTCCTCAAATTCAGTGGTGGATTTCTATAAAATTATTATTAAAACTCAAAAATAAGGAGGAGCTAAACAATTCCAGCAAGCTAAAACTGTAGCCAAATGATTACACAATCCAGCTCGATCTGCTTTTCAAGACTCCTTGCGTTTTGCAATGTACACATGTGTACATCACCTGCTTCAGTGTGTCAAAAAAAAAAGCATAAAACAAGTTTGTACAATTTACTAAATTTCAAGTTCATTTACCACAATGATGAAGCAAAGTGTTACTTTACTTTTTCCCGCAGCCACAGCTTCAACAATTTGTGTACTTCCAAATTCAAAACTTGTAAACTTCAAATTCAAGTTTTCCTTTTGTTGTTTGATGAAGGTTAAAACAAATTTACATGGGAATTTCTCTTCTTTATATCACTTATTCTCCTGACCTTGCGCAATCAGATTTTTCTTTTTCTTAATGAGAAAAACTGATTGTAATTGGGTAGCTGCATGAATGAAGAAATTTTACAAAGGAAAATTTACACAAAATAAAACATTTTGGGACAAATTCATAGTAAATTTAAATTATATGTTAATGTACATATTGAATATATTGAACCAATTAACTTGGCTCTGATAGATTTGCAAGAATAGTAATCTTGCAATTATTAATGTTATTTTTTCCTTAGAGTAAAGACAAATCTGCAAAACAATGTGCTCGTTGTGGTAAGACAATTGAAGGAACAGTAAGTTCAAAATATTATCACCTAAAACTAGAAATCAATAGTCGATGTAATGTTTAGTGGCTAACTGCCTTGGGTAAAACATGGCACCCTGACCATTTTACCTGCGAGAAATGTAAAGTACCAATAACGGAAAATCAATTCAAAGTCGCTGATCAGAAACCCTACTGCACAAATTGTTTTCTTGAAATGAATGGTAAAAGATGTAAAAAATGTGATGTGCTTATAGATGGGGTCGGTAAAAATATAAAATAAAAATAGATTTAACATGATTATAAAATTAATTAAATTAATTGCAGTGCAAAGAGAAGTGTGTCATGGCTTTGGGTGCTCATTGGCACAGTGAACACTTTTCATGCGAATCTTGCCAAAAGACTCTCGAGAAGATGCCTTTTTTTGAAAAGAACAATGAGCCATACTGTAAACAATGCTACGAACATCTTTTTTGCCCAAAATGCAAAGGATGTAAGAAGCCGATCAGCGATACAATCTTAACTGCGTTAGACTCCCAGTGGCATCAAAATTGCTTCAAATGCAGTGTAAGTCACTTTAAAACGCCTTCATGTTGATAATTACAATTTTGAATTACTACGCTTTCCAGAAATGCAAGCAACCTATAGGAAATGGCTCATTCGGTATAAATTCTGAGGGACAACCATTATGTGAAGCATGTTTGAAGTGAAAATTATTTCATCGTCCCAAATACAAATTTTATTTTATTTTTTATCTATTTTATTCACACTAGTACTATTTAAACAAAATAATAAATACTCCTTGTGAATAAATTTAAATAAGAGCAAGATCAGACTAAATTGTTTAGTAATTAATTACTGATTTATATGATGTCCAATGGAGTTTAGCTTATTACTTCTTACACCAGCAATTCCAGTTTTTATAATTTACATATAATGAATGACAGATGTTGGCATGCCAGGGTCAGACTTAGTCAGCCCTTGCTACACCAGCTGGCATAAACCATAGCCCAGGATGGTGAAGGTTTTGACAAAAGTCACTTTCACCACCCCACTCATCATTTGTGAGACTTACCCTTATGTCTTATCCATCCAGTCACCAAGGTTGGGCTTCAGGGACTATCAAAAACTAAGTCATTTCAGCCCAACACAATCAGTACCTAAATCCAAATCGATTCACACTTTCACTCATTCTTTCTAATTTACATACCATTCACCTGTCACACTACACATAGTAGCATTCATGCCAATATATACATTCACTCTCAAAACACTAGGGACATTGTATAAGCACCATTTACAATAATGTTTTCTTGAAGAATTGCAAAAAGAGCTGAAGCATATCGGGTTCCTAAACCCTCTTCTCTTCATGGAAACTTGGAATTTTTAATTAAGTGGAACACATCGAGCAACTTTTCTCTATATCTGTGAGCTTTGGACCGAAAATACGAGGATGACCCTTCTTCTATAAGTCAGGTCACATCAACAGTGCTCTTCTTTTAAACATGTTTTTTAATTCATTTTTCATTCATCAGTTTTAAAGGGCTTTTGTGAACACAAGAACAAACAGGGAATTAATCATTGTAAATTAATATATATTTTAATATATATGCTCAAGGGTAAAAATTGAGAGCATAGCATGTTTATTACAAACTAAACCTAATAAGCAAACTTATGTCCTTTTAAGACTTCATATTCACCTCACACTGTTATACCATTTATTTTTGGTTGCCTAAATCTTTACTTTTTATTATTATAAATATCTGTTGACGAAATAAGAAAAACTGTCATCTCTAATTCTTTATTTCCCATTACCTGAACAGATGTTAGAATTGTAAAATGCCACATTTCCTTTGTTTTGTTTTTGTGTTTAAACTAGTTATTGTTCTATTTTTTTTATTTTCATTTAACACCCATAACATAACTCAGATAATATGAAGAAAGTCATCTTTAGCAGAGTATGTAATGAATGAGTCTAACATATATGAATTCATTCCATCTTTTCTATTTTTTCTATTCAGGGGTCTAATCATGTTATGGATATTGAAAACATGGACACCAGATGCCTAGATCTTCTAAATTACGGGTATTTATCTGTAACAATAATTATTGATTTTCTTTTACGTTCTTACCTTTGAAGGGAGAAGGCCAAGGATGATCTGGATTTATTAAATGACAACCTGACCGACAATACAAGCTTTTCTTCAAACTTGCTCCTCCAGCATGAAGAAATCTCAGACCTGTTTCAACTGGATAGCAAACGGGAAAACAGTTCCATACAACTGTTGGAGAAAGGTGAGACAAGATTCCAAATAGTAAATACTGCAACAAAAAAAAATTGATAATTAAATTTAAACACAATATCCACAGGAAGAACATTTAATTTTGTTAACCTACCTATAATATATAAAATATAAAATTTATAAAATAAAGAAAATTACTGTACTAACAACCCTAGTTTTTTCTCATTGTTACTTACTTTTTCTTTAAACTAGGGTTGAGTTCATCCAGCTCATAATTTTTTTCTCTTTGTAGTACTTTCCAACTTCCAATCAGCTTCTTTTTTAGCACATTTCCCCTTTAGACTGAGTCTTTAACCAATCTCTCAGTTGATGCTGAAGAGGAAGCCAATCAAAGCTTTGAAAGCACAACAAAGAGAATAAATTTATAAGTTCATTAATTACAGCCCTTTTCTATAATAATTTTTATTACACCTTTCAACGAAATTACTTATATAACTTATTTAAAAACAATTAAATATTCAATCACAAATTTGTTGAGGATCAGGGATGCAGTTACAAAAAAAGTGAGTGTTGTAACTGAGCCATAGGCGTTCTCATACCCACTTTTTTTGACCTCATCCCTGATCCTCAACAAATTTGTGATATTTAGACTGTCTATTCATCTTACCTTTATATATACACAATATATAAAACATTCTTATTGAATTGTAACTTTTTTTATAATGTAGTATTATTTTAATTATTACTGTTTTTCAGAGAAAAAAGCTTTTTTCAAACAGAAACAACCATCAACAGCAAATGTAAACATTGACCTACTGAAAATCAGAAGTGTAAGTCCATGAATAAGTTTAATCTGATTATTTTTTACTTTATTTTTTATAGGCCAACTATAAGCTAGGGCTATCTTCCATTTTTTATAACCCATATTTTTGGTGGTTTACACTTTCACAGATGAGAAAAAATTTATTATTTTAAAAACAATTTTAAACTTACATTTTCTTTAATTTTTCTTTTTTTTCATTTTTGTACTGTTCTGTTTTTTGTTGCTTTATTGATGTTTTCATTCACTTCTGGCAGCTGCTTCTTTTCTTAATATTTTATTTTATATTTCTATATTATAATGTATAAAGGGCTATTATTACCAGTCTACCCCTATCATCCTGCAATTATATATAAAACTAAATAACCTAAACCAGTTTTCCGTGTTTTCTTGATATCAAAAACACACCGATATTATAACATTCATGTTAATAAATACATTTGCTCAACCTAAAGATACTACTTCAACCTACATAAGAAAGAGCTCAAGTTCAAGGAAAAATCGATTAAGGCAAAGTATATATGAAACTATTCATGTGTGTAATTTTGCAGAAAGGATTGCTGTGGTCAGCAAGTGGAACTTGTTCTACTGAACAGTTAAAGAGTGTAAACAATCAAGTACGCTTTGTTGGCTGCCTGTCTACTTTTTATTATTTTTATATTTTCTTTTTAAATCAGGGTCACCAAATAAAACCCATTGGTAACAACTGCATACAGAAAAATACAAAAAATAAGATCACAATCAGCATGGATTCTGTTTTTTCTCAAGAGATGTCTTTAGAATCGTGAGGATTTTGTTTTTACAGGAATTTAAACTTGTTAAACCTCATTTTGTTAATTTTTAAATTTATTATGAAAGATTTTATCGTTTCTAAATTTCCTGCCCATCCTAGCATTATTTTGCTAGATGCTTTCTTTTTTTAACTTGTGTATTCTTTATAAATAATTATACTGATTTGATTTAAGCATGGGGCTGCATTCAGATGGTTCACCCTGGACTTCTATTCGAATTCCAAAAAGGAAAGAGCTGCAGGAAGCCCTCCAACACAGAATTAAAAACTTTGTGTATGTGATAATAATTAATTATTAATTATTACTGATTTATATAAGCTCAAATTTCCCACCCCATCACTTCTCACAATCACTGGCAATTCCAATTTTTGTAATTTACATTAAATTACTGGCAGGTCTTGAAGATAAGATACCATATATCACATACCCTGGGTATGGACAGTCCAGAGTCAGTCCTCAGTCTTATCCGTCCAACCATCAAGGTTGTGCTCTGGGTGTTAACAACGGCTATATCATTTCATCTTCCAGTATAATAACTCTCAATCCAAACCCATCATTCACTCTTAACTCTCTTCTTTCTTATTCACTCAGTTAGGGTGTGGAGGACTTGATGTTTTTTTCCATTGACAGTGCTATGGTATGCGAGCACTTCTCTGCCAATACAGCCCACCAACAGTATCAGGGGGCTGGATTACGGTGGTTAGGTTCAGAGGTTGGGATGTAGCCATCTCATCTTCCTTTTTTGTTACCCTCTAGACCTATGTGTCCGAGTACTGTGACAACTACCACAAGATGTTCCAGTATATGGTATCTTCCAACAAAAGCAAAATAGGGTTGGTTGATTGAGGTCCTGTCACAGACAGCAGTAACATGCTGAGGGTGTCAGTGTAGACAAGGTAAGCATGTGTGAAATCACATACAATTTATGTGGTGGGAGTAGTAACACAGTAAGTGGACACAACTTTGCAATACAAGGTGCATGCCACTTCCTTGCTGGTCTTATCGTTAGACTTGATGGGGCAAAAACTCATCTCGCTCTAGGTTCTAAGAATTATTATTAGAGTATATATTGTATTTACAAATGTAAATTTATAAACTGTTAGCTCTCAATATTCAATTAATTTTAAAATATGGACATATTAAGTCCAACATGCAATGTACTTGTGTCTTGTACAGCATAGTATAGTTTAATATAAAAACACAAAATAATAATTTGAAGTTTACTTGTAAAATTAAAATACAATTGTAGTATTTGTTCATAATAAGGGTTGAACTAGATAGAGAAGTTACAACAAGTTCTATAACTAGACACAGTCTGAGGCTATAACAAAAATACAAATAAATATGTTTAAGTGATTAATCTTAAATTATTTGAAAATGTACAAATTTTTATAAGTTGTTTATTTGAAAAAATATTTCAGAAATCCCGATATCATTTTGGTGATTGACAATCACGAATTCTTTTGCCATCGGATCGTTTTACAATCATATTCAGATTATTTTGACTCGATGCCAAGCCTTGATGCGCCAAATATCATTCATGTTGATGAAGTATGCCATGATTAATACAATTTTTTTTAATGTCTATCTTATAGATATCTCTTACAGAGAGTGACTAAGAATGCTTTCATTACGATTTATTTGTGGATGCTTTCAGCAGGACAAGACAGCCATGATTGCATAAAGAAAAGCAGCATTATCGAAGTCTTAGTAGCTGCTGAAATTTTGGGGATAAAAGGTCGATCATATATCACACTTAACTTACAAAATAAAATAAAATAATTTATTAATGGTTTAGATTTAGAAGAGCAATGCAACACTTTTATTCAAAATGATAGACTTTTTATTGAAGAGAATGCATTTTTAATTATAACCGATGCCATTCGTTGGGGAAAACCATCAATCAAACGATTAATGGTGTCTAGGATACAGAGCTTTTTTCTTCCTTTGGTCAGTTCCTTGGACTTCATTCAATTAAATGTGGAAGATCTTTGTTTAATACTCGAATCTGACAATATCGTTGTTCACTGGTGATAAGAAACATTCAATTGAACCTGTTAAGAATGTTAAAATAATATATTTTTTTTTTTTATTAAAGCGAGTTGGAAGTGTTTATGGCAGCTATCAGATGGTTAAAAGCCGACTGGGAGGACAGGAGAAAGGATTTAACAACAGTTATGAAATGTGTAAGATTTGGTCTTATGACTCCATCGCAGCTGGTGAATATAAGGAAAAATCCTGAATCACCTGAGATTTTAGAAATAACCAAGGATAAACATGTTCAAAACATGATAGAAGATGGCTTGGCGTAAGTTTCGCCAATTATTTTCAGACAAAGCTGACAACCTTACCATCTCTTAAATTTCAGATTCGCTGTCAAAAACATACTGACAGAGAATAAAAACGAAAAAGAAAATATATGTAATTTTTTAAAATTAATCGAACCCAGCAAAAGGAATTTTACATCAACTTCAAAAGTAAGTATAATCCATCGAGATAAAACATGTAAATATTTTATTTAAATTTGTATTAAGAGGGCTTCAAAGTGAATAAAAAAAAACTACATTTTAAAAATTAATTTCAGGATTATAGAACATATAAGGAATTCCTTGATTATCTTTATGAGATAAAAACAAACCCAACAAGTTTTGAAATGAAACAAAGCTTCATAAGCCCTCAGAATAAGATGAGCGAGAGAATTTTAAATATAACAAACTCTGAAAATTGTATAACTATTAGCAAAAGCACTATTTCTGTATTGAACAATGAGAAACCAGAGAAATCTATAGATTCACATAATAAACCCAAAGTAAATGTAAGAATTATAAATATGGCTTAAGTTTCCTATTTACTACTTTGTACTAAATCATTTTCAGGACATACAGTGTGATGAAAATAGTGTTTTGGTGGAATGTAAGAAGTGTCAAAGTTCTTTTAAAAGGATCTCATTGAAAGAAAGTGCTGCCACAGTTATTCAGTCAGTAGCTAGAGGTTTCTTGGTGCGGAAAAAAATCCATTTGACTAATTCCAAAGTGAAATCTTTAAGGGAAGAAAAGATAAAGAAAAATTATAAAAAGTATGAAATCATTTTTAAATCTGTGAATTCTGGAAAGGAGAATAGGTAAATTTTTTAACACTGCTTACAACGATTGTAAATTAACCCTTTAGAATATTTGTTTTCAGCATGATTAAAGACACTTTGATAGATGAAGAGACTGAAGAGACAATTTTAGTTTTTGAAGGACTTAATCCATGTCAAAGTGAACACACAAGTGGAAAGTGTGCTGTTTTTAGGTCACTAATTTAAATTGATTACTAAAAATTACATGTTGAGTGTGAGATTGCTGAAGCATATTTCTCAATTGTTCAAGGTATGATTCAAAATTCAACAAATGGGATATTATCAGCTACATACCGAAGCCTCGGTATTACCATTGCGCTGCTAAACTAAGAGGAAAGATATACATCGTCGGTAAAATTGGTCCAATGTTTTGTTTATTGTGTTATATTATTTTTCCTTTTTTTTTTCTTTTTTAAATAGGTGGTCGATATCCTAGAAATGTAGAAAAGTGTGCTCAGTCGTTGTGTGCTGAAACACTGAGCTTTGATCCGTCAACAAACCAGTGGAAAGAAGAAGCTCCTTTAATAACACCCCGACATAGTTTTGGCCTTGCGTCACTTCATGGTTTTCTCTATGTCGTTGGTGGAGAAGGGATGAATGGCAGGTGAATTATTTGATCATCTTCATTTATTCTTGCAGAATCTCATCTGAAACATTTAACAAAAAATTATTTTGACAACAGAATTCTTTCATCCGCTGAAAGATACAACCCTGAGGCTGGGATGTGGGAACCGATTAAACCGCTTCCTCAACCATGCATAGGGGCAGCGGTTTGCTGCTACAGAGGTAGTATTTGGGTCGTAGGAGGAATGAGCAGTTACAAACAACCAACCAACAACTTAGTTTATTGCTATGACCCAGAGGATGATGTGTGAGTTTCATTGGCCATTAAAATATCAATTTCATAAATTTAAAATTTTCAGGTGGGTCAGAAAAACACATTTACGATTCGGTAGAGCTTTTGCTGCGTTGGTTAATTTGAAAGAAACGCTTTATGTGGTTGGAGGAGCGAAGGGTAATGCAGATAAAATTGAAAGCACAGACATAATTGACGCATGGGAAAATGAAGCGTGGACATTTAAAACAAACATGTCTGTGCCAAGGCATGGACATACAGTCGCAGTTTTAAGTAAGGATTCCTATTTTTTCTCCTCTAATTTATTTCTAAACTATCAATTATTTATTTACAGAAGACAAAATGTTGATTATTGGAGGGACATCTTCAAAATATGGAAGATCTCTGAACCAAGTTGACACTTGGTGTGTAAAAACAAACCAAGAGTGGAATATTCAAATTTCACCTCTTCCAGCACCTATTATAGGCCATTGTTCAGTTAGTTATACATAAATAAACGAGGAAAAAAACATTTTTTAAAAAATGTTGACACAATCGTAAAATTAATAAGTACATTAGTTGTCCCCATCAAAATAGCCATTTAAGATAAAAGGACTTTGCTGCAGGCAAAACAGGCAATTGATAATAAACATAAAAATAATATTATATAAAAATAATAATATATAAAGTTAGCTCATGTAAAAATCATAAATCACCTTTGATGAAAATCGGGCAAATCAATTTTTTTTTAATTTACACTTCTTGCAAATTGGCAATCCATCCTTTGTTACTAGTTCCTTTTCAACTGGGTAAAAACATTTCTGTGACAAATTGAAAAAGTTGTTAAAATGCAACAATAATCAATAATTAAATAAGTTTTGTTTCAATTAATTAAAATCTTTTAAAAAAATTGTTTTTAGTCAGGTAAAATTTGACCATCCTGGCCTGCCCATTTCTTGTGAGAGGTCTGACAAAATTGTGTCCTTTCATGAACTTAAAATATTAGGCATACCAGGATGACTGAAGATGGCAAGGCAGTAGTTCATTTCAAAGGCCTTTTTTAATTATTGAAAACTATTTAAATTGTAAATTCAAACAGGATCAATTGAAATTAGCTCATACCGAACACAACAAGCATCCTTTGTGCCAGAATTTATCCATTCCCACTAAAATAGCATCTGTAATTGGATTATTACAACCCTCGCATATAGGATTGATCTCTTTTTTCTCAAAGCATTCGACACAGTAAGGTTTATTGAAACGTTCATTAAAATGTTCCTTGTCGATGGGTTTGTTACAAATCCAGCAAGTAAAATGTTCGGGATGCCAAAAATTGTTCAGAGCTTGTGTTGATTGCTAAACAACATCGTTCAAATATTAGTCGGAGTCAGATAACTGCATAAACTGACAGTACCCCGTCAATTGAACCACCGCATCTTTGACAGTTTGGGCCAAAGAGATGCAAATAGTCTTTCTTGCAGAAAGGCTTATTGTCCTTTTGGAAGTACGCTTGCCCAGTGAGCGTCTTTCTGCAATGGACACACTTAAAGTGATGTTGGTGCCAATACTGCCCTAAGGCCTGGAACCACTGGGAGAAAAGGAAAATGGTTAGAAACAAGCCAGGCAATCTTGGTACAAAATTGCTCACAGTTCCTTCAATCCTCTCATTACACCCTGAACAAATTTTTGTACAATCAGCTACTGTTTTCCGAGCAGAAGGAGTGAGGTTGGATGTAGTGGGTGGGAGAAGCCGTTTCCCAGACATGCTTCTGAAGGTACTGGAATTTACATTTATTCGTTTAATTATCAATTTCAAAAATTACTGTTTGCACTAGGCAAATTATATAAGTTAACAAGAAACTTGTAAAACTATATTATTTTTTAAAATTTAGTTTTTACTGTACTCTTGTTGTTATGACAAAATGTCTTTTGTAATCAGATCTGCTGAGGGTTTTACCATATTTTCAAAAACTAAACCCTGTTGAAAAATTATATTGAACTTTGCATTTTCCTCTCTTGTACACTTGATAAATTAATCCTTAAAGGATGTTTTATTGCATGATTCAAAGTCTTTTACAAGTGTGTGTCTTTTAAAATAAAAATATCCAGTAGGGTTTTTTTGTGTTTGGATTTTAGTCACCTCTATTTTTTTAGAATAACCAACCTGAATTTTGTTTAAATCTCCACTTTTGACTACGAAGAAACTTCTTTTCACATTTATCTATTGTTATGCTAGTTTTAAAAATTTCAATAGTTTTAAATTAAATTGAATCAATAGAAATGTTAAATTTCCTAAACAAACAAAAATTTCTATTTTTTATTGAAACAAGGCATTGTGATACATCATATAACACTCCTTGAAAATAGATAAAGCCCACAAATGATGTTTCTTGAATATACGGAAATAATCTTTCATGCAGTAAATTTTGTTATTCTTCACTTTGTAATTCTTCCCTGTGAGCATTACATTGCAATGTGTACACCGAAAATGTTCCTGATGCCAGAACTGCCCTAAGGCACAGAACCACTGCAGAAAAAAAGAATAAAAGAAAAGTTTCCGATTGTATCTACTAGATTCTCACAGTTCCCTCTATCCTCTCTTTACACCCTGGACAAATTTTTGTTGGCTGAAGAAGATCCTTTGTAGAGGGCAATACGCTTTGCGTTTTACTGAGTGGTAACATTCTTTTTCTACCTAATAATTGTTTACACACTTTCTTAGTAAACACCCTGCTGAAATGTGGATAGTTAGAATATATCAAAATGACAATAAATTAAATCCCAAACTTTCCAACAAAAAATTTAGTACCAAGTGAAATTTTAAACTGTAAAAAAATTCCTCGCAATTCTGGCTTCTATGAAAAATCAGATCAACTTTAAAAGAAGCCAGCAATGAGAAGAGCCATCCTAGGAAGAAAGATGTTGCCAAAATGAAAATTACCTTTGTGATGATTGGCTTTCAACGATCTGACATTTTTTATTGGTTTAAAACTTTATGAATTTTGTTTTGCTAGATTAAACTAAATTTAAACGCATGTCTAGGAATTATAAAATATACATTGTTTCACATGTGATTATGCCTGCCAAATAGTTCATTTTGTTTTTGCTTCTTTTTTTTTTTAACTGGAAACATTCTACACAAGCTTCACTCATGTTACAAAACCACTTATCAACAATTGAGAAATGGAGCAATCTTTGGAAAATAAAGTTTAATCCCTCAAAGTCACAACATATCACCTTTACACTCCGTTGTGAGACTTGCCCTAGCATATACTTATACAATGAACCTATTCCACAATCCGACAAAGTTAACTATTTAGGACTTACATTTGATAGAAGACTAACTTGGAATCCACACACACGATTAAAAAAACAGACACTGAACAAACGATTTAAAATTCTTTATTACCTACTCAACAGACAATCAAAATTACCATTAAAATCAAAACTTTCGACATACATATACCTACTCAAACCAATTTGGATGTATGGGTGCCAAGTATATGGATCGGCCAAGTATTCCAATATTCAAAGATTACAAAGTTTTCAATCCAAAATTTTAAGACTAATTGTTTCTGCCCCATTTTATGTAAACAATAATACACTTCACAGAGATCTTCAAATCCCAACAGTTTTTCCATCCATCAAAACATATTACAGGCGTTTTCATAGTAAATTACAAAATCACACCAACACACAAATACAATCACTCCATTCCCCACAATTACCACGTAAACGTCTGAAAAGAGTATGGATAAGAGACCTCTTAAATGATTAATATCATTTCATTAATCCAGAGCGGCTGCCAGTGGGTAGCTTTCTCTATAACGCCCATAATGCCAAACACACAGTCTAAGATATAAATAAATGAAGTCAAAAAAAACAAAATGTAAGCCAAATAATTAATAAATTTTTTTAAATGGTTGTTCATGTAAATAGTTCGAAATCATTATTTCTGTTTTTTTTTTTTTTTTTTTTTTTTTTTTTTTTAACATTTGTAATATAAAATAATTTCATTTTATTTTAAAAAATATCTAACTCGCTGATTCAGGCCCAATAATCATTGCATTCTCTCTCACTCTCTCTCTTTTCACTTTTGTACCCCTCACTTCTTTCTCTCTTCACCTTATATGTACACACTATATGTATTCACACACGCACAAACTAAAACACTTTTATAACAAACAAATATTCTCAAACACCAATGATCAAAGGTTTTGGTCAGCTTTTAAATAATATTGTGCTAAATGATTTAATTAGCTGAATATTGAACTTTTTGTTCATAGTTGTAGAAAAATCCATGTTATATTTTGATTGTAGTGGTTGAACTATTGATGAGATTAAAACGGCCAGTAAGCTAAGTTATAATTGCAATAAACATGTATTTTTTTGTAATATATGCCATTTTGTACATAACATATGAATTTTCTTTGTTTATTTTATCAATGGATGTTGGTGCAATTGTTCTGTATGACATCATACAACAGAGAAAGCTTGACAATTGACTTAAGAAGATGCCTGAGGTCAATTGATGTCGATATTTGAGTGTTGTGCCAGCTTCGATTTATCAAAGTTGAAACCTTCAGATTACAGACTGAAAAACTAATCACGTGAAGCAGATGCCTGAAAGCTTGAAAATTACATTAAAGTCGAATATGTTAGAAACACTCAGGTTTATTTTCCGTAGAGTTTGATCACAAATGATGTATCCCGTGTTGAAATACATAAAATTTTATCTCTCACCTGTGATTTCCTTTTAATGTACACAATGAATTTGATCAAAGAAGTTACGGTTGTTTGTTCCGAAACTGACATTTTCAACGAAGCAGTGTCAGCTCACTGTGACATCTCAGCAGTCGAGTGCATGTCGCTCAAACCCTCTGCGATACATTTTGTAAGCGTTTCAATTTTGTTTTTAATAAATGCTTCGTTTTGCTCTATAGTTGAACTTTTTGTATCTATTATAATTCTTTATGGGTGGGGGGGGGGTGATTTTATGAGATTTACATGTCAACAGAGATCTAACTGGTACTGACCCTAAATTGTCAAAACAGCGAAAATGGGCAGAACAAAATTATAAAAAAAAAGACCAAGCTAAACATCCATCACTTCAGACTTGTTACTTTTTTTTTTTAATTTGCTCCCTGACCAGATTAGTATTGAAGATAAAACAGAAATCCTTTTGATATCGCTTGGCTATCCCAAAATATAAATGAAGGTTGTTGTAAAATATTGTTCTTTATATGACCACAAAAACTCCTTGGTTCATTTTGGATCCAAGAGTGCACCATAAACTTTTCATTTGGACTTTGATCAGGCTAAATTAATGAATTGTTTTATCGATTTGAAAACTTCTAATAATTGCAATACAAGCCCATTGCCACGATATAATTAAAAATATATTTGCTGAAACTTTTGAACTCATCATAAATTGTTTAACAAAAGTACACGCATGAAGAAAATTGTTTGTTTCTATTTTTTCTATTGTTTTATAAACTAAATTATCTATATTAATTACCTAGGACTCATGGAAAGGAACTTTTAATAAAATTTGTGAAAAGGCTAGGAAAAAGTGGCATGATATTCAGTCTATTTCAATTTATTATAGGTACTGAATTTTTAAAATTAATAGTTAAACAACAAATAATTGGGATTTTAATTTTAAGAAATGAGAAGCAGGGAGAGGCTGGTCATGATTCCTTTGCTGCCATTGCTGTCAGTGGCGATTCGGTATCTCTCAGCACCACTGTACTTGCTTTCATAATCGACTGCGTAAAAAAGATCAAAGGTAATCTCTCAATGAGAATAATCTATCGATAAAAGGCCAATCCTTTAAATTGTACAGATGTGGGCATCGAACAGGTGGAAGAACTGTATGACACTGAGGATGAGGAATCTGAAGATGAACAAGTTGTAGCCCCACCTGAGCTCGTACACCTCAAAGTCAGCCGTGCCGAGGTTTGAGATAAATAGATGAATAATAATTTAAAGCATTAAAAAAAAAAATTGTCAAACAGATTGACAACTGGATTAAATCGTTTATTCAAGGCAAGAGGAACCAGATAAACAAACAGAACATTATTGACTTTTGTGTTGAAGAAGGAAAACGACAAAATTGCGCTAGAGTAGATGCTGTCCTTGTCAAAAGGAAAGACACATCAAGTCATATCAAAGGTGTTTTTGTTTTTTAATTTTTCCATTATTCTAAATTATAATCATTTTATTTTTATTTTTTAGTTCAAGATATTGAGAACTATTGGGGGCAGGAAGTAAAAAAATTTCCCCATATTAACAATCGACCTGTTAAAGATACTGTTCCTAGTATGGTAAGGCACAGTGAAAAAGGATAAAAATGTAATTGTCATTAAATAACTGATAACTTATTTACTTAGCATTACGAGAGATCACCGACATCACAGTTGATGAATAAGAAAAAGGTAAGAAATTTTATAAGTTTAGTTCGTTTATTGTTTTATTAAATTTTTTCTTAATTATAGCATTCTTTCACTGCAGATGAATTGAGTTCAAAACTCGCTGGATTCCATAGCAGGATGGTGAAAATGCCAAGAATATCTGAATTTGATACGGCGCAATTTAATGATTGATTGTACAAAAGAAAATTTTGCACTTTTTAAATGTTTTTTTACAGTTCTTTTTAAGCCCTCAGTTTTTGTTTTCTTTTTTAAATTGTACCGATTATAAATAATTGACATAGATGACAAAAGTTAATTGATGGAGCTGTTTTTCTTGCCTCCTTATAGAACATTCTTTTCTAATGGCTGTAATTGCTCAAGTTCTTTCTTAGGTTGATTGTTCTACCTCCCGCAGTTTATAAAAAAGGTATATAAAAGAGGTGAATTTAGGTTAATTTTCTGTTTATAACCAGTTGAGTAAAAAAAATTGAACCTTATGCTTGTTTACAAAATTAAAAGCTACCTGCTGTACCTTTGACCAAACAATTTAAAAAAATAATATTAATAATAATTTTATGGAATATGATTAATTCAGCCTAGATAATTTTTGTGCAGTTTAACCCTTTCTTATGCATCGCTTAAAGCTGATTATCGACTTAAATTATACAATAAAACCTTTTTAAATGTATTATGGCCACCAAACTCAATAATTATTTACAAATCGAGATGCGGTGTGGTTTTGTGGTTGCAATTTGTTCATAGAATCCCATGTTCTTCGTTCTTCTGACCGTTAATGGATAATTATTTAGAAATCGTGAGATGCAATCTGGACAGCGATCACTATCACCACACAAAACTCAATATTGCATTCAATCATAAATTGAGCGAAATTAATTTTATTATAAAACATTTTAGTAAAATATCACTTTAAATTTAATTAAATTGTACATTCTTGTCAGAAAAAAATAGAGCAGTCAAGAATATTTCTCAAGAAAGAATAAAGATTATTCTTTTTAGAACTCCCGCCATTGAATATGTATTTTAAGAAAAGAACTTCGATTTCTTATGAATATAGAATATTTTAGTAAAAACAAAGTACAGTGAATTTTATAGTCAGAAACTTTAATAAGAAATTTAAAGATTTAAAAAAATTTTGTAAATGAAAGAACACTTCTCAACAAAATCTGTAACGTTTGTCCGCACAAAGAGAGGGGGATCTAAGATCAAGTTTTCCTAAATGAAGGAACCTCCACTTCATTTTTATTTTATGGGATGAGAGGAAGAGGTATGAAAATGAGGAAAACCGGCTATAAATAAAAAAACTAGCACATAAATTTTACTGACAAAATTGTATTTAAAATGAGGTTATCACCACTTGTCATTGCTTAGTTTCTCAAAGCTTTTATTTTGTACGTACAAGAAAGACGTCATGTCCACCCCTGGGACATGTACAATTTTTTTCTCTCTTTCTTTAAATCTATTTTCCTTAGTCAAACCTGGAAAGAGCTTCCAAGACAAATATCACTTAGGTACTATAACTAGAGTTTGAAAGGATTAGCCCAACTAAGGTGCTATTACTGAGATCATTTTTTTTTTTACATTATAATAATTCTTCATGCAATGTTAAATCGCACCTTTGAAAAAACTTATCCTCTTAAATGCCACATAAACTGTAAGGAATGATGTACAAGCATATTTGAATGTAAATATCATTGTTTCTTTTTGCTTAAGTTTAAACTGAAGGAACAAAATTACATTTAATGATATCCACACACAAATCCGACATCGTGGGAAATCAATATTTTTACATTGTTTTTTTTTTTTTTCTCCCTACGATATAAGAGTATTTGAAAATGAAATTGTAAAAGTAATTAACACAGTTTTTATTATTATTTATTACATTATTGCTTTTGTTTTGATTATTTTCCAAAGTAGTTGAATGTTAGTAAAAAAACTGTTGATTTCCCATAATGTTCAGTAATTTATTTTGTAACAAAAAAATATATAATATATTTAATATATAAATATAATACACCTCTATTTGATTGGATAAATATTCAAGTTGTTCAGTCCCAGGGAAGTAACAATCAGACCCCTGATTTATACTGACTAATCATTCTATCAAAAAGACAAGTTTTGTTCATTATCAATCTATACATCTTCCTTTTAATTAATTTTAACATGAACTGAATATGAAAATGAGACGACAATACTGAACTAAAATATAGAGGCCCAAATTTAACCACAAAAAAAAAAGAATTAAATCATAAATATATACAGTTTTCGTTTATACAGCATTTGTTATTATAAGAAATTATAAAATTAAAAATACGTCCAAGTAAATTTATATATTTTGTATATTTGAGTGTTTTAAAAAAATAATTTTTTTTGAACTAACATATTTACATGGAAAGATTGCACTTTTAAATTTTAAATGATACATATTAAAAATAATGTGAATCGACAATTTGTTTTGTAACTATAAAAAAAGAATCTTTTACAAATACATATTACATTATTTACATTTGTATAGTGGAAACAAAAAAAATACTTTTGAGACCGGGGGAAAAAAAAAGACAAAAAAGTCGGACCTCTAAATTAAGTTAAGTTATTGTACCTCATCCACCAACAAACACATGAACATTTTTTTCTCAAGGGAAAAATCTAACATGAACTAATTTAACGTCATGCATCAATTGTAATCTAAAAAACAAATTTTCCATTTTTTACTTTCCACTTCATTTACTTTAATAATTCGCATCTTAAAAACTGTAACTGGTGTCCATTGGTGAATGTAAGGCAGACTGCACAAACAAAGTACTGACAAGAAAACCAGTGACAACCGCACTTTAAAAACAACAAGCCCATCACTCCCCGCATAATGACGTTGCATTGACCATTATATTATTATTATTATTATTATTAAAAAAAAAAACTATACAATATATATCACTTGGGACGTGTGTGTGGCACGACAGATCAGTTGAGGTCTCGGTCCTCTAAGTACTTGTATTCAAAGGTGAAACCCTCCTTTTTCCTTTGTCCCCACTTTTCATAATCGAAATAAATATATGTGCCCTTAAAAAACACAACAAAACAAAAATAATTAAATTCAAAAGTGACGATAGTAAAATTATTAACTCACCTGTTCATACTCTTCATTAATGAGCTTGGGCTCTTCGTGTCGTTGGAACCACATCATGTATTTTGTGTGAAACCTCCAAGACTGCTTTTTGAGCGCTTTCGCTGCCAGGTACTGTGCTTTACTACCTTCCATGTAGTAAAATATGAAAAATAGGGTTTCGGTTGATAATCTTTGGAAAAACTCCAGTGTATCAGAATGTGCCAGGGGGGCCTGTAAAACATACAAGTCAGTCTTGTGACATCATCGTTTAAACTTGGCTTGAGATACCTGATGGTAGTAGACGGGAGTTGGACAAGGTTGCCGAGGTAGATACTGTCGCACACGTTCACTATCCGCAGGATGGGGCATGTGATAGTAAGCTGCCTCCATCATCTGGAACTGACATTGATGTTCTTTTTGGAGCGGTACGGGACCAAGAGGTGCGACACCAAGCAACGGAGGGATATGGGCCTCCCCCGTACTGCTTGATTTATTGTCAAAGTTCCCTGTTAGAACAAAATGTCAAATTATGATAATAATCTATCCAAACTAATTATCTAATATTTTAATATAAAATTAGTTCTAGATAAAAAAATATTCTCAATTAAAATAAATGAAAAAGGGAGAGTAAGTAAGTGAGAAAAAAGATAGGCAGGAGAAAAAAAGATAGCTGAACTGAACTGAAAACCAAATACTAAAGGCCATAAACAAACAAAAAAAGAGAAAGAGATGGAAGTGAGAGGGATGGGAGAGAGAAGAATATGACTGAAAGGGAAAAACAGCTAAAGTAACATGAAATAAGAGACAGAGAACACTAATCAAGTGAAAAGGGAGGATAGGAATGCAATTCCCAGAAAGAGAAAAAAGGAGGCAGTAAGAAGGAAAGAAAAACAAAAGGCTAAGAAAGAGAACAATAGAGAAGCTGAAAGTGAAGAGAGATAGTTGTATTTTTTTTATTTTTACATTTACTTCTAATAAAAAGCCAATTAAGTTTTATAGACTATAATTTTTAAAAACAGTTGAAGAGGTTTTAAAGTAAGAGTAACTATGCTAACTAAATAAATAAATCTACCTATTACGCACAAATTTAGGTTTCGCATATTTTATCAGAAATGTCTTTGTATACAGGGTATCAACTTCTATAGACCACAGATTTAATCAGGAAATGATTAACTTTTACAAGTTAATTTAGAAGATAAATTGTCTCGGAATAGTGTAGGGATCATGAGGTTGCTTTTACGCTTAGCTTATATTAATTTTTGAAAAAAATAACTTGTTTAAAAAAAAGGATTTTTGTTATCATCATTGAGTTGCAAATTAAAATTAATGTTTATATAAAGGTACTGTATAAAACCCCTGCGTTTTAAATCTAAAACAAGGAGGGCCATACAAAATGCATACCCCATCATGTGTCTATCGTTAGGCTCAGAAATGGTCAATCCTATCGAAATTTTCCTTTCAATAAATGTGGCATAAAATAAGCTTTGCAATCGATTCGTACAATAAAGTATGGGATTCTCTTTTGAAATAACAAAGTTAGTGTCATTTCTCATATAGATGAGGAAATTATGTTAAATCTATTTCTATTATTCTATTCTATTTATGCTTAAGTTAATTGCTTCAAAATAAAAGGGGTAGGCCATCTTGTGTACAACAAAAAGCATACACTTGCCCCTCACACTTTTTCTGTTGGGCATAACTCAGAAACATCTTATCTACCATCTTATCAAAATTTTCCTTTCAATAAAAATATGGGATTCCCATTTAAAATAAACAAGTTAGTGTCATTTCCCAGCTATATGACAAAGAATGTTGGGTTTGTGTAAGACCATTTTTTGCTAGTCATTCGTCCCCAAATTAAATAGGTGGACTAGAAAACTTGATTCTCCTTATGCAGTAGTTCTTATAAAAATTCCGACTTTTTTACAGTATAAATTCTGTTTTAATATGTATACTTTTATATTAAGTTCACCTGTTCGTGAAGGATCTGTGGAAGTCATTTCAAGTCCTGCCCTTTCAATAACCTGTTGAGCAATGGACTTTAATGTAGAGAGTGTCGTGTCTGCAGGTGGTATGCTCGGCGCAGGTGGTGGCGTGGGAGGTGTGACTGGTGCTGGAGATGGTGCGCTACTCACAGATGAGGGCGGTGATGATGAGGACTCCGCTGTCGAGTTGTTCATCATCGGTATCGGAGTGGATGACATCGGCTGATCCGAAAGCGTCAGACTACTGTTTGTGACTCCGTTCTCTGCTAAATGCCCTAGTAACATTGCCATTGTCTATTTAATTAAAAACAAAATCAAAATTCCTTAAACGACTTTTAAAGAGTTAACGTAAACTAAAGAGTAAACTCTTGCTAATAAAAACAGTTTTAATTATAATAAATTATTGTCACAATTGTTTCATTGGCTTGTTTTAGATAATTTAATGAAGCAAAGGGCATGTTTAAATGTTATTTGTAAATCACTAATTCTTGTAAAGACAAACACAAAACAGGAACCCAACAAATGCATTTGATTGGTTCACAATGTAAACAAAGATCGTGTACTATATCTTATCCCTACCACAGATTGGTTTTCAACTATCTCTAAAATAAAATTGTGTCAGCAATAAATCTAAAGTGATTCGTTTGAAAAAATTAAATATATTTACAATGGAGCTGAATTGAAAGATAACTTTTAAGGTTAAAAACACTTTATCTTTAATCAATCCTAAGAAACACATTGAATATCATGATATAAATTATCCACAAAAATAAAATATAAATACACATATATTTACAACAATAAATGATTTTAAATTGAAAAATCATAACTGGGACTTATTTAAACAAAAATAACATTTAACTTTACAATTGTTAAAGCAAATTACCTGTGTGTTTGTTGTGTTGAGCTGCAACAGCAGCAAAGTTGCTGGCGTGTGTCGTAGGTGGAATTGGCGGCAGCTGGTTCCCCGATGAAGGCGAGCAGTTGTTAGGTGTTGAAAAGGAAGCCGATTTGTTGTTGGCAGCCACTGTAGCATTTTTACTGCTACTGCTATTGCTGCAGTTGAGAATGGAAGTCGAACTGTTGCTAGCCCTTACCGGAAGAGGTTTGACAACAACTTTCTGAGGGATTTGATCATTCCTCCGTTTTTCCTCATTAGAGCTATCACTGGAATGGTTGTTAGTAATTGATTGTTGTGTCGTCGAGAGTGGAGGTGATGGAGGCGGTGATGAAGTAATACTCGTCGGTGTGCCGTTGCTGTCTGTCGTCACTGACGGGGCTGGCCCGACCCCTGACAGCTCTATCTCATCAAGGCCAATTATATCATCATATATATACTCATTGCCTTCAAAGTCCGGTTCTTGTGATGACTCTATATAATACTCTACATCATCTTTAATTCTTCTTATCTGAATTTCACAAGAAAGGGTAAAAAATCCATGAATTTTTCTGTTATAACAGTTTTAAAATAAATATCTCACCTGTCCGACTTCTACTGACATGTTATCGAGCATTCTTAAGAGAGTTTCTAGCTTTCTAATGTGATAGCGATGTTTCTCAACCATCCCTTTTAACTCATCCATCCTGTCTTGCTTATCTTTGTCTAGCCTTTTCTTTTTACCAGCAAGAAGGGATTCAATTTCAGACTCGAACTGGTCAAGCTTTAAACACAGTTTTGTGTAGAACTTTTTTTTAACTTTGCATAATACAAATTATAAATTAAACAATGAAAAATAACCACCTGTAAATTTAAAGCGTCTATGGATGATATTAACCAAGTACTGATTTCCTCTCGCTCCTTTTGTGCTGGGTCCATTTTTTGAGCGGCTCCCAGCCCTTCTTTCGAATAAGCTTTGGTTTTCGTTTCTCGCTCAACAATTTTGAACCTTTCCATTTGCTATAAACAAAAAATTGACAGTAGAGCAAATTCAATTAACGTTAAGTTCTTTTTATACTCACTGTTTCTATAAGTTTCCTGTAGTCTAAGAGTGTGCTCTTGTCTTTAATCTCACCGGAGGCGATCCAGCTCTTAATCTGATCTCGAAGCCTCTGAAGCTTTTTGATCTCCTTCTTGAGATCGGCCTCATATTTCTCCTTCTGGTTGCTGTTCGCAGCATTGTGCACCTTCTGCCAGATGTCTTCGAAAGTCTCCACCCCTTCCGTTACCTTTTTGAGACACCTCTCAATTTCACCTGTGAGGACGACAGCCATCATGAAACGGAACAGCATGAGTATAGCACCCAATGCACATGTCAGCACAACGCTGGACAAGTACAACTTTGTAAAAAGCAGTTCAAAAACCAAATCAGGCATGTTTTGACCGTTCAAAGACTCCCTTACAAGTGAAGAGAACAAAATTTACTGTTTACCAAAAAAAAAAAAAAAAAAAAAAAAACAAGAATAACAAAGGCTATGTTTATTTAAACAACTCGAGCAAGGTTTTTAAAAATTTATTGTTCACTTAATACTCAATGACAACATATTTTTACATAATCTCATTATTCAACAATTTCTCATCAGGAAAACATTCTGTTTAAAAAATAAAACTATGGAAATTTAGCCAAATTTTACTTATAAAAAATAAATTAAAAGATTTTGCTAAAATAGTGTAAATATTAAGGCTACTACATATGTTACACTTTATTCAAACAATCTTAGCACTGTCTCAAACAACTGAATAAAATGCATAAGAAATATTTCCACTTTTGCAAAATTATGACTCAAGGTTTTTTTACAATTATAACTGTAAAAGATGTCAAGAAAGAAACTTTCACGGCTCAATCCTTAAACACTTCTGTTTAAATGAGAATCTGTTTGGTTCATCGTCAGTGCCGAAGATGTTCATCATGACAAATAGGAACTTAAGTCATTCAAATCTTTATACGACATGTACAAAATGGACTTACTGTAAGTCAAAAGCCAGTTATACAATACTTTGAACCACAAAAACATTTGACATTAAGAAATGATGCAGTATTTTTACTAAAAAATCAAAAGTAAAATTACGGCAAACTTACATGAATACCAAAAGAGTCACTACTTAAAAATTACAAATGAAAAGAGCTAAGTATTGCCACTATGTATGACATGTTGCGGCTTGAACAAGTCAGTTTTGTTCATTTGATAACCATAATTCGTAATATATACTCATTTTGTAACACACAATATACAATACATACTATTAGTGATCAAGAAACATCAACATAATTTTATGATGGATTATCACAAAGTAATTCATCTCTATAATTGCTGTGAATGATGCAAAACGAATCAAATATTAATATAATACACCGTATGTCATTGAGTTTTAAGAAAATATTTTATAGTGAAACACAAGAAAATAATTCAGGTACTGTTTGATTCTTGGCCTTAATTATGGAAAACCAGGAAGATCCATTACATAAGATAAAATTACTGTTTTTAAATGTAATAGTTTTTGGCAAATAAAGCCAAACTAGTTTTAGTTTTTCTCTATTGGATTTTTTGTGAAGTGCATTAAGCAAAAACTTAACACAATCATCGTACAACTTGCGATAAACAAAAACAATAAAGATGAGAGGATGAGAGTGCAAAAGGATTCAGCTAAGCTTTCCAGAACAGAGATAACTACAACAGTTTCTTTTTGATTTTGCATGGTTTCGGTCTGTCTTTAACTTTTAGCAAAAGGTTACCAAAAGGAAAAATGTATCACATTTTTATATCATAAGTGAAAAGGAAAGCCACAGCATGATCATCATAAAGTCTAGCTGTAAAACTTGTGGTCACAGATAAGCAAGAATTGGGGGGGGGAGAATGAAATTGCAAGGATGTTTATATAGAGATGGCACAAAGAGGTGGTGGTTGTCAGTACAATCACATAACAGGATTATTCTAGTTTTCACCTATCACTGCTTTATAACACAACTGAAAAAAGCCACATTTTGAAAAAGGCTTTGTTCATTTATCAATTATAATATAAGATAAAAATTATCTGGTCAAAAAAACATCATCATAATTTAATGATACATTAGAACAAAATCATTCAACTCTACAATCTCAGCTACTAGTACAAAAGGAACCTAATAAATGAAAAATATATCAAGGCACTATTTGGAGCAGATCTAAACACATCGTTTTTAAATTTGATGTTTTTTGGTCAACATAAAAGCAATTTAGACCTGGTATTACTTGTTTTTTATTTGTTGAGAAGTGTTTGGGTTCTTAATGTACAATTGATATCATGGCAAGCAGGGCGACTTGTGATAACAGAAAAACAAAGAATTGGAATAGTTGTGATTATATCTAAAGGTGAACCAAGATGGCTGTGAGAGACAGTGAAACCAAGCATCTGGAACTGAATTTAGACGTGCATGCCTATGCAAGATTCTACTCGGTTTCATTTATCACTAACTTTTAACAAAAATTCAGAGTTACAAAAAGAGTTATCACTGCTTTATAACATTATTGAAATGAAAACTCAGTTTGGACACATTTTGTTCTTTAATTAATAATTAAACGATAAATCCTTCCATTGATCAAGGAGTGTAAACTTAACTTCTTGGGTATTGTGTGAAGTGTATACAGGTTTAATAAATGAAGCCTCAGTGCAACCATCATGTCAAGCCATGCGACTTGACTATCACAGACAAATAACTGAAAAAGCTGACATTGTATTTATGTAAATTTAAATATCAGATTCTGTGTGAGACCGTGCTGGTCAGACAGTGAAGCAAAACCCATGAGACAGGAATCAGTTTCAACTACTTTTGCATGTTACCACTTGGTTTCACCTATCGCTAACTTTTGGCAACAAATTTATGACTAACAAAATGGAAAATTTTATCCACTGCTTTATAACTGACAAGAAAGCTACAGCTTAAACACATTTGTTGTTCCTCTATTATATTAAAACTTGGTAAATTTATCAGTGCTCAAGAAGCAACACCAAAACTTCTAGGGTTTTGTGTGTAATGCGTTTCGATTTGAAAAGCGAACCCTCAACGCAATCATTATAATGTCAAACCATGTGACTTGCGGTCGCAGATATACAACTTAAAAAGCTGATATTATATGTATGTAAATTTAAATGTCAGATGTCAGTGAAAGAGGTGTCTGTCAGACAGCGAAGCCAAGCCCCAAAAACCAGATTCACAGTTTAACTGCCTCTCGGTTTTATCTAGCGTATCTGGGTTTGAAAAGCGAAGCCTCAGCACAACCATACTAATGACAAACCATGAGATTTGGGATCCCAGATAAACAACTGAAAAGGCTGATATTGTATGTGTAAATTTAAATGTCGGATGTCAGTGAAAGAAGGTGTTGGTCAGACGGTGAGGCGTATCGCACTTGCAACCACCCCCACAGGATTCCGCTCGGTCGCTCAGATCACCGTCTGACTTATTGGACCATGATGACGACGGACGGACGGATCTTCCTCGCGCCCTACCTGGCCAAAATAAAAACAGGAAAATTTTGTCAAATATGTCATGAGCAGGGGTCAAGCGAGGTTACTTTCTCAAATAAACAACAGTCGAAACGGGTCATTTTTCTAGGACGGCCGAAGTGTATCCGATCGTCTAGGCCAGTCATTGTACAAAATATCTTTCCGTGTGTAAGAATGACGCTTTTTTCACACTTTTTCCCACCTACCTTGCAACTTTCTCGTAGCAGCCATAGCTAAGAAAATTTGTGGTAGAATATTGCAGGCATATTATATCGAAATAAGTGAATGGGGGCAAAATCCAATTGGCGACTTCTCGTCGGATCCGTCTTCTTCCCGGAAGAGCTTGAATTTTCTTAATTCTTCCGCAGCGAGTTTGGATCAAGCTTTGTCTATTAACAGTATTAACAACAAGATGGCACCCAATAAACCTATTCGATCAAAAAAATGGGGGGGCCGAGTCTCACTTTAATTCCACCCATGTCCGCAAAACGTTACCCGCTCACTTTCGATTTCCCATGGTTACAATTTTACCCTTACCAAATATCAAAATTAAAAAACAAAAATCAATCATTTATCCTTTAAAATTTAAAAAAAAATCCCCCTCATATTCTCCAGTTCAAAGTTTTTTTACTTAAACACAGTACTTTTTAAAAGATATGAGCATAATTGAACTCATGAATCTTCTACGAATTTTCACACATAATATTAAATAAATAATCATTGAAAACACACAAAATAATCTAATTATAAAAAAGTAAATTAATTCCATCCAATAAAGGAGGACCGATTATAGAGTTACACTATGGGCTGTTGACATGACAAAACATACAATGGAATTACTCGAACTACCATGATTTTGGTTAGACTGCTGTCAGGGCCGTGCCATCTAAGGGGGCATATGAGCACAGACATGAAACATTATTGCATATTCTTACAACTAGGAGAGTTAAAACCGAAACCAAGATCCTACACTAAGGAGCCGCTGGCAAGACTGAGGAGGTTGAGTACCAACTTAAAGCTGGCGAGTGAGTAATAAAAACAGAGGGGCACAATATAATAATAATCTCAGGTCAAGGTCCAAAAGGACTTGTGGCTACCTCTTTTATCTCTCTCTATACCTATGCTATCTCAAATTCTATGCTAATGCACTTTTAATGACTACTGACAGGGCATTGCTGCCTCAGATGGCATCAGACAGGAGTACAGATAGAAGAAACATTGTTTAAATACAGTCAGAAAGATTGAAATTGCAGAACATGAGAACATGTTTTGTGCATTTGCGATGGTCTATGTCGGTACTGATTCTTGCAACTAGGAGAGTTAAAACCACAAGCAAGATCCTACACTAAGGAGCCACTGGCAAAACTCTACACGTACACTCTACAGTCTTGATTAACAACCTAAAACTGATGAGCGAGTAATAAAAATAGAGGTGCACAACAGATATCAGGTCGAGGTCAAGAAATCCTTGTGGCTTCCTCTTTATTTGTGTAATTTTAGTGGCAAGGTCTGGTAAGACATTAGAAAAGATGCAAAGTTGCTAAAAAAAATAGCAAAGTTGTAGGGTTAAGAGTAAATTATGAGAAAATTAATTATACCTAGCTATTTAAAATGGGCAAGGAGTACAGCAGGGAATTCCAGCTGGAGTTAAATTCACTGCAAGAAATATGAACAGTCTGATATGCAGACGATGCCACTTTGATGCCTGAAGGTTAGAGAGCCTTATGACAAAGGAGAAAAAGGAAGTTCAAAAATTTAGTAGCCATTAAACGTTTAAAAAATAATATGTAATAAGATTATGGTAAACAGCTTTACTGATGACACAAATTAAGAAAAGTGGAGGCAGTGACAGACTTTGTATTTCTAGGCATAAAGATTACTGCAGATGCTGTATGCAGCAGAGCAACAACCAATGTTAATAAAATAGTTAAGAATAGAGCTGTACTGACAACAAATGACCAGTTAGTAGATCAATGGTGGTAATCCAAGTACAAACCTATGGCTGCATGAACTGGACCATTAGGTAGGTTGAACAAAGGAAAATAGATGCTTTTGAACCATGGATTGGAGAAAAATTCTGAGTGCCTTGGATTGCAAGATCAACCAAGTCAACACTACAAGAAATGAAGCCAGATTGCTTACTTGAGGGAATGATATTAAAGGAAAAACTGAAATTCTTTGGCCATATAATGAGAAGACAGAATGCTGTGGAGGAGAAAAGCTGATGGTAGGAAGTGGAAGGCAAATCAAGAGGGGTCAACTAAGCAACAAAAAGAGAAGACTGCACATTCAATCTCCATTTTTTGAAAATCTGCAATATATAAATCATTTAAGGATTGTATATAAGAAAGATCAGGGATAAAGCAAATTTAAAAGAAAGAAATTTTTTTTGAGGAAAGTAAATGTCCAAATTTTGGAACTATCTCTAATGATGTAAATGTATCACAAACTATTCTGCTTAAAAATATTGTAAATTATGGCTACAACATGAGCTTTGCTTTGAAAAGTGGACAGGTGAAAGCTTTTGTATTCACTTGAAAGCAAACCGTCATTATTACGGTTGAAGCTAAATATTGGACAAACAAATTCATTTATGTAACCCATTTCCTAGTGGCTGTAGTCTCAAGATTATTTAAAAAGTGTACAGCAAATAACAATAAAATTATATTATTTTATTTACAATTGTACAGATATATTGTCTCTTGCGTTTTGAAGAATTCCTTTTATGTGGAGCACTTTGGCTTCAAGGGCTTCTTTCTCTTCTTCAGTTTTGGCTTGTTTTAAAATCCGATCCAGCTTCGTCTTCTGGTGCCTCTGCAAAAAAATGCTCATATTTAACAAATACTTTCAGGAATATTAGATAAATAAGAGTGCTTTGTTTTTCTAACATCCATAACTATTCAAAATATATTCCTACTTACTTAGGTGGAAAAATCGCATAACAGTGGTTTTAGCAAAAACAGAATTTAAAAAATATTCTAAAATGAAAAGGAATGAAATTTAAAAATTAACTCAAAGGTTAAACTGAACTAAATTTGAAGAAGGATAGTCCATGACCGAGAAGAGTCAACCAGGAAATTGTACTTCACTTTTGAATAAAGTAATAAATTGCCACAGTGTAAAATGCTGAAATTCTCAAAAGAATGCACTTTCCATAGTATGGTCAATTTAAAAATTAAATGTAGCAGTGAAATCAATTTAACAACACCAAACTCAATTGGGTAACAAAAAAGACCTTGTGATCAGTAGAGTGATGAAGCTGTAGTTTGGCTGTTACTGATAATTTTTGGTCTGTCTGTTTTTGCCATACCTTATCTTCAGTGTGTTAGGGTAACAACACGACAAACCTGACCAGCTAGAATAAACAGACCAGAATGATCAGTAATAACCAAATTGCAGTCCTATCATAAAGGATGGCTTAATAGTCCAACTACTCATTATGGAGCAAATAAATGAGAGTTAAGTTGTTTAATTGAAGATACTTTTTCTATAAATGTTCAATCATTTTATAATACATTTTTTATCCAATAATTCTCATATATAAAAAATTCCATGTATTTAAAGACAATAAATCGATCAAGCTTTTCTGACAATTTTGTGAGCGATCAAAAAACCAACATAACGCCAAGCTCTTTCAAATAATGACCTTGCTTTCAAATGCTTTCATTAGGTTTTTCTTTTTACGGTAATAGTCACAAATTGACCTGGTGGAGTTTTTGGTCTAGGAGTGGGAGAGAGCACTGGGGGAGAATAAGATCATCTCAGAAAGCATTCTGAGCTAATTGGGTCAAAACAAGGTGAAATTGACAAATTTCATCAACTCCTCCTTGCCCACATTTACAAAAATATGGCTCACTTTAGCAATGCTGATAACCATATTGCCGTTGCTTTGTGGTTTGCTGGAGGATGATATCCATTTTGGCGTTGGAGTGTTCGCCCAACATCTGACATCTCCTAGGCCATGGTTTTTACTCAAAACTACTACGGCAAATACCAAAATTAGATACCCAAATGACTTGGCCACTATGCTCCTCCACAAAAAGTAAATGTTTGAACTATAGCAATAGCATTTTTTAATACTTTTAGAGTTATGACCACCCACTACATATAAAAATTATGTTTAACTAATAAAATAATTTTATTTACAATAATATTCATGTAGCTGTGCCGCAGGGTTGCTCCGACATGGATAATACGGAGCTTGGCAATGTCCTTTCCAATTTTTGTTATAAGCGGTAGTGTAGTAGTGATATATTTGTGCGGTCCATGCTTCACCCTTAGGATCACTACATTTGTCAACTCATTACAGTACGAAGCTGAAAAAGGCAAAACATTGAAACATCAAAATAAAACTTTATGCAAAGGAGTCTCACCTGAAAAACCATTCTGAATCGAAGCAGTGCCGTACTCGCCAAATACTTCCTTCACTTTGTGAAACACCTCGCGTGTAATTTCATTGCTTTTAAACGTTCTGTTCGTCTGGCTTTTTATTTCCACAGTAATATACCTAAAATATGAGACAAAACATGTTGAAAAACTTGTGATGGAAATAGAAAATTAATCGCTTCGAAAGACCTTACCTGTTCTTGAATCTGACCATATTGTCAATTTTATAGAATACAATTTAAAATATCGGTGTTTATATAAAACAAAACATGTTAAAACAATAAAATCAGTTTTCGGGTTTGTGTTTTGTTATGTACAAGGTTATTTCGCGCTTTAGCAGGTTAAAAATAAGAATAATCGAATATTTAAAATCGACCTTTCAAACTTACCAACAATCCTTCTTGAAGTTTTTAAATACAAATTCAAAATTGTTTCACAGAAAAAAGATAAAAACAATTCTTCAATTTGATTTTCAGGAGTTTTAAAGCTGGATAATACTAAAAACATAAATATTTACTTAATATCATACTGGCAAAGCCATTAATTCATTATAAAATATAAATTGTTAATTAAAGAAACAACTCAATTAAAATTACAATTACAAAGCAAATAACAAGTAACAAGATGTGGTCGAGGTAAATTCTTCTCTTTTAAAGAGTTAAGACATCAAAATAATCCAAAATATTAGTGAAGAGCATGGGGAATTTTAAGTTTGTACACTGCATGGGGATCATCATGGGATCAAACAAAGTGACAACAAAGAATTTTGACAGTTTTTGAGTCACTGAAGTCAATTATTAATCTGATAATGTTCTCAAGAAAGCTCGGTATGATGTATTGTGGCATGGTTGATGTGAGAATTTAGCTTACAATCAAAAAGATTTTACAAGGGTGACAACATTTTTTTTAATACTCAGCATTATTGAGTCCTGTCCATTCATGAGAAGAGTTGAGGTCACACTGAAGATCAACACTATTCTGAAGGATGATTTTATAATTATTTGGTTTTTTATATATAAATTAAATCTACGTAACAAAGGAAATTGCTATTTTTAATATAACATTTCAAACCATTAGTATAGAGATTGAATAGTATCGGTTAGAAATGTCCTCCTTGGGGGACACCTGCCATAATATGGAAAGCTTTTGAAAATAAGTCATTTTCACTACTTGAATTACATATGTCACATTATAGCATAATAAAATTTAATTCAAGTTTGAAAATAATTTATTAGTTACACAAGAAAATAACAATTTAAATAAACAATAATTTCATGCAAACCGTTTAACAGACAATTTGTAACAAGGGTGGATAGGTACTCACGGTTTACAGTCAATCCGTAATAGATCGAAGGACTCTATTTTAGGGAATGTGATACTTTTTAAATTCTTTCGAGGATCACACACTTCTTTTGTCTATCATCTTCTTCACTTCTATACTCGACTCTCTCCCACTCATTCTCTCGATCCTCTCTTATTTTTTACTCTAGGTCTAATTATGAAATCTAAATCACAACATTGTCACTTTGAAATAAATTGAAATGTGACACATATATAATTAAAAATTTAAGCAAAAATCTTTTCTTTTTTTTAAATTCTCTCATAGATACTAAAACTGTCCTGTTTTTTAAAGAAGAAATCTAGTTAGGAAGTAGTATTTTAATATTTGCATTGAAACCAGTGGTCTGGTTAATACGTCAGAAAAACTAAAATTTTCTCATCAAGCCTAAACATTCCTTTTTTACAAGAAAATACAGAAAATAAGGTTTAGTGGTAATAAAATGTTAAATTATTAACTGTGCTCTGAGGTCTCTCAAGGTTTTATTTTGGTTGTAAAACAATCAACTTTAACATATTATTGTAATAAATGCACTTTTGTAAACTTGAATTTCAGTTTTTCAGTCAATAAGTGCCATTACAGTGAGTCTAAATAATAAACAGAGATATTCAAAAACTTCCTGCAACGAGACTATAAAAGAATTTGCCTGCTTTTATAAGAAAATAAATTAATTAGAAAATAGGGCACTACAATAATTGAGTATTATGTTGAATCATGACTTGAATTATGCTGCTTGCTGATGTCTTAGAAGGTGAATGCTGAAGAAGGTATTGCTGGCCTAGTTACAACTTGCCAAAGAACAGTAAAATTTTCAAATGAAGGGTTAAGTGTTTGGCATTACAGAACAGTTTGGAAGAAGAGATGAAGCTGGGTGTTGGTCTTTGGAAGATGGACCCAATAAATGACTCAGTGCCAGTTCAGCATGAGTCTGGCAAATGTTAATGTGCACCTATGATACCACAGGGTTTGACGCAAAGTGCTGCTCTTTTTAACATATTCTAAATGTAGGATAATAATCCTGATCTGCTTATTTTTCCCTGTCACAAACATTTTAGCATATTTATTCTATATCAAATTCAGTTATGTTACAGTTTAATTACTTTATTTGATTTACTAGTTTGGAAACAGCCATGTTTCAATTATATAATCTATCCACCTGAAACTCTTTATTTTTTTATCTTTTTCCGTTGTACAGTTAAGGTCAAAGTTAAAAGAAGCCAGCAAAAGTATTCAGCCAAGATTGTAAACACTTGCACACCAGGTGAAATATTTGTCTCATTTGTTAAGGGCTTTCACATGTCACTTTTCCTCTCCCAGGAGTAAGAATCTGCTTAGGCCTTCACACTAACAGAGGACATGTTTTTTCTTCTTCTTGTTTACACTGCTCCAAGTGTATACATTATGCCTCTGGAGTCTGTAGCTCTATAATTATAATCCTAGGTTTAGTAGTTACGTGTTTAGTTACTGTAATGATCCTATGTTAAACTTTTTTGTTTGCCTGGATTTATTTGTTTAATATTAGCTGATCGATCTAGGTTTTTGGTAATTTGAAATGCTGCAACTTCATATTACCACAGCTGATAGGTGTTTTCATCAAATGTTCCACAGTCAATTTATCAGCCTCCTGGTTGCAATAACTGAGAGGTTTAATTATTTAAATGTGCAATTGGGATTACACAAGGTTTGGACAAAGGCAAATATATTGACAAAAGGGAGGTTAATCATCCTGATGTGCCTATATTGCATGTTAAAACAATTTATGCAGGCCATGTGAGCCAACAAAGTCCCGGACCTTTTAGGATGGGGTATAAGTTTTATAGAAGTTTGAATGATATAATCTAATCCACCTGAGCTCTCTATTTTCCTTTTACATAGCCTAGGGCATCTTGTTTTTCCAAATTTAATTCTTAATAGGTCACTGAATCACCTCTGAATTGTACAAATATTTCAAAGAAAACAGAATGTAAGGCAATCCAACATTTAAATTACTTTCATCAGCTGTAAAAACTTTCGGTTTACAAAATTCCTCTCAGACAATATAAATATTTTTTAACCTTTTCAAACATGTGGTGTGCTTTTAAAAACAAACAAATTTAAAATTTTTATTATATATGTATGGCAAAAAGACTCAGTGTTTTATTTTAGCATAAAATTGTAAAGAAGAATTGGGAAAAAATGTATTATCACATAAAAATCTCATGGTTTGCGTTAATGTTCTCTAATATTTTAATGGATTCTAATCGGTACTTTTTCAATTTTTTTTAATAATAACTTTCTATTGATTCTGTGCAATTGAACAAAATATATATAATTTTTTTGACATTATAATGATCATCAAAAAAGTTAACCTTTATGGGATGCCTCTTTTGATGAATTGTGTGGATTATTTTTTGCATTATTTTACAATAAAAAGAATCCTTATCAAAATAGTTCTTTATTTTAATTGCCAAAAAATAGACATTTCAACAGCATTCTTTTAATTTTACGGCATGTGATTTTTTGATAGTAGTCTTTTAAAACAACACTTCTTACTGTTAAATATTATTAATTTTTGGAATATTCCTTACTTCCTATATACAGAATGGTTCAAAAAATTTAAAGAGGCAGAAGAAGTCGGTTCAATCTTATCCAGGAAAAAATGGAGATCGATGATAGCGATTTTAGTATGTCCTGGTTGTCACCAGGCATGGGGTTGGGCAACAGCGAAAGTGATAAGGCAGACAATTTCCTTACCAAATTGGAGAATACAGAGTCATCTTTCCAATTCACAGTAAGATTTAAATGTAAAGTGATATTTTCAGGTTTTGCCTGAAAATTTCTATTGAGCAGCAAGCCTTTTGGTGTGAAACATTCACTAAAATGACAAGTTTTTGGCCATTTTATTTTAAATGTATTTTTTTCAACTGTTATATTAAGCTAACATATTGTGAATATATTTCTTTCAGTGTATTTCAAATAGCGAGTTCAACGCTATATATAAGAAAGTCAAGAGAGAAAGGCAGAGAAAAAGGGAAGCACAGAAATGGGAGAGCTTCTTGCAGAAACAGCAAGAAAAGGAGAGAAAAGAAAGCAACAAAGATTTAAAGAAGGAAGCCAAAAGGGATGCATCTACAATAACTGTTGATGTCAGTGCGAGACAGGATGACCCTGCGATTTACAAAGAGCCAAAAATACCTCAGTTAATCCAAGCCCCCGTTACAACTCTAGTTGTACGTTGTTACTCAATATTTAAATTTATGCAGTATGTCGTAATGTGGTTGTTGCGTAGAATGAGGCGGCAATAGGAGAAGGCAATCCGCCCGAGGCTGAACCAAAAGAAGCCTTTATAGATGTCAGTATAAAAATTTCAACTTATTTGCAAGGATAACACAAGTAGGCCTTTTCAGGTGAACACAGGAACAAAAGTAAAACAGGAGATAATCCAGTTTGTTCATGCATCTTCGGACGGACTTGAAGATGACACTATGTTCAACTTTGAAAAGGTATTCACAAGCATGTACAGATAAAACAAATAAAAAAATATAATGAAATATTCAAGGAAATTAAAAAATCTAATAAACTGGGAAGGAAATTGGACAGAAAGCATGCAATGAAAAAAATTGATGGACTGCAGACAAAAATAATAACATCCCTCAATGGTATAGAAGAACTATTGTCCAAAGATCCTTTTGAAGACGTTTCAAAATGTGGTATCGACATAATAAAGAACCAAAAGCGGAACATTGCATTTGCTGCAAGGTTCAAAAGAAACTACCATTACCATCTTGTCTGTCAGGTTAAAAATAAAAAAATAGATTCATATTTTTAATTTTATAAACTCAACAGTTTTTTCTTACAGATAAATGAGATTCAGAAGCTGATGAAAAATAAAACTATAAGCAAAACAAAGCCGAATGTCATTATCGAGAAATTGTTATCTTCCCATCAAGTTATTTTCCAAGCTTTACAAGTAAAGCTATTTTATGTTAATTACTTTGACATTGTTTAAAAATGTGCTTTTTAATTGTCTGAAGTTATTATTGATCCATTTTAATCAAAATGATTTAACTTTATATTTTTAAATTTCAGGTAATAGAGAAACATTTTATTGGGACATTTCTCATAGATGAGGCATTTTCCTGGCTGAGAGAATTTATGGACTCAATCTGTGAACTGTCATCTCTCCTTTCAACTCATGAAAGAGTCTTAGATAAATACAACGTACTCCCTTTCATTCAGTTTTCTCGAATTTAATGTTACACACTGTTATTATTATTGTAGGATGTTAGGATCGCTTGTGATGAACTGGCAGCCACAGTCGATGATTTTTGTATCCGAATGACCGAAGTAAAGATGTATGAAAAATTCATAAATCAGCCTTCTAAAAAAGACAAATCAGCTGCGAAGCAACAGGACAACCTTTGGATGTACAGAAATAGGTTTTCTTGTAACAAGAAGATTAGGTTGAACAAGAATTCAATTAAGGCCTAACGGATATCTGAGCTGAACACTTCAATAGCCTTAATTTAAATTTATTGTGCTAAATTAAAAACTATTCAAATACTTGATATCATGTCTTTTATTTCAGGTCTCACAAATTTTTACATATTTAGTTCCTTGGCATACTTGTTTGCTTGATTCCGATTTGTTGCTTAATTCAAGGGATGTGATCGGCTTTACTAAGATACTGACTGCAGTTATCGCACAATGGTTTATCATTAACAACTTCAAACTTGCCTGATGTTATTGGTCTTGAGCAATTCTTAAAAAAAAAAAAAAAAAAAAAAAAAAAAAAAAAAAAAAAAAAAAAAAAAAAAAAAAAAAAAAAAAAAAAAAAAAAAAAAAAAAAAACGATACAGTTAATTTATTACATTATTGTTTTTAATTTTTATATATGCTTACTTTGCACAAGAAGCAAGTCTGGTGCCATTTCTCGCCTAATGCCATCACAGCTGTATCAGTTATAGATTCATCACAGCCTTTGCACTTTGGACAATATTTATCTTCGAAACATTTTTTACAGTACGGGTTCATGTCCTTCTCGAAGAACCCTTTGTTGCAGAGTTGTGTGCCACAATTGGCACAGACAAAGTGCTCTCTGTGCCAGTTTGCATTCAGAGCTACAACCACGACCTGGATAAAAACATTTCTTACTTTAGACTATTAATTTTTTCATTTTTAAAACACTCTTACATCTTTTATAGGCAAGTGACAACCGTTACACCTTTTCAAGAAGAGGTGAGCATAGTCGTTTTCGCAATATGGCTTCCCCTCGTACACATTGAATTTGTGTTCTTTTATTGGCTTGTTACAGTGCTGGCATAAGAAATGATTTGGATGCCAATTTTTATTCAACGCTTGAACAATCTGAAAAACATGATTGTTTCAAATCCTTAATTTTTTATATATAAAACAAAATCAAACTTTGTACAATGTTAATGTTGGCTTAACTGAACAAAAACAGAAAAACTATTGCTGCTTGAACAGAAAGGCTTCAAAATTTTTTAAAAAGTTACATTTTTGTCTACTCTAACAAATATATCATTAATATAGACTATTTTTTAAATTTTTATTATATTTACTAAGAAAGTTAAATATAAACTCTCTTCAAAAACTTACCAGACCTTTGATAGGCTGTTTACATACACAGCAGAGTACACTGCCTTTTGAATGCGCCACTAAATTTGTAACATCAGTGTTCTTTTTTCCAAAGTGGGCTTCGTCGACATGATCGCCCTGAGGGAAACCAGCCTTGTCCCTTGTTCTGTGAAGGAATTTTGGACAAGGAGCCAAGTTCTCCTGATCCCCATCGTAGTACATCACTGCCAGATCAGATTTCTGCTTAAGCCGATTCAATGAAGGCCGTTTGGATCATGCCAAACGTGCGGATATTTTAAAAAATTTAGCTGACTATTCTACTGACTTTTACTACTTTAGGGACCATCAGCTGACTGGGAATATTTGTTTTATTAATGCTATACAATGTTTTTATTATTTTTGTAAAAATACTATGGCAAAATGATGGATTTTTGAAAAGCATTTCATGAAAGAAAATGTTGAATTACAAAAGAAAGAAAGGCTGTCAATCATCAAAAACCATTCTTTTTAACTATGCAACTAATTACATTCAAAATAGAACAAATTTAATATTTTAGTCCAAATAATACAAAAAACTGCATCATTGCTTCTGTGAATCAACATCATCAGGTTACATCATTATTAACAATTAAATCTTACAATCAAATAAGACTTTTAAAAATCTCTTTGACAGGTTTTACCTTTCTTTGAATCTCTGAAAACTCAACTTCTGTGATTATGTCGTACATAAGAGTACAAACATCTTGATCAACATCATTAGAGGTTTCATCCTGTCCATTTGGTTCTATAGGTGGATTTGGATCTGAACCTCTATTGGTCATTTTTACTTTTTAAAATCAAAGTGTAATTAATTAATTTCTCGGATTTGGCCTAAAAACTGTCTTTTAAGACCTAAGAGATTGTCTACATTGTATAATTAAAACCAATAAATTTTTGCATGGATCACATAAATTGCAGTCATAATTACAATTATTAATTAACATTATAAATGCAATTGATGTCTGACAAATTCATTCAGATGTAATAGAATGGTTTCTTTATAAACAACAATATAATGCTTAAATAATAAATTATTTTATTTACTAATCTTTAATAACAAATAAATAAAAGTGTACTCTATACAGATTTTTTATATTTAAAAATATGAAAATGAGTTAAATTTCTATAAATTTGAAAGAAAATTTGAGTTAATCGTTAAGTAATGTTTTTTAAGTTATTTAATTATTGTTTATTTCTAATATTTTCATTTTATTAGATTTTTTAATTAATAAGAATTGTGATATATAATATGAACAAATTTCTTTTACCCCAAAGTAATGGGATTTATATTATAATTAAATATTTAATTAATTTGTAGTGGTGCAACATAGACACACAGTATGCACATGATATATTATTAAAAATAAATAAATAGAAAAGTAAAAGCAAGTGGTTGCATAAAATATAACAGGGTTGACTTTTCAATTTAGCAATAAAACATATTTTTCAAAAACACATGCAACAATTATCGCATCATTACAAATTTCAATTCATGTTTATACGTGCTTTTTTGTTTTTGTTTTTTTGTAGTCTTACCCTACTGCACGCTAGAAGCAGAAGGTGTAAAAACCTTCGATGACACTATAAGACAGACAAGTTAAAACATTGTGACGCTTGAAATGGGAAGGTGCTAACTTTAAACGACATTATGTTCGCCCCAGGCACTGGTTGTGGAGATCATGCTGACCCTTGCGATAGAGTTAACTATCTGGATGAAAAGAACAGAGATTTCAGATTTTCCGTAAGTTGTTTACAAAAGAATTTGTAAAAGTGTGTATAATCTTTTTTTTTTTTTTTTTTTTTTTTTTTTTTTTAATTGCAGTGGATCTCTAATCATGAGTTCAATGCGATATACAAACAAGTAAAGCGTGAGAGACAACGTAAGAAGGAGGCCAAAGCCTGGGAAAAGTTCATTGCTAAAAAACAAGCAAAACAACAAAATAATGTTAGGCATATCAGAATGTATGATCCTTATCGACCACACCCAAAGGCAGCAATAGGTACTCAAACGGAAACCCACTGCCGTCCAAAAAATTACAAGAAGTGCAAATTCACACCACCAAAAATGAAAGCACGACCAATCATCCCAAACAACAAACCTCAATTGGTGGGTAATCAGTTTGGCAGTGAGGTATGCAACTTGATGATACTGTACTGTCAGATCGATTGACAAAATGCTAAAGTGCTTCTATGAAACAAAACCAGCAGGACTAGGCAGGCCAGGATCATCAAGCCATATTTCTTAGTTATTCTTTATTTATATATATAAATGAGTCAATTACTGTTTTAGGAAGATAAAAACAACACAGTTGAAACAGTTGATAAGCAAAGCCCTCCTAAGAAAAACGAAAGCTGTGTGAAGGAAGAGTGTCTGATACAGAAAGTATGAATATAATCAGTACAATTTTAGCCATTTATTATATATAATATTGTTATCAATATTTTAAATACAGGAAAAAGATGAAAAAATGTCTGCAAGCATCGACATGAAAATGCTGTCAAAAAAGCTTGAGGATCTAAGAAGGAAAATTGTTCTTACTATAAGGGGAGTAGATCAGGCATTGAATGAAGATCCCATGGATTTAAGCCAAGAAGAAGTTGATATTTTAAGAAGCAAAAAAAGAAATTCAGCTTTTACTTCCAGGTTCAAAGGGAACTATCTCTATCAGATGGCTTGCCAAGTTATCACTTTAATTGCTTATTTTCTTATTATACAAAAAATTTCTTTTATTAATCTTTAATTTTTATTTAAATTAGATAAATGACATCAAAAAAATTACCAGCAATGAAACCGTATTGAAATCAAAGCCTATTGTCCTAGTTCAAAAATTTGTGTCAGCTCACCAAATCATTCTTCAAGCAATGCAAGTAAGTTGTAATTTTCGATTAATTAAAAGTTTTTATTGAAGGGTAAATTCTGAAGGCTTTAGAAAAACATTTGATAGCGTATTGCTCCAGTGAGGAGTCCTTTAGCTGGCTGACGGGATTTTTACAATCTGTCTGTGAACTGTCAGACCTGCTGCCCAACTTTGATGAAACCATTCCTAAAAGGACAGACGACCATAATGTAACTTAATCTAATAGTTGAAAATAAAATAAATTTCTTATAAAAAATCAATCTTAAGGATGTCAAGATGGCTTGTAAACACTTAATAGAGAAGATAGAAAAGTTGAATGTTAAAAGGGTGGCTGTGACGAAGAAAAAACAAACTTTGAAAAAAGTCAAATCCGGCAACTCACCACAGGACTCTTTATGGATGTACAGAGCCAACCGTATATCCTGGAAAGAAAAAGTATCAGACATGACAAGACGCAAAAACAGAAAAAGCCTCAACTGCTCTGCCAGCAGTGAAAAAAATGTAAAATAGAGAAACATCCAGCATACAAAAAATTACAACTTAACATGCTTTAGGCAGAACATGTTCCACAAGTGCCAAATGAATTTCCCGAGCTGAGGAAGAAAGAAATGCTTGATAAAGAAGAAATGGGCATATTTCCTGAAGAATCTGAGGTATGCTCATTCTACAAGAACGAGCCAAAAGGAACAGTAATAATTTCATTTGTAGGTTGAAGATGAAGAAGGTAAAGAAAACACTGTCATAATCCAAATGGAGGCTGTTAAGCCCGTAAGCCATGAATATCAACTTTTTAACTCAAACCACAGCCTAATCTAACCATCACTTGAACATCAAACCCTTCTTTTAACAATAATTATTATTTTAAGAATATTAACAATAACTTTTGATGATTTAGAAGATTGAGCCAAAGATGATTACAGAAAAGCCTGTAGATTCTAATAAAATTGTTAACATACAACCTCAACAGCCAAAGTATGATGGATTTTTTTAAAAAGAAAATAGTGCATATTTGTTCTAAAAATAAAAAATATTTTTTAGGAAGGAGGTGTTGATAGTGGAAAGTGAGTGCCCTGCTAATGTGAAGGTGTTGTACATTAACTGTGAAGATGACCAGCATTTAAAAAAAGGTATTTGATTATTATTAAATTAGTGCTCTAAATTAGCTTGAGCATTTATCTTCTGCACAGAAAAAAGCAACAACAAAAGTGAGAGTGATGACGAAGTGAACGAATACCGCAAGGCATTTAAAGTGTACAAAACTCAGAGCATGTGGTACGATATAAACTTGAACAGCTTAGTGAACAGGTGAAATTTGCTAATGCTCCCTCACAAACCTTACCATTCACAATTGAAATACCGATTGCAGTATCACATCAAGATTGACGAATGAGATAATCAAGGATGTCGTGAAAGAGATCAACGTCGATCATATAATCAGGAAGATTATAGATTTAGAGTTAAAAGAGAGTTAACTCTGTGTGAAAGTGTGTCTTATGTCAAAATACTCATGTCAAAATATACCTGTACATTTATATAATTTTTTTTACGTTTTAAACTGAAATGTGTCATTAAAAACAAATGTAAAGATGAAGAAACAAAATCATACAAATGTCACTAAAACTTTGATTTGAAATAAAATATTCTTAAATTTATTTTATAAGCATTTAATTTTTTGCCTGATGGATTCAGGTTTTGGGCAGTTTTATATACCACAAAAGGGTTTGCATACAATTGGTGTCTTCATCAAACAATTCTTGGCCAATTTGTTGGTCTCATTGTTGTCAACAGGAAATCTCACTATTTAACATAGCTAGTCATACTAAATTATTAACAAGAAATCACCCAAACTCAACACTGATGATGGCGAAATTCCAAAACGAGCCTGACTGACAATATTAGCCATTGTCCATGGTAGTCCATGGTAGACTGAGATGATAGGAAACTGAACCATGAAACTGTAGAAGTTATAAAAGTTAAATCAATAATTTAAATAAAAGCTGACTTTTTCGGATCTTAACTCTTAAAAATCTAGTGATTTCGTTGAATACAAAATAGCTAAGGAACAAATCGATTTTTTAATTGTATTATTGTATATTAGATGAGAGAATAAATAATCGGATAATGATTTATTGTCAGGTTTTAACTGACATGGAGTTATGCAGGGTTCTAAATTTTTAAACATGTTACAACAATGATAAAAATAAATATGCATAAAACTTTAGCAAAAAATAATAAATAGACTCTATGGAATCGAATGTAAGAAAATGATCGATATAATGAAATGGAAGGGGGTTTTAAAAATCAAACCGTCAAGTTCAAACCCCATGACTTCAGGAGCTCAGGTTCATTCCAGTCGGCAGTCCGTTAATTGCTCGAAGACGTTTCGCGACGAAGCACTGCTAATCTCCGAAATGGTCGGATCAAACAGCAAGTACGAAGTGTTCTCTTTCCTTTAAGTGCCGTTTGATATAAAATTGATTCGACGGTTTACATTTTTCTTTTCTCCTCCAGTATTGAAGGTATCGTGGGAGAGGTGAGTGACATGGTGAAAGATACCCTGGAGCAGTTGGGAAAAATATGGCAACAGATTTACGATTTGGCGGACGAATCCAGGCAAAAGAAATTACAACAGTTCGTTGACTATACGAAGGTATACATTTTGAAACACAGGGAAAATTCAATTCGAAAACATTCAGTAGTTTGCTCTACCATGAACTGTGCATGATCAAGCATGTTTTTTTAGCCACGAATAAAAATGGCTTTAAATCTTAAAATAACACTAAAAATTTCCATGGACTTAATTAATCAAATTATATGCATAAGCTACCATTTTTAGTGTGATGCTTGAATGTCAGGTTTGGCATAAAACACAATGGGTTTTTATTGATGCCCTTGCAAAATAAAACTATGCTGGTCTGTGAAATGTGGAATCTATAGTTTCATAGTTACCTATTATTTTGGTTCACTTATCTTCGTCGACATTGTCAGTCAAGTTGTTTTAGTATTACACCATTGAGTTTGGATGATTCCTTGCTAGAAGGAAATGTGACAATTTTACATAGCTAGCCAGGCTAGGTCTTTCTCAAGAATTTCTGTCCCATAGATTTCTACCTTTAATGGTGGCCTATTAAAAATGTGTAATACCGTTGTTACCCCCCAAATAAATTACAATACACACCATAACTGAACATCTCTGAATTCTGGAAATATTGCATTGGCTGTAGAGCTTTACTTGATAGACTCAAAAACATGGAAAGAAAACGGATTCATCTGAAAACATTGTATTCCTTCATTACAGTTTCTATCCAATGTCTGTCCCTTATAAATTCTCAGTGTTCCCAACAAGTGCTGGACCTGTTGCTGGCCTTCTGACATGTAGACAAATTTCTGCAAGTCTACTTGCTAATATAGTAGTGCTAACATTATTATTTATATATAATGCTGCGTTAATTTTGTTTTGTTATGCCACTTAGGATTTCTTCAAAGAACTCATAGAGTCACAAGAGAAACGAAAATTGGAGCTGATACAGGAAATTGAAAACAAAAAAGAGGAACTTAAACAATTGGAAAAAGTAAACTCTGGCACATCATTAAATAGCCAGGATTAATTAATTATTTATTAATTTCAGGATCTGAAAACAAAAATAAATTTAAACATAGAAGAGTCAATGCCTCTAAACAATTATTACTTGACACTAGATAACACATTAGATAAATATAGAAAAATCAGAGATGAAAGAAAAGTGGCTTTCGAAAAACTTCAAAAAGAGGTTTGTTTTTAAACTCTTTCAAATTTAAATGAATATTCAATGGTTATTTTAAATTTCTAGGAAGAAATGCTTTGTAAAATTTTAGAAGAGGATCAAGCTGAACCTTTGTCTGGTTTTCCCTCTCAGACCGACCTTGAAACTATGGAGCACAGAATTTTCAACCTTTTACAAGAAAAAGTAATGAAAGTTACGATTTAAAAAAAAATGTCTAATGTGTAATTTTGTTCTGTAGTGTGAAAGAGAGCAGATTGTATTGGAGGCGAAGGATAGATTGCAGGAATGCCTAAACAGTTTAGAAATAGAGCCAATGTTACAATTTGAAAAGGAGATTATCAGAGGGAATTACGCGATAACTGCATCAAACATGACCAAATTGAAAGTGTGTTTTATTCTTCAGATTCATCATCTAGTTTTTATTGAAATATTTCTTTATTTTCAAAGGACTGGGAACACTGCTTGAAAGTAGAAATAGAAATGGCCCAGGAAAATAAGAAGCATTTACTTGCAAAGCTCACTCGACTCTGGGATAGAATTAATGTTAAAAATGATTACAGAGTACAATTTCTTGGCATCAATTCGGGCATCGGTAAATCTACAATAAATAATGTGAATAACACTTGAATATGATTATTAATTGAAGTGTAAAATTAAAAGTTATATCCTTAATTAATTTTTTTTAAATAGATTTTTTCAGAGCTGGAACGTTGTGATGCTATAGCAATGGCTGACATAAAAGCTACGATTCTATCCGCAAAAAAAGAACTTGAAGGATTGTGGGAAAAGATGAAGTTCTCTGAGACTCAGAAGTCTGAGTTCCAAGTGTACACAACGGACATTTACACGGACGAGATCCTCGATCTCTACGAACTCGAGATAGATCGGCTCAAGATGTATTACAACACTAATTTGTAAGTATACAGCAATGAATGTATGTTTCAAATTTAAGAGATAATTGTGGTGGGATTTAATTTATTCTGAGGCCTCTGTATGAAATGGTTGAAACTTGGGAAGAGCTATGGGAAAAGTCGCTCCAGCTTGAAATCACAAGCAGAGATAAGTCTAGGCTGTTCAAAAACAGAGGAGGAAAACTTCTTAAAGAAGAAAAAGAACGAAATGCAATCAATAAGGTAGATCACACATATATTACCATGAATTTTGACTGGCTGGTCTTTGATTTTTTTCTCTTATTATATACAAGTTATCCATTGCTAAACCTACAGACGCTTCCTCGTGTTTATGCCGAGCTTGTCACCTTACTCAAAGAGCATAACAGCCGTGAATCAAAACCTTTCCGGTGGAATGACTATGATCTTCTCCAAAAGATCACCGACGACTATAACCAAAAGCTGGAAAACGAAAACAAGAAGGTGAGCAGTCGGTTCAGCCAGATTAGAAAGGTGGTTGACAGTATTTTATTTTTACAGCCCAATAATAAGAGTGCAACAAGATTGGTCCAGAAGAGGGAATATCCGTCAGCGGACTCCAGTAATGAATTGGTGCCATATACCGTAAGCTCTAAATCACAATCAGCTCCTTCATTAGCCTTGTCGAAAAGATGCATCAGTTTAAGTTCTTTAACTAGTGGCAATAAGAAAGAGGTCAGTGTAATAGAATCCTCAGGTGTACTTTTCCTTCCTTGACAGGCAGTACATGGTGAAAATGTTTAATTTTTTTCTCAACTTGACTCCTTGCATTCCGCTTGGTTAGTATTTGTCGTAGGTAACAGTAGTCTGTAAACATTGAAGAATCCATGACATCAGAAGTACGGTATAAACAAAATGCAAGTATTGATTGTTTTTAAAGCAAAACACATTCACATTTTATGGATTAAATTGTGAAATACAAAGGGATGAAGCATCCTTGATTATCCTGGCATCAATCTTGTGTTATTTTGCAAATATTTTTATTTTAAAGGGACCATAAAACATACAGACATCTGAGGAAGGCAAAATGCAACAACAGCCAGGATGATCAGGCTGTTTAGTATGTTGTTTAGAGTAGATACTAAGTTGAATGTTTTTTATTCATAAATTTTAAGTTTAACATTTTGCATAAATTATTGTAATCATTTTGGTCATTTTTTGTAACAGGAGTCTGGAGATGCAAAGACACCCCGTTTGAGGAGAGTCCTCACTGAAAGCAACATGAGAACACCGTTGAAATCCACGCCATTGAAGCGCCAGTTCCCTACACCTTTCACCACACCAGCAAAACGTGTATGCAAGATGCCTCTCCAACCTGTCACACCCAGTGAGACAGTCAGGCTTACCAGGAAGGGTACGCCACTCAAGCCAAGCCGCACACCAATGAGCTCTAAGAAGCAACCTTCGGCTGCCACACCATGCACCACCCCTATGTCTCTCAGATTCACACCGGCTAGAAAATTCAATTTAAATATCTAACATTTATCTTTTTTAATACATTTATTAAAAACCTTTTGTAAATAAGTATTTTAACATTGTATATTTCTTTAAGTATGTTTTTATATTTTTTATACATGCATTTTATAATTGTTGCCATTGTTGTTAGCTACATATTTTTTATTAATAATATTTTTAATTGCATGTAACTTATTTGATGGCAATAATGAAAATTTAAATGTAATGTTATTTTTTTACCTTTATTTAATTAAGACTATTAAATTTTTGCTCCAATATAGAAAAGTTATTGAGAGTATATTATTAAAAAAAAAAATTATTTTTACAAAAATAAAATACCAATAGATTAGGTTTTTTTTTATTTTTTCCCCCAGGTGACTGTTTTCTTGCAATTGTGTGTTCTTAAGATTCTAAATTGAGTTTCCATATTTTTCATTTAATTTTTGAAAGATCGGGGCTTATTCTTTTTTACGTTTCGTAGTTCGACAATCGTTTCCCCAATGTGCGATAAGCTGGCCCCAAAACAATCGGAAGATAAGTTCACCTGTGAGTAGTACAATCTTTCTACGCTTGCTTATGTCAAATTTTTTCTTTCTCTTACAAATCAGGCAAAGAGGTGCCCTGCCCTTGTTGCCCTCACCATCATGAGACCTACGAGACCTTGTGTGAGCACTCGAACACAACAACAATTCTCACAAGGCTTATCAATGTCGTCAGTGATTCAGAAGGACGCTTCCTTGTCGGGAGACAGCAGCAGCTCCTTAACCATTACCTCGGTCTATCGACCAACAATCAGCTTGTATCCTCTTTGACCAACATAGGTTTATCTTTAATACGAAACATTTGCTACATAATGATACAATTTTATTTAAATATCAGATGTTTTAAGAGCATATGTTAAATACATAATAAATTAATTTAATTTTTAAAAATGCTGATGCAGTTAATTTAAAAAAAATAGGTTGCAATGCTGTTAACCCCATTAAAAATTTAAAAAAGATAATGATGGGAAGCATGTATTGAAATATAAAAACTACTACTATCATGCTCAGCTTTATAGTGTTCTCTTTCATATATTTTCTTTTTTCACTTGCTTTATCAGCCTTTCTCTGACCCTTATTTTCTCTTCTCTTAATCTTTCATTTTGTACTCTCCCACAGCCTTTTTTTAGCCTTCTTTTTCAGCCTCTCACTTTCTCTCAGTCCCTTGTTCTTTTTCCTTTTACTCAGCCTACTATTTTCTCTCTCACTGGATCTGTTTCCTTCACTACCATAGCTTCCCTTCTTCTCTTTGCGCGTTTGACTAAAACTCTTCTTAGTTGTTTCTTTTCACATAGAAAATCTTTAAAAAAAATTCAGATTCTTAATTAATCGTGCATAGTTTCTTAAATAAATTGTATTTATATAACTTTTTGCTTATTTATCTATCCTCATTGTTTATTTAAGATTACAATTCATTCTGCTAACACTTTTTACTTTGATATCAAAAATTGGTTCTTACCTTAAGGGGATTGAATACAGTTTTCAGAAACTGTATAATCTGAGAGTTGATGAACTCGTAATTTGATCCTTAATCATCTTCTCTGCCTATACTCTCTGGGTTGATCTATCTTCAGGGCATCTGATTGACCAAGCTGATCAGTACAATTCAAATTAGTTTTCATGATGTTCAAATAATTCAGATAACTAACTGATGGTTACAGATTTGTCTGTAATTATCGATGCCTTCATTTAAAGAAAAATCTGCCTTAAAAAAAATAATTCAGAAAATGGTAGATGTTGAATATATGTCGATATTGCTTGAGTTCCTATGTGAAAATCTGCCTGAGAATGAGCCATATAAGAATCTCTTGTGGAGGGTGCTATCACTGTGCCAGAAGCCACCTTACTTGACTAAATTTTCCGATTCTCACAATGCTCCAGTCAAACTGGCTGGTTACTTTTCAGCTCTAGGTATCATGGTATGTGTAAAATGATTACGAGCTTCTAATCCCAGTGGTAATCCTTTCAGGTAACTGCCTTATATTCCTAGATGACCCCAACCTAAAGATAATGGTCATCAACGTCATATACAACATGCTGAACAACGAGAAGGACCCTACACATACCATTATCTCTTTTTCACACAGAAAAGCAGCCCTTGATGCTAGTTTAATGGGCGAGAAGCTTTTACAGCTAATTAAAATAGAGAGTGATACAATTTACCCACACCTGCTTGATCTCATCCTCAAAATTGTCATACTTTCTAAAGAATGCGGTACTTATTTAATTTGAACTTTGATGTTCAATTTGCATTTTTTTAAACTTTTTTATCTAATAGCTCAGACTCTTTTGCTAAATGATGGGATTCACTGGCTGTTGGACAGATTGGATATTTCAGATGAGAAACCAGCTAAAGACACAACATTAAGAGAAACTACAAGCATAGTGATCTGGAAGTTGTTGGATTGCGTGGGCGATAAGAAACTTGCGTTGAAAGCTCCATTTCACCCGGACAACCTTAAGTAAGTGATGAATGTTGAAAGAATGAGAAAAGTAACGAGTGTTTTCAGGAAGCTCAAGTTGTGGCTACGGAATGAAACCATCTTCGGAAAACTCTCTTCCAGGAACAACATCGCAGCACTGATATGCCGTGTCCTGTATGTTTTTCCTTACCTTGAAATCATATCTTCTGGAGTTGTAGAAGGTGGTACTTCTATCTTTATTTGGTTCCCATTTTATGTAATTATTTCTTCTTCAGATATGTGTATGTTAGCAACGGCAACAGAATTCGGCACTGATGACAGTTGGGCCTCAACTGTTAAATTTGCACCAATCCAGGAAAATCTTGAACTTAAAAAACTGCTCACAGTTTGCATATTATATCATTATCACATGACAGGAGTGCGAATGGTTGTAAATTATTATCTAATAATTTATCAAAATAATCTTAAACAGAAACATAATTAGATGGCAGAGGAATATGGGTTTCTTCCAAGTCTGTCCCTTTCATTGAATCCTTACACACCTTCAATGGCACCTGCTTGGCCAACGTCCTTTAAATGGGAATTGATTAACTACACCCTTCACGCGTTGCCGATCATCGCCCGATACAATCCGAGAAAATACATTGAGTGCTCTGTTACAACACGGTAAAATGTCAAAAAGTGAACAACTATTCATAATTTTTTCATCTTTTGTCCTTTCTAGAATCGTTTTCCTTATAGAATACTTTTCATCGGTGAAGGAAAGCCCTGAACTCGTTAAGTGTTGCTTGCATTGTGTACAATTGCTCCTGATAAATGGCATCGGCGGGGAACATTTCAGGCAGCACAACCTCATAGCAGTTTTGCTCGGTAAATAAGTCAAAATGACAAAGAAATTATATAGTAATTAATAAACTGCTTTACAGGCTTGGGCTACCACATACTGAAAAATAAACTGACACTGAGAGCTCAGATCAATCTGACCTACTGCTTCTTCATACTCACTGCACTGCACAAAGATTACGATCCAAGGTTTGCTCATTACGAGATAATGACTGCCATTGGACTCGAAATTCTCAACAGGTTCCTCAAATCTTTGGATTCTGATTCCAAATTCGACGGGAGGTGAGCAGTTTTAGTTGTGCTGTACAAATATAATTTAAAAATAAGATATCAGTTAAAAATAATACCATTTTTGACATTGAATTAATTCCAATTTTAATACATTGTCCCAATATTTTAGTTTGATAGTTTCCTCTATTGACTACATATGGAACTGTGTTATTAAAATAGAAGAACAAAGAAAATCGTTCATATTGCAAGGGGGAATATACTTACTTCTCGATGTTGCCAATGTCAGTTATAAAATTAAATTAAAAATTATGACATTTGAAATGACAATTGCGAATTTTAGATTTCCTGTTTGCCAGTGCAAACAATGATATTCGGTGCACTTGCTGATGCGACTTTGGACGTCAACAGTATTCCTCAAATGGTAACCTGGAGAGGAAGGAGTGAACAGGACACAATCATCGCACTGATGTGCAATATATGGAGAAAACAGGAAGAAGTCAAAGGCGTCAAGAGGGACCTGCATGGCTGCATTAATAGTTAATTAATAGCATATAAAAAATGATAATCAGCATGTTGAGAAAAGAGGCGAATTTTCTGATCATCCTTGTCAGGTCATTTCTCTGACTTTATCCTAAGACAAGCTCCAGCATTTCTATTTCTTACGTCAATCTGTCTGGCACTGAGAATAAGCAGATCAGGATGATCAGGGACCATCTAGCTTATTAATTCTGATTATAAAAACTTAACTCTTGCAATACAGCATGAATGAAATTTTAAATTGTTCCAACTAATTTTCAGACTATGAAGAAACACTTGCTGGTGAAATTCAGAGCAAGTTGAAACCAGATATCATAAACTGCGCCTCCATCGCAGAGATGTTTGGCTGTGTCCGGCCTAAAATTTTTGCAGTGCACAGCAACATTTTCCGACTCCACAGTAACGTCACTGACCGGGTCATGGCAGCTTATACGGTTAACTGTAACAACATATCATTCAAAGACAAGGTAGGAGCTATAACAAGGAGCAAAATTTTTATGCAGCAGTAACAAACTGTTGAATATCCAGATAACAGAAGAGGTGATCATTTACTATGAATTCTTCAAAAGAGGAGAAATATGGGCTGCGTTGAAAAAGGCGTTAAAGGAAAAAAACATCCAGCTGTTACCGCAGGGTGAGACCGCGCTTAATATACTAGCTTACCGGCACTTATACACAGCGGTACAAGTCCAGAAGAAGCAATTGCAGCATTACTGGTTAGAACTTGCCAAGGTATGTATATATGTTCTATTCTTTGTAAAAAAACATAAAAATACTTAATTTTTTTTTTGTATTAATTCAAGGAAGAGAATGAAGAAGAAAATTTGTATGACAGGCTTAAATCATGTATGCTGGCTAAGGCACTGGAGGCCCTCAACGAGATACGTTTTGAACTTTTCTGCAGTGATTCTGATTATGCGAGAGAAGCTAGAAGAAAAATTGAACACACCTTCGAACAAGCAAGGACTTTGCACAAACTCAATCATAAATCATCCACATACCATAAAGCCACAGTAACTGGGCTGAACCTTGCTAGGGTAACACATAAATCAATTATCCAATTTTTCTAGGATTCTAATTGATGTATTTACAGAATAAGCCAAATGATTTTGTTAAGACGATGTACAATACGAAACTGCCACCAACAGAATACATGGTGCCTGTAGAACCGGTTCAAGAAGAAATAAAGAAAGCTGCTTCCATAAGTGCTTTTGATTTGGCAGCGTTGCACAGTCCATCAATTTCGTTTTGAACAATAGTCCCTTTATTTTAAATATGCACACAATTAAATAAACTAAAATCAAAAATAATACAATATATATTACATATTAGCTGTATGTTCATGGACATAAATTGTGATGAGAAGATTTTCATGTGTTACAAAAACCTGGTAACTTCACATTTTGTGAAACAAAACCTTACTATCTAGGATTTAATTTAAAATCATTATCGAATACCTTTGACCAACCTTCTACCATATATGGCAGTAAGTGTACGTTTTACAGTACTTATTCACACAATATACACTAAGCAACATTTACAATATTAACATATTATTCTTATAGTATAAGTAGAAAATACAGAAATTTACTAAATCGGCCGAGCAATTCAAATTTTTGTTAAAATAACTTTTACTTAAATTTTACTTTCTTTAATCTGATCTTCATTCTGATTATACTTAACATTTTTCTTTCGACAACATTTATTTCTCACTTGAAAACATTTAATATTTATTTAGTGTACGCATTTTCATCAGTTCGAACCGATTTTTCCTTACAACTTCACCAAATGGCTAGATACTGAATATTCCAACTTTAAAACCACTCACGCCAACCAAGATAATCTTGTATTTTTTCGTTTTATTTTTTTTGTTTTTTGTTGTTTTTTTTTTTTTTTGGAATGATTTATCATATTTTAAAAATTATTATGCTATCATTAGCCAAAGGATAAAAGTTATCGCAATGTAGAGGAACATTTTAGATACGACTTCATCTTCTTGTGGTATCCCTCTTGCAGCTTCAAAAGACAAAACAGACAAAGAAAAAAGTATTTAATACAACGAAATGAGCTCTGAATTTTTTAAATTTTGAATTAAATAAAATTACCTTGTGAAGGTCTTTGATCATGTGGATTAAATGTGGATGTAATAAATCCAAATGGAAAAGCTCCAATGCCAAAAGACATGTGAAAACTACCGTCACCAAACCCAAAACCTGGAAATCCCTGTAAAAAATATATCTATATAATGTAGGACCATAAAATAATAATCACGAGAGAGTGAAAGAACACATTTGCACATACTCAACCTGTATAGTAAATAGTTAAAATTATAGGATATATTAAATAGTTCCTGACTTCTAACTTACCAGAGTTACACCAGAATTAGTGAGCAATCTTAGTTACCTACTTACCAGATCTGCCAAAATTAATATTTGACAAATGTATAAGAGAAAGCAAGACAAACTGTTGTTGTTTGTTTGTTTGTGTGGGCGCGTGCGCGCTAAAAAATGTCCACAAATAAAAATTATTTGCATTTTGCATTGGGCAGCCAAATCACCACATCTTAATATTGTTAAAAACTTTTGGGTAGAGCTGAATCGAGCTGTTTGTACACAAGAGAAGCAGTTAGCACAAAAGACTGCATTGTAGAAAAGTGGAACAACATCCAACAAAATTACATAAACAAAACTGTTCAAATCTCTTCCAAAAAGACTGGTGGAAATCTTGGAACACCCTAGAGGACGAGTTGAGAAGTTTATCTACCTAAATTAAAATTTTGAAACCATAAAATTTGAGGTCACGGTGTCATCAGATTAATTTATGTAAATTTGTACTTATGGAAAGTAAACTGCTTTTCTCATTTCTTTCAACAAATTATTATCTTACAAATAATTTTTTAATAGATGTTATTTATTGTTAAGATCTTAGCAATACTGGTGCATAAGTACGTGTATACTGAGTATATATGTAAAAATCAATTGAACTTACTGTATTTTCTGGTTCTGATCTTTGTCCTGCAGGTCTAGGAGGAATTTTTGTCCTGAAAGTTCATCTGACATTAACAATTTGATACGAAATTAAAATTGGAAGTTGATCCATTCTCCAAAAAATAATACCTTGGGTCTTCTTGTTGGTTGCTTCCTCGTCCGTACAGTGGTATTACTTTATCCCTGCTTATTCCTGCTTTGCAAACAGGACAAAGCTGCCGCATGGGCTGTGTGTCAAGCCATTGATGAAGACAAGGCCAGCTTAAAAAAAATAGTAATACAATTCAATGAATAGTATGTAATACAATTCAATGTTTTATATAACGTTAACATTATGTAAAACATAAAACATGAAAATAAAATAGATTTTATGAGCTTTCCCCATATACTAAATAAATTTATATTAAATAAATCTATTTGTATTAATCAATTGGAATTTCCCTCTTGGTTCAATAATTTGAACTTTTTTTTTTTTAATTAACAAGCTTCTTCAGATTAGATGTGGGTGAAAAATATAAACAGAGCGTGGCCAAAATTTCATTTATGCTGATTTAGTCTTGTTAAATGTCCAATACTTTACTGGTAGGGAGTTTAAGTTAGCCAGTTTAGATGAAATAACTTTGATAATTTGGTCTCATTTCTCTTAAACGTCTGGGTTATAAGACAGGTGGGGAAAGATGCAAAATCTAGTTCTGCAAATTTTTCCTGTTGAAGGCTCAATATTAAACCAGAAGTAGGAAATTATCCAGTGTAAGTGAAAAACATTTGATTGCTTGTTAAATCTAAAATCTAATTCATTTTGATAGTTAGTCAGGTAAAGCAAGGAGGACTCTATTTCTGCAAATTTTATAGTACCAAAAGTTAGACAGTTTAAGGAAAAGAAGTTTTATGTTTGTTTACAAAGTCTGATTTCTTTTGATTGTTACATGTCAAGGTTAAAGTGGGTCCGGATGCTAACTTTTTTCAAACATTCAATATGTGTAGTGTGGTTGTTACTTATTCACACAGGTATAGGTTTTTTGCAACTTTGATCACTTGTTAAGATACAACATAACTCTTACTGTGACTGTTACCTTTTTAAGTTGAATTATTAGATGTTAGATATAAAATTTTACTAATCTTTTAACATTCAAAATATAATCCTAAAAAATAATTTTCTCCAATAGAGCAAAGTACAGCAATGAATTTCCAATATATTTTATCTTCAAAAGAGTATATATAACAGATCCTACTATTCAATTTGGCTTTCAACTGTTGTTGATATCAAAAATATAATTTTTGCAGCTGAATATTTGGATTACATTATCATATTATATCATCGCAACATGTGACATGTATTATCTTATCTGTAAAAATTTTTGAAACTGTTTTAGCAAAGTAAAATATTTGTCATTTGGTGTTACTACATTGAAGGCAAATCTGCAGTGAACATTTGCCCTCAGAGTCAATTAATATGCTGTATTACATCAAAGTTTCTTAATCAAAGGCCAAACAGTACAAATAAATTTACATGTCAGGGTCAATTTAATTGACATTCTATGGGCGTTTTTTACTTAATTAAAAATAATAGTGAAACTTTGAATATATTCATTGACTTTTGTTTCAAATTTACACAGCAAAACAAAAAATCTATTATAAAAAACAATGTTTTTCTTTTATCCTGTATTTATATTCAACAAGTTCAATCCTTATCTCTATCAATGAGGATAAACTCACTTAAAATTTTTGTTTTCATACAATCAAAAATGACGTTTATCTCTTGTTTATTAGTGTTTTCAGCCTCACAGTATATTAAATTAACAAGCATTCAGATTTAGCTTGAAACTGTTGTAAAAAGAATATAATGGTCTGTTGCATAATGGGAATTGGAAATTTAAGCTAATTTAAAAGGAAAAACAACTATGAACCAAATCATTCAGCCCTCTGTGAGCAACTTGAACAATAATAAAATAAAAAGTGATTTTAAAATGCCATAATATACATAGAAAGTAAAACAAATAATTTAAATAGAAGCATTGAACATTTTTATTATATTATTTTTATTTTCTAGTGATGATCGTTTGTGTTATTTATTCTAGATCGTACAGGAATAAAGTCAAGGTTGTTAAAGATATTTTTAAGAACTATAATTGTTTGTAAGAAAACAAAACTACATAATAAGCATTTCATTACAGACAAAAATATCATTTTTTATCTACCGAAAACCTTAATCTACATAAATATATATATATAATTAGACATGTATAGGTAGTAGCTGTTTTGCACTCTTGACAATTAAACTAAAGGTTCATAAACTCAAAATTTTATTTCTTATGTTTCAGTATTCATAGTCTACTGACTGGTATAGGTCAGCTAGTCAATAATCAATCTAGACAAAAACAATATGAAATTAAATTGCTTCAAAGCCAAGAAAATCAACAAAACGCAATGTAAGCAGGAGAAAGCTTAATATTTACATTTTGCAAAACTATGAAAGTGTGCATTTTAAATTTGTCACAGAGGCTCCGATTGCAAATTTCTCCACGGGGTCTGTGAAGTGATGAACATGTAGTTTGTCTTGATAGATTTTCTTCTATCAGTTAATGGCAAAACTATTAGCTGCTTGATAGAATACACATTCTTTCAAAATAAGAATTTGACTGACGGGATAGAATCAATGTTGCAAGAAGGCATGTGATACAGCTGAAACTATCAGGAAGGAAAGCTTGAGATTTCTCTATAGATGTTATTCTCCAAGCTTAATATTATTCATGCATTGTAAGCAAATGATGAAAGTTCTTTCTCCTTAACTGACTAATATTCAGTGTTTGACAAATGAAATTAGCAGAAATGGAAGATGTCTTGTATCACACTCCTTCTTATAACCACTCCTGTCATTGTGTGACCTAGATTTAAGAGGAGTAATATGGTCAAAATTCTCTCTCTTAGATTTCCCGGTCTACTTGTCAGGACTTTCACTACAATCTGTGGAGTTTAATTGGTCAACCCTTGCCAGCTTTTGTCATTATTAAGCAAACAAGTGTATTTTAATATTTTAAAAATTATAAAACTATTGCTAAAGACAGTGAGGATGGGCAAACAAGGATGATCAGAAAATTAATAAATCAAGTTTGTCACTCCCTAGGCCTCCTCATTTTTGAAATATCAGTACCATTGCATTATTTATCTAGCAGTTGTACCAGTTATGAAGACCTTCATGCAACCTAAATGTTAATGACAGCTTCAAAATAAATAAATAAAAATTTAATATTTTTAAAAACATAAGCCTTATAATAAAATGTAAAATATGATCTTTTGTCATTCTTATGTCTTTGAAGATGCTGATGATGGGTTTAAATTCCCGAATGATGTGTTAGTAATGAATTTATTTTTTACAAATAGAATTGATTTTTAAACGAAAAAATAAATAAATGAAAATAATTTAAAAATTAAATAACGGATTAAACATTGTCAGTCAATTTCCAGTGTAATTTAGCATTAATTCTTAGGATTAAACAAGTTTATTTTTAATTTGATAAAACGTCCTGAAAGGTATAAAATACCAGTGCGAAAAATATAAGAAAATTAACGTTTTACAATTTAAAAATTGAGGGTCAAACTTCTTATATTTAGAAAGAAAATAATACCAGCTGATTTCATGCATTAATGAAGGATCATTGATTCCTTATTAATCAATGGATCAAGATAACAACAAAAAACTATAGGCTCTATTCCTACAAATCCATCAAAATGATTTTTATCTTCATTTGAATTATAATAATATGTATAGGATACATACGTAGTAAATGTATAGTTTTTTTTCAAGGTACCTATAATTAACATCTTACCAATTAAAAAAGGACTATTAAAAAATCAATTTATCCGAGTAAAAGACAAATCAAAGGGAAACGAAATGATATTAAAAAATATATAAACCCTTTGCCTATCAGAAGTCAAGGATGTTCAATTGTAATGCAGAATTTTTATGCATTCCTTAAATAGACTAATTTGCCAGATATATTGGACTATCAAAACATCCCACTTTTCTGTCAGTTAAGAGAAAAATTGTAAAAGTTAATTTTCATTGTTAAAATAGACTATTGATTCCATGAGAAAACATCAATTCTCATTTACAAATAAAAGAATGTATTATTGAAAAAGACATTATCTCAAGAAATATGCAAATGGATTTCTTGTTTTGAAAACTGATAAGAGACAATGTACGCTCTGGCTAACATTTTTTTTTTTTTTACAAAACCTGTTCTCTTCAGGGTCTACATCTAAACTAGTTGGCAAATAAGGAAAAAAGGACAAACAATGAACTTTTTAACTAAAGGAGAAATCTTATCACAGCCCCATTAAATCTACAAACGCATCTCGATTCAGAAAATATCTCAACTCAAACAAAACTGATAAACAACTTACTACACCCAATATAATGAGAGTATATTGTGTTCCACATGATATCTAAGGAAACATGTTCCACATAGTTTAAACATATAGCCGATACAGCAATTTATCAGTCAATTTCCTGCATAATATAAGAAATTGATGTCAAAGAAAATTATCATTTCTATTCCTAGAGAACTGATTAAAGGCACTTCCAGCATATTATATATTTCATTCGAAGACTTCGAACCTCCATCCTTAATTTGACAATTAGATCCTGATAATTAACAATGGATAGAATTATGAAGAATGTTCAAGTCACAGCATGATGACCCTTATATGATCTTTCATCATCGTCATAACAATGGATACCTTATTAAAAAAATGTTCTCACAATGAAAAAAAAAACCTCATTATTGACTGCTCCTCATGACTAACAAATTATGGAACAGGTCACCAAGAAACACATTTCTACCCGAGAGGAACAACATATCTCTACCAAACTTGGACATGAAGCCATTCTCACACCCAAAACATAGCAAGAAACCAAAAGAAACTAGCAGCTGCAACAATCAACAGATTTTCTTACTGCAATGTAGACATCACAATACTTTCACACGAAACCAATATGACACCATGAGAATAGGACCACTTTATGCGTTGAAGATGACCTCAATAAAGGTCGAAATGGCAAAAAATGAAAAAGGTGATTTTCTAAACTACCTCATTCTTGAATGCTCTCACGACTCAACATGATTAGATATCAACCCAGGAAAACTTGCATCCTTAATTTGACAATCAAGTACTGACAATTTATAATGAGTACTTTATTAAAGATGCCATGGTTTTTACAAGTGAAAAATCATGTAAAAGTCAGTTGACAACACTTTCTAAGTACAACTTGTCAATTTTAATATACTGGATGAGAAAAAATGCATTTAATACTGTGATGATTATTAGTGACCGTTAATCAATAATTATTCCAAAATCATGAGATGCGGTCTGGTGTGATGTAGGTTTCAGAAAAACATTTTCTTTATCGTGCCAATGTTTCAATCTTTAATGGCCTTCAGCGCCTGGGATTTACAAACAATGTTTACATTTAACAAATACATGTAATAAAACAACCAGATGGCACATTAATTACAGACTGGTATCAACTTTACATCTCACCATCCTCTTCATACAATAATAAACCCGCCAAAGGGTTACTTCACAGAACGATTACCCTAATCATTTCACAACAAGAATATAAAGATACATAAAGATCCTCCATAACAATCTCTACCCTTAACACATAATTAACAGAATAATCAACAACTACAAGTCAACACTAACACCATCCACTATTTCTAACAATACATTAAATCTACCAAATACAAACAAACCAGCATACATTCCATGCCATTTATTCAAAGCCTATCACATAAATTAAACAAATTTCTCTCATCCAATAACTTTAAAATAGCTTTCAAAAAGTATAAAACAACTGAAACACTTTTTTCCAAAATTAAAGATCCGTCACCAATAACAAATAAATATGTCGTAATCTACAAAATCAACTGTTTAAACTGTCCGGCAACTTACATCCCAATATCTGGACAAAAGAGAGTAAAGCAACATATCTATGATTGCAAAAAACCCAAGCAAACTCCAACACCACTCGCTACCCACTACTGTGAACACCAACACAATTTTGACTTCAACAATCCAAAAATATTAAACATAAACAAAACAAATATAAATGTAATTTCTCACAAATGGTTTATACCAACAGAGAAAAACAGCATCAATTACATGTAAACTCAGTCGCAGCTATGCCAACATCACACCAGACTGCATCTCAAGTTTTCGGAATAAGTATTTTTTAATACTTCAAAACCTGACAACAGACTTCCTAAAATCGATGATAATAGATGTCCATTGATCAATGTTAATCAATCAATAGATGCACTTTTTACTTAAAAAACTGATAACAGACTTGCTACATCCAATATTGAAAACTTATTTTTCCATCTCCCACAATGTTCAAAATTGATTACGAGCAATTAGATATCAATACAGGAAAACTAACAACCTTAATTTAACTATCAGATACTGATAATTTATAATGAGTGTAAAAAAACCATGGTAACATAAAAGTAGTTGACAACACTTTCTAGGTGCAGCCTGTCAACTTTGATTGGATGGCAAATAATGTACTTGTACTTAAAAAAGTTAAAGAATGACTTGCCAAAACTAGTGTTAAGCTAAATTTTAAAAAGAAAAATCAGTATGAAACACTTTCCTTGGTACAATTTAAACACTTTGAAAAAAAAAAAAAACTAATAACAGATTTGCTACATCCCATATTGGAACCATATTTTTCAATTTCCTGCATAATGTTAAAAAATGATGTGTATATTTAAACATCAATCCAGGAAAACTAACATCCTTAAGTTGACAATCCGGCTCTGATAATTTATAGTGAGTAGTTCATCAAAAATGCAATTCTTTTTACAAGTGAAAAATCATGTAAAAGTCAGTTGACAACACTTCCTAAGTACAACCTGTCAACTTTGATTGGATGACAAATAATGTACTTTTGTTTCAAAAAACTTGCTAAAACCAACGTTAAGCTCAATTTTAAAAATAAAAATAAGTACGAAACACTTCCTAGGTACAATTTGAACACTGAATTTATGAGACTTTTAAAAAACTAACAGATTTTCTGAAATCATAATTGTCAGTATTTTTCAGCATAATTTAAGGAATTAGGTATCATATGACAATCAATTAATATGATAATTGATAACAATAATTCAATTAAATAAATATATGTACGTCATGTAGATATGTACGTATATCCTGATTAGTGGGTTTGACTCTCATTTTGCCAACAGAAACTGTTTAACTTAAAGCACGACAGCTGATTTTCCAATAGGACTTTCTTTTAGAACTATTTTCACTAAGGGAATAATGAGTTTGTTGTTGTTTGAACCTTGAGGGTCGTGGTTCAGCCTCCGGGAGTGGAGTCAGCAATGACACCCTTATCAGGATGACGGGGGTCGTGAAATGTTGCGTCATCTCTGTGTTGTCAATCCGTCAAAGGAAGGACAATCGGGGAAAAAAGGCGATTTGTGCCCATTTTTGCGAGTCGGCTTACCAAAATAAGTGGCCGCACATACTGATGACCGCATCCTTGGCGGTGTCCAGGCAGATGTTGCATTCGAACATGGGGTTCTCGTCCTTTTCCTCGCCGTCCTTGCCGCTCTTTGACGGCCCTGGGGCGTTGGTGGTTTCCATCTGGCGAAAATGGTTGAAAAAGCTCGGGTTCGAAACGGCCTTATAACTCAATTTGGGATTTTTGTCGTGTGTTCTAAACCGCTGGGCGTCACTGATCGAGTGTTATTTTCCGAGATGTGGCTGCCGTCCGGCCGCTCGACTACGTGGAGCACTTTTAATTTTAATTTCGAATCACTACACCTCCGAACGGGTACTTCATGGGAATAACTCGAGTAACGAAATAATACGTCATAACAGAGATCTTCTCGGTCGTGAACTGAGGCGAGAAGTGAAAACGATCTAGTCATCACTCATCATCCATCGCGACTTCTCGTTCCCGCTGTGATCTGTCACGTACGCAGCCGACCGACGGTGCACTCTCGACGACCAACCTACAACTAACCAAAGATTTACGAACAACCACCCAACCATTTACACAGGACTATATTATTTACTTTAATATATATAAAAAAATCTAATTTTCCATCAACAACGCAGTAACAACTTTCCTATCATTTCCACTATGCAATGTTCAACTAATATATGTAGTATTTAGTGTATGTTAATTAATTCTGCTAATAGTCCTACTCTTTTGTCATTGAAAACCCCTGATAAAAAAAAAAAAAATTCTCCAAATAAAAATTTAAAAAAATATATTATGTATTTAAACAATTTTACTGTAATAAAAACTTATTTTCCATCTAAAAAACAATATCCACATTCCCTCAATTATGCTCTGTATATTTCTGCTTTGTGATTTTCTACTACTAGTCGTAGTACTTTGTTTTTTTTCCTTATTCTCTTAGTAGACAGGGAGATTCATGGAAATCGCACCTTCAAAAAATAACATCATTAATTTGTAAACGCTTAAACCCAAATTGATTGAACAAATAACAAACATTATGCAAATAAAAAAATATTCTTCCAATGTAACAATACAAAGTGCGATTGTATACTACAGTTAAGCTTATTTTTACATAAAAATGCTATATTAAAGCTTATTTTCCTTTGACAACACAGTATCTCCCTTCCCACTCACTTTTACTATGCAATATTGTACTACTTGTTCAGCTCTCTCTCTCTTTTTTTTTTTAATTCTATTTTGGACTGCATTGGGATTTAGGAAACTGATTGTAATGGGTGCTGTAATGGCCTAGCTGCTGCCCCTCAAGCCCAACCTGGCTGGTTAAGACTGAGACCTGACTGTCAATGCCCATTGAGCAGATTCTTGACACCAGCCGGTAATTTATTGCCAATTACAAAAGCTAGAATTACCAGTGTACTGCGAGAATTGACAGGCTCAAACTCGTTACAACTGTTGGCTTGAGTTTGCATTAATGAAAGATTATTTTTCCGTCAACAACACAGTAACAATTTCCCTTATCATTTTTACTATGCATTATTATATTACTAGTCTTCCTCTTTTGTTGATTTTTCTTATTCTCATATTTGACTGAGACCAAACAAATTTCATTTTTAGAATAAAAATATGTTCAACATAGCACTTTTTATTGTTATATTGTAGAAAAAAAAATTAATCCTACATTGTTCATTACTTGTTAAACAATTTGGATTTAAATATCCATTTAATTTAATTTTTTGAATGTGTGATTTTTATGACAGTTTTATTGCAAATTGTTAATTAAACAAGTCCCTTGATGAATTAGTACTCTTTGGTGTGCTGTAAGTACAGAACATAGGATACAATATCTTTTAACGAGGGCGGAAAACTTCATGCTCCAACTAATTCATCTAAATCTAGAAATTATTAAGGTACATTTACATCTGACACGTTTGTCCGAAATATATGTCGAATGTCAGATGGAAAATTGCTTTGACTGTTTACATACTGATGGAAATTACTTGAAAATCAAGGATATATACGACAGTTCTCAAAATGCAAAACTTGGAATAAATATATAATCCATTTACACACAAGAAAGATTTTTATGTATTACCGTGTACCTGTATATTTCATTCATCGTACACAGTTGATTTTTTCTTTACAGGTGAAAAGGAAGAAAAATGTTCTTTATAGGCTTGAGAGTGGGTTTTGTGATGCGAAAAAATCAGTGCCAACAATTAATTAAAGCCTGAACTCAGCACTAAGGATCCAGTCAAGTTTTCCTAATTTTTAAAGACTGAAATCTGCTGATTTGGAAAGTCTTGTTTGTAAAATTGGCCCCTTATATAAAAGCAAAATAACAAATTCAGAATGGCTTGGTGCAACTTTGTGATTTTTAGCATTTTGTAAATATTTTAACTATTAAATAAAAATTTCAATTTTTTTAATGATTTGAATCACTTTTTTTGGCAATCATGTTTACGTGCGTAGAAGTTTTGCAATTGTTGAATAAGGTTGAACTTTCAACTAAGTGATGTTGGTGGTATAGAAGACGGACAGAAATAGCTAGTGGTTGAAATATTTCACTGACATAAATTCTTCATTGTTGACTTTAGCCACGATTTCTGCCTGAAATAAATATCGTGGGATATCTGTCAGATGAAAACGTACCCTTACTCGAAGTTTGTAGTGCGACTGACTGTCACAGGTTCTTAGAGGAGCGCGGGGAATAAAAACCAAACTGCTTTTTCCCTTTTTCTCTTTCTCGTTCGATTAAATTATTTAAAAGCCTGTAAAGAAATTTTTATGTTCGGTTGTCAAAAAGATTACGGTTTAACGATGGAGGCGTAAATGTCATTGGATCAGGCAGGCCACGAGGCGGCGAGGTACACTACACCATAACCACGACGAGCCGGCGGAGGTTTTAGTTTTAACTCTTCGAGTGTCGTTTTACCATCGGAGGAACGATTGCGGACCTGAAGACGTCCCAGCCGCTGTCCATAAATCTCATAAATTTGTTATTTCATAAGAAAAAATGGCCCTCTGCTGTGCAAGTAAGTCGGATTTTCGCCTTTTTACACCCCTCGGCGGCGGGAGAGCAGCGCTGAGGTTAACCGGTCCTAGTCGCCGGCGTCTCTTGCCTCTCCTTTCAAAAAACGTCCATTTTCTCCATAATTAATCCATTCAAAACTGATTTGACAAGATTTTCCTTTTAAAAGTAAATTAAATCTTTTTTCAATCCTATCAGCACGATTAGATTCATTGTTGGACAAATTTAATGCACCACTACTTATTTAGTTTAAAATTGAATCCGTCTTTTCTGTAGTTTAGTTACAGGACGTATCAAAGTCAAATAAACAACTAATAATATTTTGTTTACTTCCTTTGTTTATTATTGTTCTGATTAATCATCTGGACAAAAAGTTGCTTTATGCTACCCTTATGATCGCTATCAGGTAGTCTTTTTCCTTTGTTGCTTTCATTTGATATTATTCATATCGGTTTTCGATGGTTTCAGTCAAGCTCTTGAATGAATATGACAGTGTTAGGCGCAATATAACAATAACATTGTTGAACAACAAAAGACACCACTTCATTGGTCATGATTTGCTTAATGTGTATGGGAGGTGAGCCAATGAGCAGTTGGTCTCGGTGAAGGTCTGAACTATTAGCAGTACAAAAGGGTTGATGTTGCCTGCGATTCCACTCGGCCGAATCCCTTGGTTTAATGAGGATGAGCCAAGGATGGCCAATACATTAGTGACTGAAGTTCGGCCCAATATATTGGTGGTCCATCGTTCGTGAAGAATTGCTTAGCATGTATTTGCCTAAATGGGATGATCCAGCCAGCGTGGAGTCGCTAGGAGACTGAGTGCAATTCACTCTATGATAGGAAGGGTTCTTGGGTGCTTTAGAGAAATAGGGCTTCACTCTAGAAGGCCAGGGTAGGGTCGACGTAGGTCTAAATACGAGAGACGATAGATTCATCTGTCATCAGGGTCGATGAAACCACATTACAGGAAATGAGAAGAAATCTGTTGTAAAAAAGAAGTCTGAAATGTTTCAATTACATCCAGGACTGTAAAAACGCTTGATGAAAATAACTTCAGGATTTGACTTGAGTACCTTTTCTTATCACAGCTCAGAAAATTCACATGGGAACATGTGAATTGGACATTAGACAAGTTCTCAGATAAGGCGTGAGTTGGCCTCAAATCTTAAGATAAGTGAGGTGCCCCCTCGTACGGTTCAGGTGGCATTCCATGGTGGGTTGGGTCATCAATGTTCTGGAATGGCACTTCCACTTTCACTTTCTTGGATGGCCATCGAATTGGTTGTTGTGCAAGGAAGATCTCTAACTTCACAGAGCTACTTACAAGACTTCAATGTTTTTCACACATTGTTTTGTCCACATCAATTGCCCAGGCGATTGCAAAATTTAAAAACAGACTTTTAGACATTTCAGTATATCATAATTATGATTCAAATATTGTGAATATTGTCCAAAAGGGACCGGGATGCTGTGGTAAAATACGGGAAAAATTCCCAATTTATAAATTATTCATTGATAAAATGAACTCTTTTTTAGGAACTTAAGTACTTTTCTATGATTCTATTTTCTAACATCTTGATAGAATGACAGTACCATGTCCGTAAAATTCAGGGGAGCTTCTCAGAGAGAGAGTTAGGCTTCTGTTTCCACTTTACATATTTTATTAATCCAATTACTTCTGTAATCATCTGACAAATTCTTAAATTTAACTTCTTAGTTATGATCAACGGTTAAACTAGAATTTTTGAATGGACTCGTTTAGGGCTTGATTAATAAAACCAACCTAATATTATGAAAATCATCCGTGGAACATGCCCAAACAATTTCCCAATTCTGTTATTCATGTTGAATTATAAACCTTGTCAGCTTTGATACATCTTTAAATGCACTCTTTCTTTTACTTGGTGAATTTCCCAAATGGCAGTTTCGCGTAGAATATCACACCTGCTTCTTCTCTTTACATATTTCATTAATCCAACTTGTTATTTTCAGACATACATTCTTAAATTAAACTTCTTATTTGGAACCAAGAATTTCTTGATGGGCCCTCTAGAATGTGATGCATGTTACAGGAAAACCATTTGATAAATTGATCATAAAAAATTCTTAACTTTGATTCATGTATTTTTAAATCTTGTCTGTAAAGACATATACATTGTACATTGGATAAATGAACTTTTTTTTAAAAAAATTTTAATTACGTAAATGTTAAACAAAACACCAAAATATAGATTCAAGTCATTTTCAATTATGTGATTCATGGTGAATTAAACCTTGTAAACATTGCCACATATAATGATAAATACAAACTTTTTAATCTATTTTAAAGTACTTTTATATTGGGTTGTCCGGAAAATAATGCAGGATTTTAAGTTTTCATTAAAAAAAATCTATATAAAATATTCTGTTTACGTTTACAGGATTACTCATTTGTATGAATGTCAACACTTATTAATCCTCTTCCAAATGATATTGTTTGTTTACCTCTGTAGCATTCCGCTACTTGGAAATAATTCAGTCATCCTTATAATGTCAAAGCGAGAATTTCGTACGATTTTCTTTTACGAGTTTAAACTCGGCCGAAGCGGAGCCCAAACGGCTAGAAACATTAACCAAGTCTGGGGCGAGGGTTGTGTTAATGAGTGCACTGTGCAAAGGTGGTTTAAAAAATTTCGGGAGGGAGATTTCAGCCTTGAAGATGAAGAAGGTCGTGGAAGGCCTTCCTCTCTTAATGATGATGTTCTGCGATCAGTGGTGGAAGAAAACCCCAAAACAACTGTTCGAGAACTTGCAGAGCAACTCAAAGTCAGTAAAACGACCATCGCTGACCACCTCAAGGCGATTGGAAAAGTGGAAAAGTTTGTTGCATGACAACGCTCGACCACATGTGTCACGTGTAACGTCACAAAAATTATTGGAGCTTGGCTATGAAACTTTGCCTCACCCACCATACTCTCCGGACCTCTCGCCTACTGACTACCATTTTTTTAGACACCTGGACCACTACTTACAACACATAATATTCAAAAATCAAACGGAACTGGAAAATGCATTTATTGACTTTATCAATTCTAAAAATTCTGAATTCTACTCAGACGGAATTAATAAGTTACCAACACGTTGGGAGAAATGTATTGAGAGTATGGGAAATTATTTTGATTAAAGAACATTGCTTTAAAGTAACTAGTTTCTTTTTTTTTTGTTTAATACCAAAATCCTGCATTATTTTCCGGACAACCAAATAGAATGACACTTACTACTTTCTTCAAGTTTTTTAACATCCAAAATGGAGGTACCATATCATATAAGGGTAATTTTGTATTACAAGATTTATCAGGGACATGACGACAATCTTCTAAAATAGCAAATTATTATGTTGAACGATGATAACTAATTATATCTGATATAATCACATAACATGTTAGATCTGCTTCTCTTTGGCAGATAATGTGTACTTTTTTTTCTCCAAAGTTTGTCAGCTAGTTTATTCTTCTAAATCCTGTTAGGGCATCAGTTTCAGTTCAAATCCTCTAGATTTTTCTTGAGATTTCGTATTTTCACTATTTAACTTTGTGTCAGTCTTTAATGTCTTATATTTGAGACATTATTAACCATTTCGAAAATCTATAAGTGCTTCAATTCATTTTTTCATCCACAGTATCAAATGAGGTACCGGAACACCCGGTCGTTTCTCCTGTCTCGGGCTTGATTTTTGAGAAAAGGCTTATTGAGAAGTACGTCACAGAAAATGGCTCAGATCCGATCAACGGCAAGGAACTTACTTTGGAAATGCTCATCGAAGTCAAAAGTAAGATCTTTTTACAATACTTTTATTTATATTAGTAATTTATACTTAAAATAATAATTTGATAATTCTTTAACTTTGTACTCACATTATCATTAATTATTTATTATTTGATGTGAAATAACAAAAATATGCTTACATTTTTTAAACATATAACCAAACGATATATGTATCCTAGAATAACAAGGTTTTTAAAATATGTAATATTTTATAGCAACGCCAGTGGTAAAACCGAAACCACCGTCTGCTACCTCAATCCCTGCGATATTGAAAACTCTCCAAGATGAATGGGATGCTGTAATGCTGCAAAGCTTTACCCAAAGACAACAGCTTCAGACAGCGAGGCAAGAATTAAGCCATGCTTTGTACCAGCATGATGCTGCTTGCAGAGTTATTGGCAGGTTGTCCAAGGAAGTGACAGCTGCGAGAGAAGCGCTCGCCACGCTAAAACCACAAGCTGGCATGGTCCAACCATCTGCAGCCATACCACAACCTGTATGTTAAATATTTCTAAGCATAACATATTTTGTAATTAACTTTTTTTTTAAATGCATAGGCGCTTGCTGTTGAAGCTGGAGGCATTGCAAACCATCCAACAGAACAGGCTGGTATGTCTGCTGAGGTGATTCAGAAACTGCAGGACAAAGCAACAGTCCTCACACAGGAGAGAAAGAAACGAGGCAGGACAATCCCTGAAGACCTTGTTACTCAGGAGACAATTAGAAACTTTAGGACAGTCGCTTCACACCCGGTTTGTCTTTAATCACTTTTACCCTTAACTTTATCTAACTTTTGTTTTTCCATAGGGGCTTCACAGCGCTTCGGTACCTGGCATTTTATCTCTGGACATTCACCAGGCCGACACCAGCAAAATCCTAACAGGCGGCAATGACAGGAATGCTACAGTATTCAACAAAGACACAGAACAGGTTGTTGCCATTCTGAAAGGTCACACTAAAAAAGTCACACGAGTCATATACCATCCTGAAGAAGTAATTATTATTTATTTTCTTTTTTTCTAGGAAAATAATTCATTATTCAATTTAATATGTTAATAAAATTATTTCTTCAGGATATTGTGATAACTGCTTCTCCAGATACGACAATAAGAGTTTGGAATGTTCCCACATCACAGCCCTTACAACTTTTGAGGGCCCACGACTCACCTGTGACAGGGCTTTCACTCCACCCAACAGGAGATTATGTACTCTCGACTTCCGTAGACCAACACTGGGCATTTTCAGACATCCGATCTGGGCGACTTTTGACTAAGGTGAAAGCATAGGAAAAAAAAATTGTGAATCAATGATTTTTTTTCTTTATCTGCTTTAGGTGACTGAAGGAAGCAATGCAACAGCCTTGACTACTGCACAATTTCATCCGGATGGACTTATTTTCGGTACCGGCACATCGGACTCCCAAGTCAAAATATGGGATTTGAAAGAGCAATCCAATGTTGCAAACTTTGCTGGTGAGTATTTCTCTTTATTAAAATATCTTATATTCTAGCAATAGTTTTAATCTGATCTAATACGATGGTATTGCCAAATTTTACATTGGTGCTAGATCATCAAATCCAACCTTTGAAGTAGTTGCCTATATCTTTGCTTTGCTTTTTGTTGTTATCCAAATTTAATAGTTTATCAATTATCTTTCAGGTCACACTGGTCCAATAACAGCGATTTCTTTTTCGGAAAATGGTTATTATCTTGCTACAGCTGCTGAAGATGCTTGTATCAAACTGTGGGACTTAAGGAAACTGAAAAACTTCAAGACGCTCCAGTTGGACGAAGGTTATGAGATCAAGGACTTATCGTTTGACCAGAGTGGAACTTATTTGGCTGTCGCCGGCACTGACATTAGGTATATTGAAAAAATATATTTACTGTTAAATTTTACTACTATACTGTTATATATACTGTAATATATTTACTGTCTCTTCTGAACGGACTGTATCCATTGGAATGACATTTTTGATTATACCTTTAGACTGTGGTGATGTAGAGGGCTCTGAATTAGGCACCATGAAATTTTGTTGGATAGTTTGATTTTTGAAATTTGATCAAGCTAGTTCAAGATAATTACTTAATAATAGTTGTGATCTGTCACCATCCTAAAGTAGCTTTGGTTGGTTGTAAATTGGATTTAATCTATTTAATTTAAGTTTTTGTATCTTTCGCTTTTTCAGCCCCAGCATTTTCACTTCTTGTTATTATATAAAATGTATTCTGTATACTCTTAAAAGTTAGCTAGCTAATACTCCAATCTGCCAAATAATCTATTTGTCCAAATCTATCATGGTTCAGATGCTATCTCACATAGAGTAATAGTGTCTGTGAGGCACTGCAATGAGATTTTTTGTACAACAGAAAGTTATTTTTGGTAGTCACCGAATTGATGTACAGTATTACTTTTATTTCCATAACTTTTAAAATTTAGACGCAGTAACTTCTTGAAAATAAAACAATTTTTCATTCGCAAAAATTTTTGAATTCACATTTTAAAAACAATCATTGTTATTTTCAGGGTTTATGTTTGCAAGCAGTGGCAAGAACTAAAACAATTTAATGACCATACTGCCATGGCGACGGGCGTCAGGTTTGGCAGAAATGCTCAGTTCATTGCATCGACGAGCATGGACAGGACACTCAAGTTATACAGTGTATAAAACCCAATGAAGGCCCATATTATGTATAAATTATTTTATTGTATTGAAAGAACTGTTTTGCTATTGTTAACGATGATTTACTTTTTATATATAAAGTAAGAATTGTGCGAATGGAAGTTTATAAATATAAGTTCTTGCATGTACTGTTTCGTAGTTTTATTTGATTTTTCTATTTCTAAATATTGTTATTTCTTAAATTCTTCTTAAATTTTGTCTTTCTTCGTAAAAATATTCTGTTTTGACATTTCCTACACAACTAGTTCACTAAGTAATTGTATATTTATTAAAAACAAAAACAATTAAGCAAATTGAAAGTTTAGTGATGTACTGAAATATAAAGTAATTTTTCTAAACAGTAATTTTTATTTTGATGTTTTATTTATGAATTTTCCTCATCAGACATATTTTTGTTTTCAATGACAATTTATAAAATATAAGGGCAAAACATGTTTGGAAAGGAAGAAAAATTAATAATTAGTTTTAAGTCATAAAATGTATTGTAAAAGTTAGTTGCTATTTATTATTCTTAACTTACTTAACTCGACTACCAGAGGAAATAATCAGGTAAGCTTTAATTATTATGTTTAGTAGGACGAAACAAATTTACAAACAGATAAATTAATAAAAATCAGCCTCATTGACTTTGCTGCCCTCATTTTGTTGGTTTTTGATTTGGTCCTGGCCGTTGTACAAATCGGCAACCTGCGAAATTTTGATTAAAAATAATTAAATTTTTTTAAAAATACTGAGAAAGTGGGAGAAGTAGAAGAAGGAGGGGGCACACAACAAATCTGAGTATAATGTTAGTAGTAAAATAACAGAGTAGTTTTGAACTCTAATCAAAAGGAAAAAAACTGAAAACTTTTAAATTATAAAATTGTTACCTGCTGAGCTGATGTTGCTTCTTCCACAGTTTTATCCTCTCTGATCCTTAAAAATCTTGGAAATCTGAGTGAAATGCCCTTTTCCGGATCAACCTGTGTGAGGCAAGTGTTATTTATATTTTTAAAAAAATCAAGGGACTGCAATGGCCACTGACATAAATTTGCTTGCCATGCTAGTGGTTCTGGGTTCAACTCCTGCACAGCCCGTTACTTTTTAATAGATAAGAAAAGTGGTTTGGAATGGGTAGTTGGACAGACATTTCTAGACTTTTTCTATAAGAATTACTTTTAAATGACACCATCAATACCTGTAGCCATAGAAAAAGTAATAAAGGAATCTGGCAACCAGACCTCGGGAACCACTCACCATGCCTGACGGCCTTCCAATAACACATCATAGTACGCACAGCAGAACTATCATTTTCCCTGCTTGCCTTAACCATGGGTCTTACCATTTATGATGAGAATGCTAAATATAATTGGCTCTAATTCAAAACTTGATAATTCGAATTTCTTGATAATATTAGTCTATGTATGTAATTATTAATCATAATTGACTGTATTATTTAAAAAAAATTAATTATACTTTTATGTAAGGTCTTGGTCGGAATCTATTTTTGTCTTATCTTCACGGGCGGGTCAAGACCACTTCATGGACTCTAACCCCAAATTGTAGTATATAAATGGTCGAGTGGCCCTTGTAATCATGCATTCCAGGGAGTATTCATCCTAATTGAGTCTCGGAAAAACAGTTACCCACAGAGTGTCGAGCTGGAAAGCAATTATAGCTCATCCCTTACTATTGTGCTTAAGCACTTGCACACCAAAAGCAGTTGATAGTTGCCAACCCCCCTCCCCAAGAATATGAATCATTGAGGAAGGATTATTGCAACTTGATTTAGAATAGGCTATACATAATTGACACACTAATTTCGGCTGACACACACGTCTGACATGAAAAAAGTAGTTAACTTAACTGAAGTGCCTGTCATTCTTTGGTTTCATAGAGAAGAAAGTAGGGATGCCAACCAATATGAAAACTGTACTTGAGTGCAGCAAACCTTTGGGACCAATTGTGTGATTTTGGAAGAATTGGATGTGCTTTTGTACATATAGATTTTTGGATGGAAATTATTATTTTGTGTTATACGTAAATGTACTTATAAGCGGGAATATGTAGTACAAGAGAATCGAAGAATACGGATTGCTTTATCTCCCTACTTGAATGAATGGCATGTTAGGGAATAATATATTTAGAAGTGAGAGAGTGAGTGTGTCTTGGTTAAAAACAGCATTCATAAGGGGTTGGATTGATTTTTCTGTCAATAGACACTATAAAAATATAAGAATAAAAAAATAAATAATTACAATGCCAATTGCTGCTCGGTGAACTGGAGAAAGAGAAAGATCAGCACACTTTATCTCCCAAATTTGTACTGGTTCGAACCAATGGTCAGGTTCGTGAGAAGAGTCGTAGCGATAATACGACTTTGGGCTGTTGATGACATGCTCTTTGAAAAATTCCGAGTGGTTCTTAAGATCCTCGTCTGTAAATCCTGTCCCAATCTAAGACACATTCGTTATTTTCATTACTGGTGTAAATGTTTACTTTTTTTTTATTTTATTTACTTTGCATATTGATTGATATTCTTCATTTTCTGGGTCATAGCAAGCTAGGAGGAATCCGCCGTAAAGCCCAGTCCGTTTTCCCTTTCCAAGGTAGCCACCAATCACTACCACATCAAGGCTGTCGCCGATGCCATCCACATAGTCTTTTTTCAGTTTCAACCAGTTTCTCGACCTTTTGGCTATTTCATAAGTTGCCTCTTCCTCTAATGTTTTGACCATAAGGCCCTCACAGTTTCCTGGAAATTATGTATAAATTTCAGTACATGGTTGAGATAACATTTGATTTGATGTTTTTACCTTTTACTGATACGTCTAAAAAGTCCTGCACCTCTTCCATCTTATTAGTGTCGAGACTGGTCGCAAATGTAAACTGGCCCTCGACTTCTTGGAAGTTTTCCTTGAGTAACTGCCTCCTTTCAATCAATGGCTTTTTAACAAGTGACTGGCCATTTAGATAAAGCAGATCAAACATGAAAACACACACCTGGACTTTAATTTCTGACTCATCTGCATCCTTTGAAGACAATAAAATAATGATAAATTAGTAAAAAGTAAATAAAGAAAAAACAAATTTACTGACTTTTCTCTTTCGTGTAGTAAGTACTTGAAAAGGCCTAATTTTCTTAGTTTCCAAGTCCCAGGCAACGGCTTCTGTATCGAGTATAAATGACTCAACGCCTTCTTTCACAGCAGATTTTAATCTTGAAATAATGTCGGGGTATTTAGAAGTGTTGTTTTCTTGGTTCCGGCTGTAAATCGACACTTTTCCATCATTGTCTAGATGAATCTGATGCATTTATAAAATTGTTACTTGCTGTTTTTTTTTTCAATGGAGAAATATCAAGAGGGAATGCCAAATGGCAGGTGATGAATAAATTTAAAAAATATTTACTTGTGCCCGTTCACCATCATATTTCCATTCGCATGTGAACTTCAGCCCCTCGAACCGATGTAAAACCTCCTTGACCCCTTTTGTTGGATGAGCGAGCATGGGTTTCAAAGGAAGCCCAGGTGTCAGCTGGCATTTGTTGGGCAATTCTTCTAAGCCTTCCTCCACGATAACCTTGATGATCTTATCATAGTTAGGACATTCACAATATGTTGTCTTCAAAATCAACGCCTCTTTGTCGAGCATGGATTTAAACTTTTCTGGCGACAACCCTTTTGAAGCGTTGAGGATCTTAGGTGGAAATTCTTGCCCAGGGGGTGTCATGACGCACGCAAGAGCCAGGGCCTTTAAAATAAAAAGAAGTGCAATTTTTTGGTATTTGTCAGTTAGATAATGTAATAATTACTTGTAGAACAGACTGTTCTGCTAATCCAATTCTCAATTTACCAGCTAGAGATCTTATCAAGTATCTAGCCTCAGGACCTTTGCAGGCGACAAATAAACCCTGAATTTTATCTACTTTTTTCATCTGAGACTGAAAACCAAGTAATTAGTATATATTGTGATTGAAAATTAATTTTTATAAAATTACTGTCGAGCCACTCATATTGGCGATTTCCTTCAGTTTTGTAAAAACGCCCTGGACAGTGAGAGGTGGTGGTGTGAACATCATCCTCTGTGAACATTTGCTTTGTTCAGCTACCAGGCCGAGATCTCCAAGGCTGGTTGCTTGTGCCTTGATCTGTGCAACACTTCTACCTGTTGTCTGAGCAATAGCCTAATAACACAAAAAATAATGAGAAAACGTATTTTATTTATGGGTTTGTAACTATTCAATTGAAAATTTGCAGGATGGAACCTAATAAGGTGTGTTTTTCACCAGTTAATCAAGTGCAGAAAAGTAGAACTTGTAGCATGCAAACATTTTTCGAATAATCACGGATTAAGCAGCAACCACTGTATTAATAATAAAATAACAATTTTTATTTTGTGATCTCAACAAGGTGCTGATTTTCTAAGGTAATTATGGAATGAGGTACCTTCATAAGACTAGTTTCAGCAATTCCCAACTCCAAGCCCTCATAGGCCGGCGCTAGCTGATTCAAGCATAAGTATACAGAAGGCAGGAGGTCAAAATCGCTCAGGACAATCACAGAACGAAAATAATTGCTCAGAATCTCAATTATTTTCAACCGTGCTGATATCTCTTCAATTTTCTCCAGCGTCTTTGAGAGGGCAATGTACGGCACTCTAGAATTTGTTTAAATATAGTTTTTGAAAAAAATTGTTTTCAGGTGTACGAACTTTGCGCCTTTTTCCCAGCAGGCATCTTTGATTGGGTCGTATCCTGATTTGCTTGGATTGAAGTCGGTGAAGTTGGTGCATTTCTCACCATTGGTCAGTTTACCTGACTCCGATTTTTTTGGCGTTTCTACAATTATATAAAAATTAAAAATGGAAACAAAGGTATATTTTTACAAAGGATATACCTTTTTCTTCAGAAATCTCTTCTTTCACTTGAGAAACCTCATCGTTCTCTTGAGAAGTCTCATTCTCTGTAGAAACCTCATCGTTTTCTTCAGATTTCTGTTTCAGGCAAATTTCAGAAGTCTTTTTTATTACTCCTTTAGGTGAAACATTTTTTGTAAAGTTTACAACTGTCTCGTCAGTGCTTTCGCTCCTCAAACTATCACTCTTCGTTTTTGAGGACTTCCTACGTTTACTGCTTTTGGTATGTTTGGACTCTGGGCTACAAAAGAAGAATAACAAAAAAAAATTTACATTGTACAACCATCAGACAAAAATTTATTTTTTATATTACAGCTTTTTAATGTTCAATTAAATAAAAAACTAAAATTTACCTTTGTGATGATTTTTTGTTAGCTTTTTTGGTTTTGCTCTCTGATGTAGGTACTTTGTTGCTGAAAATGTTATTCTTTCATATTAAACTAAATTTACACTTCTCCCTTAAATTAACAAACCTTGAAGTCGAGTCTGATTCGACTTGTTTCGGTGACTCAGATGAAACAGTTTCTTTCACACTAATGTTAATTACATATTAAAAATTAAAATTATAAGAATAAGATTGATGGTTTATAACAATACTTTTTATTTGTAGTCTCCTCTTCTTCACTGTCACTCTCGATTTTTCTCGACCGTTTCCTCTTTACTGCACTGGCTCGAACAGGAGAATCAAGTTCCTTCGATAACTCCTTGTTGTCCCCTCTATGCCACAAGGACAAATTTCTTTTAATGTCTAACTCGGTGTGTGTTAACACAAGTTTACATTGATATTTATAAGATAACAGCCTGAGAGAACTCCGGCACAAAGAGGCGAACATCTTGAATGGACAGATTCATTTATTAATCAAATTTGACATACCCATCGCCATTCTTTACGTTTTCAGGACTTAGAACGGTGCTTTTCAATGGTTTTTGAGTCGTATCAACTTTTTTGAAAAAGGATCTGAAATAATGGCACAAATAAAAAAAAAAAGAAGTACATACATATGAATATGTTAATTACAATATATATGATTTGTTAAAATTAATGCTTGGCCAAATTTTCATTGCACAGGAGAAAAGTTTGCGACATGAAGTTATATGATCCATTTGTGAAGATTCATCGTATAAATGAAATCTCCCATATTGTTGTTTTGAAATATTGAGAATGCATCACAAAAAATGAAATCTCTTATAGACTTTTTGAAATTCTATTTCAACTCGATCTCTTCACAAGAGTGTATCACTAAACAAGAAAACTCCACTACTGGTTTTTTGAGATTATATATCATATATGGTCCATTCAAGAGTACAATATGAGAATAGATCAGAAATGGGAAATGTCAACTAAGAGTTTTATGTATCATATGTGGCGCATCTTCGAGTTATTTCGTAGTACCAAGACACCAAGTTAATAATACCCTCATTAATAACCAGCTGGTGTTGTTTGACAAATAAAAGATAACTAATAAATCAAACGATCACACATATATAATGGGTCGTTTTAATTTCATAATAATTAACACCTTCAGAGGCATCAAAGTTGCCCACCTGGAGCAAGGAACAACTTAGACAAAGAAACAGACAAACTACCAGTGTGTCTGCTACATATTTTTTTTCCAGGCGATCCTCTGATATAGACCTAGAAGGATCTGGCACTTAACTTTGACATCTAGTGCCGCTTTATAATATAAATCCTGGTGCTCTGTGTATAAGCACAAAATTCATTTATTTCTTTTTATTGGGCCACAAATTTATTAGAACATTAATAGATCCCAGATTGTGACATTGCGATTGTCAAAAAATCTATTCAGCGATGGGCATCAGACCATCCTGTTCCTGGCTTGAGGTTGGAACGGCCTCACCTCAGTGTGACTATTATATACAGAAGGAGCGTTGATATGGACAAAAGACTATACAAGTATGAAGGTCTTCTTGTCAACTATGTTGAGCGGGAGGATGCACAATTGTGTGGATAGACGTAACTCATGGAATGTGCGTGTTGTCACCCTGGAAAATATACATGATTTCCTACAATGAGCATTACACTCTTGATTCATAGGACATTAATTCATGTGAGTCATAGGGAATGAGGCAGAAGAATATGCCAACAAATAGATGCTATGGTTTTATAAAAAAGACAACAGAATCACACTGAAGATGGCGAAATGCTAAACGTCTGATACAGCAAGATGATCACTAACAATCAAATGTAAGAATTAGCTTCTTTGTCCTGATGAGTAGCACAATTGTTGTTTTGAAGGTGTTCCATTAGACCTTTTTTATAGTACAATTACAGCATAGTATTAAAGCTATGTCATAATATTATGACAAATAGTAATGATAAGTACTACTGTTTTATTGATTTAGTATTTTTTGTTACACCACTTCAACCTAGCTGTTGAGTCAAGAGATTTTTTAATTATTATTATCTACATTCTGCATATTTGTTACTGTAATGTGTTTCTTTCCACGGCTTTGTCAGCAGGACAGTCAGTAGATTGTAACGAGCAAAATTAATTATTCCAATTACTTTTGACTTCTTACAAAAGTTAAGTAGTAAGTCTTACAAGAGGGCTTAACTTCCAGAACAAGGGGTACAATTATTTTAGAATTTTTGATTTATATTTTTCCCAGTTAAAGAGCCATGAGGTTGACGCTAACATCTAGGTTGACAAACATGAATCAAGTGGCCCTAACCAGTTGGCTACTGTAGTCCCCTAGGCTTCTAACTATCTTGATATTGATTATAAATAATAATTGTTGTGGGTAGTGTGAACAGGCCATGGTGACTGAGTAGTTAGGAAGTCTGACTCGTATTTGCTAAGTTAATGTTCCAGCAAACCCCCAAAAAAGGTATTGTTACGTGGTTTGACTCCTTGCCTGTGACACCCAAAGGGTAGACTTTCCTATAATACTTTACTTTTAGTTCAACTGATAAGTGTATTATGTCATGAAACATTGTTCTGAGAATTAAGGTGATAAATTTGTTATCATGACTCTCTTGGATCATGTTTTTCCTAACGTGTTGATATCCGTCTACGATGAAAATGTCACACACCTAGCAGCCTGCGGGCTTTGTTTTCTAGCAAGCCAGTGAGCTGAGGTAATAGCATTCTACCCATACTCAGAGATCACCTTTTAGAGAGTTCAGATGGCCTGGTAGCTACTGAGATACCTTGTCTGTTTTGCAAGGGGAAAGCCATGCCAGCCACGATCAACAGGTGATACACTTGGTCAAGCGTACGTTGCTGCAATAACGTTTTGGATAATTCAATGGAGCTCATTGTTAGACCACAAGAATAAGTCAGGAATCTATTCGAATTTTTCTGAGTGAGAGAAAACGATATTTCACAATGTAGTGCCATGAATACTTGGTAGTGAAATTTTGATCAAGAAAAGACTAAGTGTTTCTGCTTCGGCAAATCTATTCCGTCCAATAAATACAAAACATAGTTGCAACAAAAATTAACTTTAAATATATGTATTTACTTTAGGACGACTCGTTGGTCAACACTAGACTGACCGATGAATAGATGAAATGCCAAACCCAGAGGATGTCGACAAATTGGAATCGGAATCGGACCAAAAACATTTTAAATATTTTCACACTTGAAAATAAATCAAATTCCAACAGATTTACTTACGTTATTGAAGTCTGAGACATTTTTTGTGTAGTATAAACGAAAAAAAGCGTAAAAAACGCGGGAAATGTGATAATAACATAACCCTCTTAGGGCCAACTCTGTTAAGTTCAAATAAAGCCAATTCGAGGAATTGGGCAGAAATCGGACCCAAATATAAGCCAAATATATATTAAATAATAAAATAAAATAATAACTAAATAAAATTTTTGTGTGTTGACATTAATTGCGCATGTCTGTCTAGATTTAGATAGTGGATGCAACTTGCAACTAGCGCTGTTATAAAAAATAGCATGCTATAAAATTAACCGGTTTATTTTGAATTGCTTTACCAGTGACCATGACGAACAGAAAAGCAAGGTTGTTAAGTATTAAGTCCAACTTAGGTTGATTTAATAGTCTCAAGTTTTCTAATTGAAAGTTAAAGTTTAAGAAAGTGCACATACACATAAAAACCATTATACACACGTGTTTTTATATTTATGTCTTGATCAATCAAAACCGATTTTTGACTAGTTGTTGTTCTTTATATTTTGCAAAGAGGGTAAAACAGTCAGTGTCATCTCCGCCCCTAACTTTTCCAAGGGATTCTTTTTACCAAACGATATTGATTTGTCCTTTTTCAAACTACTTTTCTGTCTGTCCTCTCTCTCTCTCTCTCTCTCTTTTTTTATCTCCATCTCAAAATAAGAAGAAAGAGAAAGAAAAGTAAAGATATGAAAGAGAGATTTCTCTCTTTCATATCTTTACTTTTCCTTTACTTTATTTCTCTCTCTCTCTCCCCTTTTTCTACACTACCTGTTTCTGTCGATTTTTATTTCTATATTGTAGATTTGTGAGCATTCAGGTCGATCTGTCCTTTCTTCTGGTTTACTTGTTCATTATGAGTTCACTGTTGATTTTGCGATTTCAAAAAAGGTTCTTGCAATATTGTATTTCTTCCAGTGACAAGGGAAAATACAATTATTGAGGTTTATCTATGGTTGTTCTTGATAGTGTCTGTACAGTATTAAACCAATAAATTTTGAATTTATATACGTTTCAGGAGTATTTTGAACGTGACATTGGATAATGGTGCTTTTTCTGGGCGAATTTGTTTTGCCGTAAGGAAAAGAATGGTGCTTGGAGTCATTTCTGGCCCGCCTGGGTTCGCATCGCAGTACGAGGTGGAAAAAGTTAAATTTTTTAATAGGGAGGCTTTTTTTTGCCAAAATGAGTCTTAGGCTCGAGCCAATTTTGATGGTTGGGATTAGTTATTTTATAAAAATGAGAAGTTTGGAAAATTCAAAAAGCGAGATGGAATCGATTTTCTTCGTTCCGAGTGGGAAACTATTCCCTTAAAACATGTGTCGCCCACCGGCCGGCTAAATTATCAAATTGCGCAGACTTTGACGGAATTGTAATTTTTTAATAGTTTCCTCGTAGAACGTTTTAAAATTTTAAGTTTAGGGAGAAAAAGTGGTTTGTTTTGTGGAGCGGGTCCGTGTGAAAAATCGTCGAGGCCGTGGACCGACCCGACTCGGCCTTCTTTTATGATTAGTCAGCCATTAAAGCCGTGCTATCCCTTGTCGGTCGTTGGACGTCGGTTTTTTCTGCCCTTTCGGAAATAGAAAGAATCGAATCGGGACACTTGAGTGATAGGTAGTGCGAATCTAAATCGGGGCTGATCACACGGCCTTTTTGTCCGATGTCTAGTGCTGAAGTGGCGACAAATTCCATTGATCCCCCAGCCAAGAAGCGGAAAATTGCTACAGGGGAGACATCAACTCCGGCGAACTCCGTTTCGAAGGCGAATCCGGTCATGGCGAATAACGGGTCGGCCACAAACCAAGACATCGACGAGGGACTTTACTCGAGGCAATTGTACGTCCTCGGCCACGATGCGATGCGTCGAATGGCGTCTTCGGACGTTCTCATCTCCGGGCTGGGAGGGCTCGGCGTCGAAGTGGCCAAGAACGTGATCCTCGGTGGGGTCAAATCGGTCACTTTACACGACGACAAGAAGTGCACTCTCGCGGATCTCTCGTCCCAGTTTTACTTGACGGAGGCGGACGTCGGGAAGAACAGAGCCGAGGCCTCGTGCCGCCAGTTGGCGGAGCTCAACAATTACGTCCCGACCCGGGCCTACACGGGCCCGTTGACCGAGGACTTCCTCCGAGGCTTCCGGGTTGTCGTCTTGGCCGACGTGGACAAGGACGTGAAGGAGAGAACGGCCGAGCTGGCCCGCGCCTCCGGAGTGGCTCTCGTCGCCGCCACCAGCCGCGGGGTCTTCGCCCAGGTTTTCTGCGATTTCGGACCCGAGTTCACCGTCCTGGACACTAACGGCGAGAACCCGGTCTCCGCGATGGTCGCCAACATATCGAGGGACGCCGAGGGGGTGGTCGCCTGCTTGGACGACTCCAGACACGGGTTAGAAGACGGTGACTACGTCACCTTTCATGAAGTCCAGGGGATGAAGGAGCTCAACGGATGCGAACCGATGAAGATCAAAGTTCTCGGTCCTTATACGTTCAGCATCGGTTGCACGACCGACTTTTCCGAATACCTCAGAGGAGGTATTGTGCAACAGGTCAAAATGCCCAAGAAGGTAGTCTTCAAGCCTATGAAGGAGTCTGCGAAGAGTCCTGAATTTGTAATGACTGATTTCGGCAAGTTCGATCACCCGCAACAGCTCCATGTTGCTTTCCATGCTTTGGAGATGTTCATAAAACGCAATGGCTCACCGCCGAAGCCTTGGGATCAGAAGGACGCTTCGGCTTTCTTCGAATTGTGCAAGACACAGACTGACGTTCTTCCAGGCACTGAACTGAACGAAGATTTGATTCGTAAATTTGCCTACACCTGTTCAGGCAGTTTGAACCCAATGAATGCTTTTGTTGGAGGTGTCGTCGCCCAAGAAGTCATGAAAGCATGCAGTGGAAAATTCTCTCCAATATTCCAATGGCTGTATTTTGATGCGATAGAGTGCCTTCCAGAGAAGCTCGCTCCCGAAGACTGTGTTCTGAAGGGAAACAGGTATGATGGACAGGTCGCCGTATTTGGCAATAGTTTTCAAAAAGTGTTGGGTTCTTTGAAATACTTTGTTGTTGGCGCTGGTGCTATTGGGTGTGAACTGCTCAAGAATTTTGCGATGATGGGCGTAGGAGCTGATGGTGGGCAGATAACTGTCACCGACATGGATTTAATAGAAAAATCAAATTTGAACCGACAATTTCTATTCCGCCCTCATGATGTTCAAAAACCCAAGTCAGTCACTGCGAGCAGAGCCATTAAGAAAATGAACCCTCATATGTGTGTTGTGCCACATGAGAATAGAGTGGGACCTGAAACGGAAAAAGTCTACGACGATGTTTTCTTTGAAAACCTAGATGGTGTTGCCAACGCTTTGGACAATGTGGATGCTAGGATTTATATGGATCGTAGATGTGTATATTACAGAAAGCCTCTTCTCGAATCTGGCACCCTTGGGACAAAAGGGAATACACAGGTTGTTGTCCCTTTCTTGACAGAATCTTACAGCTCTTCCCAGGATCCTCCAGAGAAGAGTATCCCTATCTGCACTCTCAAAAACTTTCCTAATGCCATAGAACACACCCTCCAATGGGCAAGAGATTCCTTTGAAGGGCTTTTCAAACAATCGGCAGAGAACGCTGCTCTCTATCTTTCTGATCCTACATTTATAGAGAGGACTTTGCGTTTGCAGGGTGTGCAACCGGTCGAGGTGATGGAATCGCTCAAGCAGGCACTCATTGACGAAAGGCCAGAGAATTTCAGAGACTGCGTGGTCTGGGCTAGAAATCATTGGCAAGAACAGTACTCCAACCAAATTAGACAGCTGCTCTTTAACTTCCCACCGGACCAAGTCACTTCCAGTGGTCAGCCTTTTTGGTCAGGACCGAAACGTTGTCCCAAGCCCCTTGTTTTTGATGTGAATGATCCTTTGCATCTGGATTACGTCTTTGCTGCTGCCAATCTCAAGGCTGAAGTTTACGGGTTGCGCCAAGTCAGAGATAGAGACACTGTGGCTGAAATGGTTAAGGAAGTTGTCGTGCCTGAATTCACGCCGAAATCCGGAGTGAGGATTGCAATTAATGACGCCCAGCTCACAAACGGGGCGGGTGGTCCCATTGATCAGGACAAGATTGGCCAGCTTCAAGCAGAGTTACCTAGCAGGGAATCTTTTAATGGGATGCAAATCAGGCCTCTGGAATTTGAAAAAGATGATGATAACAACCTTCATATGGATTTTATTGTAGCTGCTTCTAACCTGCGTGCTGCCAATTATGGAATACCCCCTGCTGACCGACACAAGAGCAAGCTCATCGCTGGAAAGATCATACCCGCTATCGCCACTACGACTTCAGTTGTCGCCGGCCTGGTCTGTTTTGAACTGATCAAACTGGCTCAAGGAGAGAAGAAACTGGAAAAATTCAAAAACGGTTTTGTCAATCTCTCTCTTCCGTTCTTTGGCTTTTCTGAGCCAATCGCCGCCCCCAAGCAAAAATACTACGATCATGAATGGACTCTGTGGGACCGTTTCGAGGTACAAGGAGAGATGACACTCCAAGAGTTCATAGACTACTTCAAGAAAGAACACGGCCTCGAGATCACCATGCTTTCACAAGGTGTCTGCATGCTCTACTCATTCTTCATGCCTTCGAGCAAGCTCCAGGACCGCCACAACCTCACCATGTCTGAAGTTGTGAGGAAAGTATCTAAGAGGAAGCTCGAACCCCACGTGAAAGCTCTCGTGTTCGAACTTTGTTGCAACGACAATGATGGAAACGACGTCGAGGTCCCTTACGTTCGGTATACTCTGCCTTAAATTCATCTTCATCAATAAAACTTATATTAATGAAAATTGTGAATAATTCAACAGAAAAGTCACAGGGTCATCCTCACAGTGACAACAGTTTTCCTATTAACTAAAGTTTGCCCTCTAAAATTAGAAAAATACAACAATAAAATTTACATAATAAAAAAATAAAAAATAAAATTGCTGGTGTCTTAACATTAAAAAAAAAGTGCTGGTGAGTCTGGTACTTCTGTGATACTTACACCAGGGGACTTCTAAAGTGAATTTAAAAATGGAATTCTTACGATTATAAGTAACTTGCATTTCTTTTTGTTTTTGTAATTAGATGAGGCAGCGAGAGTTTTTATATAAATAAGAAAAATAATTACATAAAAAATATATAAAAATCTGGGAGTAAAGTCTTTATCTTGTTTAATTTCCAAAGAGTGTATCAAATTTTGGCCTTAACAATTTTTAGTTACATTGTTCTTTATTTTGCATTTAAATTTTGTTTAGAGAGTGTGTTAACTAAGTTTTTGATTGTTACAAAAAGCACTTTTCATTGCAATATTTGGCTTTATGATAATTATATACTTAATAATGTATTGATTGATATAAAAAATAAATAGTATTTTAGAAAAAGCAAAACGTGTTCCTTTTTACTATGCCTTTTATGCACGAATTCTCCAATAGATAGAAACTTTCTTATTTGATGATTATGCTGCAAAAGTACAACCTGTGATTAAGTCTGTAATAATTCGTTAACAATTTTTGACTTGCATAGTATAAATTATTTCCATGGCTAAGAAATGAGAAAATGAAGAAAGAAAACAATTTTAGACATAAATAAATAATAATAATAAGAAGTATATAAATGAATTTTATAGTTACCCATCAATTTTAGAAATACTATAACAATTAACAAAACAATAGGTTTCTGTTAAAGTGTCAGTTGTATCGACCACTTTTTTTCTCATCAAAAATCTAGATCTGGATGAAGAAACTAATTAAATTGTTACTAACGAACTTTCAACCTATTTTAGTCATTGATATAATTAAACTTAACAAATGGTTTCAAATTTCTTTGAAGATTGCCTTGACTGTCACACTTGAAGTACTCAGTGTATTCATAAGATTGTTTCGTCATAATGATGACCTTTAAAAAGGGGCGGAGGCTTGGCAGTAACAATTTAATTTATGTCTTCATCTAGACCATACCAGATTATTCGTGAAGATATAGTAGGTGTCCTGTACTAAAGACTTTTCAATTATCACTATTGAACAGTGAGTTTGGCATGAAAAAGTCACATGTCTACAAATTATAAGAGAATGGTACGAGGCTATAAATGCAGATGTAGTATTCGGGGTATATAACACTGCCCAACTTGCGAGTTGTAGTTTAGTTCTGTACACTGATAGGGCCAAGTTCATCATGAAATTTAATTAGTATGTGTGGTTGAATTGATTATGCATCTCAAGTTGCACTTTACACCCCAGAGCACTCCATCCTGGCACGTCTTCATAGTTTGTTAGTAGATATGTTGGTGTCTTTTCCGCTTACTTGCAGAATCTGCACTGCGTTGGAGAATATACGAATCTTCTACAAATCCACGTTCAGTCTGCAGTGTCTTGTTAATAATCCTGGTAGGATTTGAAGTTTCCTTCTTTCTTTGATGCATTTTGTTGATTTTTCTTTAAATTTTGTTATAGCATTTTGCAAAGATGTCAGTGTTATCATTTCTCTCTACTCCTACATGTCTTGGGACCCAGCATAGTTTTGAAATTCAGCACCGTTACCCAACGATGATGGGCATAGTGCCTTGATGGCTGGCTGTCTATCTGAAAAGAAAGACAGGCTCTTGTTAATGTACTCTTTGTTCAGGTTGAACTGAGTATATCTCTCAATTTGCATGGACTTTCTGGAAATTTTGTTTGAATTCAAACATCCATTAAGTGTTATCATAAGGGGGTCATGAGTGTTGGGTGTTCTTTCCAGGTTTACTTCTTCCATAACCCTTACACCAAGAGACAAATATAACAAAATATTCTTTTTAAGGTAGCATTTAAATGAAAAATGAATTTTTCTTCAATGCTTTCACAACTTGTGCTGTATTCAACAAATTTATTTCTTAAAAAGTTTTAAACAAAAAATTATGTTTCAAGACATAGAACTCTTGAAAATAGCAAAAGTTGCTGAAATGTTGAAGAAAATTAATTTTTAGTTATGTTCTACCTTCACAAAAGCCTAAACAAATAAATTTTATTATTTAAAAAATAATAAATAAATCACATAAGACAGCAAACTGTTCCATATGTCTTTTGGAGCAGATAAAAATATGAACACACAAATTTTGGGGAATGTAGTAAAGAGAGTATAAAAAATTAACCAATTTATTGCACAAAAGATATATAAGTAATAAATAATAAAAAATAACAATTTTTTTCTAGTTGTTCATGAAAAACAAAATATACACAAACTAAAACATGCTTTGATTGCTGCATGCTATGATTAAAATTTCTTATATTAAAAAAAAATTATATCAAGCATATTAAATACAGTCAAAGGCAAAAATAGCCGCATATTTGTATTTTGTTGTTTATTTCAAACAAAATGTATTTTATTCTTTATATTAATTACAACATACTTATTTTAATGTAAGCCAAATTAAACTAGATCAGAAATTCATTAGTTAAAAAACAACACTCTGAGGGTTGATATGACCTCTCCTGTTGCCAACCCCTGTAACAAATTTTACTGATGTTGGAATGCACATCAGCTGAATTTGAACCCAGGACCTCAGTGAAGGTCAGTAGTCAATGCCTTAACTGTTGCAGCCATTGGTGCCACTTCTACAAATCGTTATATTTGCGTTAAAAAATTCTGCAAACGTTATACTATTCAAAAATATTCTTGGAGCATTCTTATCACTGTGATGTGATGTTGAACTATTGAAAATTAAATATTTTAAAGTTTTGCACTAATCAATTATTTAAATTAGAAATTATATTTTTCTAAAAGGGCTTATATGAAAAATACTGACAAAAAATAAAACGTCATAAAAAAATCTTTATTCATAGCCGATGCAACTTATTCATTTTTCGGCAACATAACAATTAGTAAATTAACAAAACAAGATAATTTAAAAATGTTAAAACATTGTTGTATACTCAGTTAAATTTTTTTATTGCTTGTGCAAAATATAGATACTTATTACATGAAAAATATCTTATATATTATTATGCATTTTTAAAAGTGAAGTTAATGTCCTTTCAAAATGCCTAACATACTTATAATTACAATAAAATAGTATTTATTATTTACAGGAATGATAATTTAAAGAAAATAAAAAGATGTTAGTTATACATTAATATACATTTGAACTTAAAATGGATTTTCTATATACAAATCTGACCATCTTCCATGTTCCTTAAGGAGAAGAATTCTGTAAAAAAATTAAATAAATAAAACCATTTTTATGGATAATTACATCTTATGAGTACCTCATCTTTTCTCAGAGTCCACTTCTTCATACTCTTGACCGAGGTTGACACTGGGATTTCCCAAGCCGTTGGGCGTTTGTTTTGAGGTCTCAATGCCTTCCTATCGTCGACCTGAGAAATAAAAAACAAAACAAGAATAATAATATATTAATCTCTCCCACTTTTGAATTTCATAGCTCAAAGAAGTAAATATACTGACTTTCTGTGCCTGCGATTTGCAAGGAGTTGGCGGCCCATGGCTTTTATTCTACAAAAACGTAAAATACAATCATGCAAACGTTTAAGGGTTAAATATTTGTTTGTAAAAATTAACAGTATAAATGATTCGTCATGCAGTAGTTCTGGCATATTTAGTATACAGTAGGAGGGAATATTTAAATGAACTATAGATCTATCTTTTGCCACAGTTGCACCTGTTCTTTGTCATTGCTGCAGATAAACATTATATAATAATGCTGGTAAAATCTTGCTCAAAAAATTGAATAATACTGAATGTAATGAATAGGTACTAGGTAAACTTTATATACTTCAGGGAATGAAGATTTGCTCTCATAGTGCATACTTTAGTGAAGAAGCAAATTATTGGAATTAACAACAAAACAAAATGAGTGCTTTTTTCAAACTTTTTGCCATAACTTTTGTCATTTTTGAGCAATTTAAAATTTAATTACACCATTGTTTTCAGGATAAAAAATCATTTTAAAATTATGTTAGAAAGTATAGGGTTGCATTTGAAACTAGACTAAAAATATTAAAACATTTTTTTTTTCTAGCATCGTTCGTTCAAGAGATTTTCAGCTGGGCCATCTAAAAAAGACCTTATATCGGCATTATATATAATATGGGTAGTGGGTTCATTTTGGTATTTCTTTGGTTTTACTTTCCTTTGAAGTCTACCTTTATGTTCTACAAATGTTAATTTAGTTTGTGTATACTTTTTTCTTCGTTTTACTGTCTTCAAGATCGATTGCTGAAGAATGGGGCTTCAGGGGAAGGGAGGATGGATGTTAATGCCATTTTGTGTAATTTGAACTTGTGGCTCGGCAAAATTTTTACCCCCGGTCCTCTCAACACAGTTTGTTGGATCGTTTGAACAGCTCTCATCAGCTGTTTTGCAAATTGTTGGATTTTTTCTTTCTGTCTCTTTTTTTATTTCTTGTAATCGTCAAGGTTATATCACTTGTTGGCAATGGCTTCGAGAAAAAGAGGTAAGAGTATACCGATCCCATTGTTCCTTCACCCCTTGCCCTTGCCTTTTCACCATTGTGGAGCTTCAGGGCTGTATGATGTTATCATCCTTTTATTTTTTAATAGTTAGAATCTAGAATACCGTCTGCTTGCTTGTTAACAATACCATTGATCTACATTCTACAGTCTACTCCCTATGTTACATTATTTTTTTTGAAAATCAGTCTGTACATGTGTAGTAAAAAAGTTTAGTTTATAAATATGAATGTTTATAAATCATAAGCCAAATTTTAACCAGGATTATGGAATTTTCCCCATATTGTTTGAGAATTATTAAAAATAAAATAAATGTCTTAATTGGTGTCGGTGGTCCTGGTTTTTTAAAATAAGAAGTCTACAAAACAATGTACATTATCTACACTAAACGTGCCACTACTTTCAAAACCAGTGAAATATAAAGAAAGGAACAAACCTGTTTTTGTTTTTGTTCTAAACAAACTGGCACATCTGTGTTGCTATGCTAGAAACCAAGTACAACAGTGAAAACGAGAAGGTTGAAATTGACAAAATCGCCCTTACCTTGATGTCGCTTTCTTGGAAGGATTGGGGATTGAAGAACTGCGTTTCAACGGGGTACGACGATTTTAGATGTGGTAGGCACATCGAATTTCTCTGCTGTAGGATTGACAACCTGTCAGTGTCGCTGGGAAAGGAGCACACTCCTGCCTTCAAATCTGAGAGGCACCTGTTGGAAAGTTAGATATTATCACAAGAAAAATAAGTCGAAAGCATGTGTATTTACCGATTATCAAAGACTTCACCATCTTCTTCAGCTGCAGGGAAAACTTTACCTAAACATGCCATAAATCAAACCAATTATTATTTTATATTAATAATTCCAATATGAAATGAATAAGGAAAATAGGCAATACTGCATTTTTTAGCATTGTTGTTTTATATTAATAATTTTAATGCAAAATTTTTCATTGTTAGACAAACACCTTCCATGAACAAATATTAGACTGCGATGGAGTAATTAATTAGCATAATTTAACATTCAGCACTTTAAAATAAATTTATTTAAAAAAATTGTTAGTAAACGAACCAGTTGACAGAAACATTTTACCAATTCCCCTTGGAAGACCTCTGATTGAGGATCTTCGGCTGCCAAGCGACTCGGTGAAACTGATATCTTGTCCTAGGTTGTCAATGCCTTTTCTCAAATCCCTGGAACATCTGAGATTAAAATTAGCTTTAGTTATTAATTAACTTGTACTAATTTTATTAGCAAAAATCTAATTACTTACTCTAAATTTCCCATGGAACTGGATTTGTAGACTGTAGAGTTCATTCCCTAAACAAAATACAAAATATACTTTGATTTTGGAATATGATCAATACTAATACAAATTAATATAAATATTTCTATTACTCTATATATAAAATAAATAATAATACTATTAAAAATGTATGACCATTTTAAAAAAATAAATAAACAAGAATACTTACCAGGCTGTACCTAGGAGGAGGTTGTGGTACAGCGAATATTCTTGATGCCAACATAGATCTATTCTCTTCCTGTTTGATCAACAGCTCATCACTTAATTCGCGGTTCTTTTGTTCCAACTGGACAATCCTATCTCTTAATTTTTTGACCTAAAGGAGAAAAAAAGAAAGCAAATCAACTTTAAAAGAAGAATTTGACAAGCCTGGCGTAATACTTTGATTAAGTCTAACAGTGCGGAAATTCATTTTTTCACATCCTACATGTATGTGTTTAATTTAAACAGTGTTTATAAATCTCAGACCCTAAAGATGATCTCAATAAAGATCGGAACGGCACAGTAAAGAAAATGTTTTTCTAAAGCTACATCACAACAGACGACAAATCACCAAATAATCGTAAAATTCAAACTTCATATCCAACTGCCCATTGGGAGTCAGAGATGAAGGTCAAAACAACAGTAGAACATGGTTTTAAAATTTTCTGGATTCAACCAACAACACAATTCTGAGGATGCCAGACATCAAAAAATGCATTAATATCAAATATCCAAATAATTAAACTAATTTTTTAATTGTTATTATTTTTATGCTAATTATTAATAATAATAAGTTTATTGCACACAAGAAGAGAAAAAAATTACATATAATACAAACAAGAAAATAAACTTAATTTCGGCAAGGTAACAGTCTGCCGGAATGCTAATATTTATTTGTGTTATAATTTCCGCGTTTCGCACATTCAAATTGAACATCATTAAAAAATCAGCTGTTAATTGGAACATCGCGTTGGTGGAGGTATCAGTGGTTTCACTTTGGTTTGGCAATGCATGTCGAGAGACATGGTTGTAGAAGTCCTTCAACCTGATGATGAGCTAAGAGGCTTGAAATCCGGATCGTGCAAAACAACTTACTGTGAGTAGGAACTATCCTTCTGGAAAGTATTGAACACCACACTCACTCCATCATTTATCATTTCCAAGACCCATATTCTTTCACTCATATGCAAAGTTTTATATTAAAAAATAATACAATACCTCATTTTTAAAAACTTCAGATTCCAGCCTTGGGTTAACTGAATGGATTTCTTCTAATTTTGAGGTGTATAAAGCTTTCTGTAAATTGTAAGAACTTATTATACTAGTTAATAACACTTTGATTATAGCTAAGCTTACCATTTTTTCTTTCAATTTAGCCAATTTTTCTTCATATTCCTTTCGAATATTTTCATGTATACCTGTTATGTACGTTTCCATCTTTTGCAGTTTGCCATTGAGAGATGCATTTTTATCCTGTAGGCTGTTTTGAGAAGTTAATAAAAAATATAGTTAATGTAATTAATAACAAACCTTTGTAATTTAGAAGTCAACTGTCTTTCCTTTTCGTTTTTGGATGATAGCATTGACTCAACCTCTTTTTGAAGAGTTTGGGACATTTCGTTTGCATTTGTAGCAGCGGCTTTAAGCATTTCATTTTCTTTCTTGTACTTTTCAATATCATTCATCTTTGCTGAAATACTTTTGTCAAATTCAGCATTTCGCTCACTGAGTACATGCAGTTGGTATTTTAGATCTGCTATGCATTCATTTCTCGCTTCAATGTCCTTTAACTGCCTGTCAATTCGTTCACTGTAACTATTCAGTTCTTCAGCTTGTTCCTCCAGTATTGTTTGCAGTTTTGCCTTGTCTTCAGTAAGATTTTCAATCTTACTCTTTGACTCGACACTCTGCTCTTTTAGGCTTTCCTCGAGTCTTGTCAATTCCAATTTCAATTCAGACAACTCTTCGGCACTAACTTTCAACTCATCTATCTGTTGATTTTTCTCCAAAATACAGTTTAAAAGTTTTGATGTTTCTTCAGTTTTGGATGTTTTTAAAGTGTTCAGCTCAGCGAGATAAGAAGCTTTTTCCTCGGCCAGACATTGACTAAGTGTTTTGTTGTCTAGTTTCACAATTCTCAATTCTTCGATAAGCATGCTGTTTTCTATTTTTAACTCTGAAAGACTTTCCTCTTTCTTGGCCAGAAGTTCTTTGAGGTTGTTGATTTCCTTTTCTTGTAATATTAAATCACATTTTATTTGTTGGTAATCATTTGATTTTTTGTCTGAATCGAGCAATTCATTCTTCAAACATTTAATTTCATAAATGAGTGAACCGATTTCTTTTTGAAGGCAAGTCATGTCTTCAGATTTCACGCTCAATTGAACCTTCAACATTTCAACTTCCATCTTCTTTGCTTCAACTTCGTTCTCAAGCTTGAAATTCTTCTGTTTTATCTCTTCGCTCAATTCACACATGCTTATGTAAGTTTTCTTATCCAATTCAGAGTCTTTTTTAAGAATGTGCATTTCACTCGTTAAATTAGTAATGTCCTCGCACTTTAATTTTAGTTCGTTCTTAAGGGAAGAAATTTCTTTCTGTAAGTTTGATGATTCGCTTTGTAACTTATTTTGAAGATTAACAATTTCTTCTTCGTATTCTGTCAGCTTCGTTTCTTTCCCTTTTGTTTCTTGTTTAAGGATTTCACTTTCATTAGTTAAGTTGATGAAATGATGTAGAATATCTTTTATGTTTTTTGTTAGGGAAGAAACTTTATCTGTTAGCATACAGTTACCACTGTCTTTCACAGACATTTCTTCAAAAACTTGTTCTATTTGTTCACTTATTTTATTTTCTTCTTTGGTGTCAATCTTCGTTTTTTTAGTAACATGGTGCTTCATCTCATCAATTAGAACAAACATATTCTCCTCTAATTTTACATGGTTATTGATTTTTTCATATGTTGTTTCCATTAATTGGTTATAGTCTTCCTTATTTTTAACCAACTGTGATTCCTTTTG
>CM077107.1:20274803-20323627 GCA_039619505.1 Cimex hemipterus
ATTTAGTCTCAAGTTTGTTTTTCAAAGAAGACACTTCTTCCTCTAAAGTGTGACACAATTTATTGTTTTGAGAAATACAGTCGGCAATTTTTTTTTCTTTAATTTCTATGTTTTCATTCAGCAAAATGATTTCACTGTTTAATTTTTCCACACACTGTGTTTTTTCTTCTAGCTTCTGTGAGAGTGAAGATACTAATTCTTTCAATTCAGACGTGTATGTGACCTTTTGTGAAAGTTCTTTCTGAAGACTACAAACTTCTTTGCCTTTTACTTCAATATCAACCTCTTTTTGTGATAACTTATGGATCATTTCAGAACATTCCGCTTTGCTTCTACCTAGCTCTGCTTCCAAGCTAGATATTTTTTCTTTTATACCAGAAATGCAAATATCTTTTTCTGATATTACACCCACGAGTCTGTTTTGTTCATTTAACTTCAACTGAATGTCATTTGTTAGGGTTTTAATTTTGTTGTTAAGTTTTACTCCTTTTTCTTCATTTTTCAAAAGTTTCTTTTTGAGTGAAGTTACTTGTTCTTCAAAATTGTTTATTAAAACTTGTTTCTTTGATAATTCTTTTTGTAGGTTATCAGCTTGTTTGCTCTTAGCATCTAAATTTCCTTCTACTATAGTCATATTAGATTTGATAAATTGTATTTCTTTATTAAGGGAAGATATAATTTCACTGTTTTTATCAAGTTTGTGTGTTAATGTAACAATTTTTTCTTTCTGAATTACAATATCTTCATCTTTCTGAGATAACTTATTGGACAAATTGACACATTCCTCTTTGCTCTTGTTCATCTCTTTTTCAAGGTAAGTTATCCTTTTGTTCAAACCAAATATAAAATCATCCTTTTCATTTATACAACTCTTGAGTTTACTAGTTTCCGTATCTTTTTCATTTTGTAATAAATCCATTTCTTTTTTGAGTGAAGTCAACTCGATGTTCAATTTGTGCAAATTATCATCAAATTGTCCTCTTAACGAAGCGATTTCCAATTCCTTGCACTTTAGCTCCCCCTGATATTGATCCTTGAGCTCTTGCAATTGGATTTCTATCACCTGCCCCATATTATCCCCAGGGTAATCTTCCACACTGCAATTGATATTAATCTGGTTATTATCCTTGTCTTTCATTTCTAGAAGTAGTTCCTCCTGGTCCTAAAACAAAAAAGTTTGTGCCAAAGAGATTTGAGTTCGTTGGAATTTGGAGGCAATTATTGAAAGACATTCATCGAAGAACTTTAAAACACTTATTATTTGTTATACAGTCAAATCTTAGGGGGGGGGGAGAAACTGAGTTATAGAGTTTTTTGACTAATTGAGTTAAGAGGTATTAGCCGGCTAATCCATTCACTGTCATACTTATCCCTATTTTTTAAAATTGATGATCACGTGTTTGGCAGTATATTCTTTGGCAATGTCTCCCTTTTTCTTAATGTTATCTAATAATGCATCTATAGTAATCTAACATCTTTGACATTATTCTATTTCAGAGTTTAGTGTATTAGCTAGCATAATATGTTCTCCAGCGGACCCATATTTTCGCCTGGAATATTGGACTGTATGACATTAAATTTAATTAATTAATTATTTTTTAATGAAATTAAGTTTACAAACAGAAAGTGAACAAAACTGGGAAAAAAATTAAATTAATTTGAACAGAAATAAAATAAAAAATATAATTTGACAATTTGCACGCAACACATCTTTCCCAAATCTTCAGTAGGGTGTTCATCTCCAATCATCTCGATATGTCTGTTTTTGTTTAATCTTTTGTCAGAAATTTTTTCTTCAGAAAAACATAATGTTTAGGCAAAATCACAAGTAGAACCATACCCAGACATGCAGAGTCGTTAAATCTAACCCATCCATATGTACAATTTATGAGAATAAAATGATCTAAGCCACTTACATTGTACATCCGCAATAGATTTTTATTTTCAGTGGAAAGTTTTAAGACCTGATCTTCAAATTCACGCATTTGAGCTTCGGTTTGAAGACATTCGGCATAAGATGCTTGGATATTTTCCTTCGCCTCTGACAACTTTAAAACAAAACATCATTTAACCTGATATCATCCAAGAATTACTATTATAAAGGAGCTCACTTTCTTCTGTAAAGATAATTTGACCTGTTCCAACTGCAAAATCTCTTCTGAAAGCTCGCGCTTTTCAACTTCAATGCGTTCTAACTTGGACTCCTTGAGGACACACTTGTGGCATTGAACAGGTTGTTTGGGGCTGGCAACTTTTATTGGGCTCATGTTCTTTGTTTGTTTTAACAGTTTGATCTCGTCGTCCTTCTTATGTAGAGATTTTTCTAAAATTTGTTCATTTGAAACATTAATAAATTTTTACTATAAGCATAAACAAAAATAAATCTTTATTGCAAAAGCATATTATTATTAAATTGTTTCAACATATTAAGCAATCTCAATGTAACTCTGAAAATCACAACAATATGTCAGGGATCATGCTCACTCATTTGTGGATAGGCCATACCTAACACCCCTGCTTTGGGGGCAAACCCTGCAGAAATGCTCCGCTTTTAGGAAAGTCAGTTCTCTCAAACTTAGAATTAACTAAATTAGAAACTTAAAACAATATATTTATTAGGTACGCCTATAATCAAAATTACATTTCTAAAGTTGAAGAATTTGTAAACAATAACAAGTATAAAGAAATTTAAAAAAAAATTCCCACCTTAAAATTAAAAACTAGAGTTCAAACAACTATAAAAATGAGTGACATTTTGTTCTCAAATGATCAATATACAGTTAAAAAATTAATACCAAAGAACCCGAAAAATGTTATATGGTACAGACTAAATTAACAAGGAAAATAAACCTATAAGACAAGTACTGTCCTTTTATAAATCCCAAAAACTTAACTGCAATTGATAAAATTATTAAAACTCACCAATTTCAAACTTGCATTTAGTATTAACAATTCTTTAGAATTTATAAAACAATTAAACAACATCCATACACCTAACAACAGTGTTTTTGTGTTATCTGATGTTACTAATTTATTCACAAATATCTCTTTTCAATAATGTTCGAAACTCAAAACAACTTAGAGAATTCTATTAAAAAATTTGTAAAAGATATAATTTACCTCTTAAATATATGCCTACTATCCAATTATTAAATTAATAAAATTGAGAAAAACTGTGTAAACTTAATACATTGGTAATATTGGCAGACCAAATGTTTATAAACAATCAAGTTACTACCAATTAATAGAATTCAAAAAACCCAATTATTTGTTATAATACATTACTTATTACACATATAAGGTAAAATATTACACAAGTTCAATTTATTTACTTTCTTTTCTGAATTAACAAGGTTTTAATTTCAGAAAAAAATAGGAATCAACCAAAAAAGTCTTCCAAAAAATCTTTCTGCATTATAAAAAACGTTTTTACTCACTTAAATCAGAAATGATCTCTTTCGCAGATTCTAATTCATCCTGCAATTCTGACTGAACGGAAGTCAAAAATGTTACTTTTGCTCTCAATTTCTTTAATCTTGATGATTTTCTTGAAGAAGTTGACTCTTTCTTAATATGAGAAACTGGTGTCGATGTAAGTGGATGATCATCATTCTGACCTGAAAACATCCAACAATCTTTACGTATGGTTGAGAAAAGGATAAAATTGTACGAAAACTGTACTTACTGAGTACAACCACCTGTGACATAATGTACTCCCTGCTCAGACATTTGGCAGATACGTGTAGAAACCTTTCCAGTAGGCTTTTAATTAAACATTGTTCCTCCTCACTCAAAGAATACATATTCGGTTCCAGCCAATCCTGATGATTGTAAAGACAGCATTCGAGCATAAATACAGTGGCGACGAACACAACATCCTCTTCTTCACTTAAAACTACTATATGATTGGCCAATGAGGGGTAGCGACGTTTTAGAAATAATACTGCATCATCGTTGTTTAGCAGTTGTTTTGGACTTAGTACTTTAGAATCATCACTACAAAACATTTTTCATTAGAGATCTTATCATTCTGTTTTTTTAAATTTAAAAGTTTTACTTCAGTTTAGCTGCTAATTTAACAAAGAAATTAAATTTTACAAGATCTGCAACTTCTGAAAGCTGATGGGCTGTTATATCTAATTTGTCTGCCTGAAACATATTCAACACATTATTAAACATCCTAACATTTTTTGACAAATCTTGATGAACCCAATAACAAACTACAACTACAAACAAAACAGCATATATTTTTTATGTTGAGATTTCTCCATGGACTGGGGGTGTACCTATAATTTGGTTGTTATTGATAATTGATCTGCCTACCCTCAATAGGTCAGTCTATCAGATACATCTCGCCACCTTCTAATAAAAGTCAGTCAGAACCAACACTGAAGATGGCAAAATATCAAAAGACGTCTACTAGTAAACATTGAGGGTAGGCAGACCACAATGATCAGTAATAACTAAATTACATATTATATGAAATGTCTTTAAAATTGCACTGGGACATATGGTTATTAGTACAGAAAGTTGTAGTTCAATTAAATACATAAAATCTTGCCTTAATAAACTACCTTAATATTAATCTCAGGGATACTGCTGGGGAGGGGGGAAAACAAGAAAAAGAAAAAACCTGAGTAAATAACAAACAAACAGAAAATTCAAAAACATAAAAAGTATAAAAAACTTTGTTGTCCCCTTTAATTGCAAGTATTCCCACATCTGACATGAATCACTTCTGTTAAAATGCCTTTGCATTTCTTGGAAAAGATTTCTGATAAAATCCTGAATTTTTCCATCAAGTACAGCAGTTGCCAACTCCTCTAGGGTGTTAGGACCTGGGTTTCAGAATCATACTTTTTACTTAAGTTGGTTCCAAATGTGTGTTCGAGTGGGTTCAAATCTGGACTTCAATCTGGCTGGCCATATTAAGCACTCAGTTCCAATCTCATTCAACTATTCATCCACAACATTAAAAAACTCTTACTGATGTTGGGGGGGGGGGGGCAAATGGCACTACATGTTCTTCGATTATGTCTTCTATGTGTCAACTTTTGTGAAGAATGCCATATGACAAACCATACAGCATGGGGTGTACCTTTCTCTTCAACGTTTCCATATTCAATTATATCCAACTGAAGATTTGAGGTTTTTACATCTGTAAAAAGAACTAATCCCCAATCTTTCAGCGATCAATTCACTTGTTCCCTTGTGAATTGAAGACTAGCACTTTTCTGAACTGTAGTAAGAAGAGTTCCAAATTCCATGAAAATTTCTGCTCACATCATTCAACATGCCATCATATATGCAGAATTCATACAAATGTGGTGCAAGGATTTGAGAGCAAATGCCATACAGTTGCTGCAGTAATGTCGCCTATTGTAAGCAATATTTTTATGAGAGATTTTGCCACTCCAGAAGAAGTAAACATTCCTGATGATACAGTAGAATATGCCACTGATGCAGTCATTCAAAAGGCATGAAATGTTGCCCAGTGCTCCATGAAAACAGCTCCTACTGTAAAACTTGGAAGCTCACGATCAACCCCAGCAAATGTGAAACAAAAATATTTACTCTGAAAAGACCCTGCAACCCCAAATGAACTAAATATCAAGGGGACTAGCTTCCCTGGAACCCTCCTGATGTGCTGTCAAGTACTGTAAAAATGGACAGGAGACCAAATTGTATTGTACACATGGTAAACGAGTAGGATATGCTTGCCTTAGTATATTGTACCCATTTATGAATAGAAAATCTAGGCTCAAGCTTGAAATGTCTTTCCTGATCTAAAACTCCATCAAAAAAACTTTGGTCCTTTACGGGTGTGAAATCTGGGGGACTACCTCACCTTCTAAAGTAAAAAAAATCCAGATACTACAGAAGAAAATTCTGAGGATGCATCATGGGTTGTGCATAAACTCTCAGTTGCACGGGAACTCGCTGTACCTTCCATTGGCAAAACAATCCAAGTTTCACTGTGGACTACCAGCAGTAAAGGGAGCCGAACACTTCCTACTGAGGGATAAAGATCACATCGAGGATAAAGCCTAGAACCCTTCAGGATGTAATGGACATTGTTTGATTATAGCAGATAGTAGACATTACACATATAGTTGTTATAAATGTTTATTTAATATTGTTTCGTATTACGTATATGTATAAACTTAAACTATTTCCACCATTGCTGAAAAAGGTTGGTGATAGATTTATTATAATCCGATGTCTGATGCGAAGTAATCAATTACAAGTCAGGATATAACTTGCAATAACTTGGTCTAGTGGAATAAACTCTAGAAAAATCTAAAAAAATTAAAAATCAACGTTCCTTCGGAAAAATGGTATCATGTTTTATGTTATACCCTTAATATGTTACATTACAATCCAACATACATTTTATTTGTGATAGATAAATCTAGATAAAAAACGTAAATAACCAACATTAAATCATCTTACCCAAGAGACGATAAGACTCTTCCATTTGGAAAGTGTCATGTTCAAAAGAAAACGATTTCACAAATAGACGACGATCTCTAGAAAAGGGCGAATTTCACGTTAACTCCGGCATTTTAATGAAAATAATAGTTATCAGGGAGAAAATTCGGGCATTCGAAATACACACGAAAATCAGTAACGGAATTCTGAACGAGAGACCAGTACATGTTGGCGGCGGTCGGTTAGACGATCGCCAGGTTTACCAACGGTGAAACGATTGTAAACAAAAAATAAATATAAATACATTTTATAAGTCGTTTCAATGCAATATTTTATTTAAAATAAACAAATTTAATAAACAATTTAACAATTTTAAATTTAAAATTGTTTAAACAAAAGCATTAAATGTTTCAATTTCAAAATTATCGTATTGGCATTTTTGTTTATTGTCTGGAGGGTCCGACTTGAAAGGATCACATCAAGTTTTTATTTTCCTATTATTTTATTTATTTCTATTTATTTTTTTAAATTTTATTTATGTTTATTCCTATTTGTCGGAAATGACCCAGTTACAAGTTCTATAAAATGTTAAATTATACGTAAGTAATAATGAATAATTGAAGCGTAAATAATAATGTAAATATAACAATGGTAATAGTTAAAAATATGGACTTATTCAATATAACAAACACAAATAAAATGTTAAGATGATGGGGAGGAAATTAATTGTCTTTTCCAAAATAGGCATTTATTAATTCAGGCACATTTCAGCCTAATACAGACCATCAACAGTGACTTTGTTTTATATAAAGTGGTTCAGGTAATTATACAATATAATCACAAGAGTAGTTTGTAAAGAATTCTTCGTTCCAAATAGTCCCTTTTTAACAGACTACTTGCCAAGGCCATAGTCATCCAGAAATTTATTATGGATTTATTTATCTCATTATGGAGTTTCACAAAATGAGATGGACGCCATCAAAAAATTAAATAAAATACTGCAAATATTGTGGCTTAATGTGTATAAAAATAGAAAACAAGTGGGAAGGAATGAGAAAAATTTAATTAAACAACAAATATAAAGGATGTGAGAAAGGATGATAAGAATTTAATTTGGGACATCTATGTCAATTATATTTTAATCACCCTGTATATCGTTATATTATATGAGTTTTGTTTAATTGTGTTTAGTACTGTGAATGGTGATGTGATGGTGAAATACAGTCACCATCACCCCTCATTTGTTTTTCCATCCAGACCATATGATTTGTCAGTTTAGGATAATAGCAGTATCTGCAGTAATTTTCCATTGGATTGAAAAAGTTAAGGCATCAAAGAAAATGGATGCTTGAATAGATCTTTTTAACAACAGAGCTCATATGGTTAAAAGTAACACTGAAATTATTAACTTTAGTACAAAAATCAATAGGGAAGCCGTTGATATGAAGAGGAAATAAGCATTTTTATTTGTCCCCGAGCGGGGAGAATTCATCCAGGATTTGCCATACTAAAGGTTTTCAAGGTTTAAATCCTACATAATGCTTGGAATTTTATTTGTTATTTGAGATTAATTTGAAAAAATATACTGTAAAGCGTTTCTAACCCTATTGTCCAAAATACCCAACAGGTAGTTTAACTTTAAGCCCTCCTACATGGCAGGAAGTTACTTTACTTTTACTTAATCTAGTGAATTAAATTCTCTATTTTCATTACTTAATGTTTTAAATGTAAGATTGTTAAATACAAAAAGAGGCAGTCTGATCTAGTAGATTTTTATTTATTGCTTAACAAAAAATCAAAGTAGCTCGATATTTACACTGATATTTTATTTACATAAATGCATATGGCTTGACGGTACAAGAGTTGTTACCAATCTTTAAAACTTCCAAAGCTGTAACCTTGAACGGTTTTTTTCTTCTTAGCTGGAACTTGTTTCTCCTCTTCATCATTGATAATCCTGGAAGAAAATTGAAATTATTATTATTTTATTTTTTAATTTAAATAGTATGTTATGTGGATTACTTTGAACCAAGAATTTTTGGGTTGATATATTTTCCAACTCCATCTTTGAAAACCTGGTTGGTCAAAAAATTTGGCTTATGTTTCTCCTGAAGCTCGGCCAACTGTTTCTCCTTTTCCTCCTCCCTCTCAGCATTCAGCTAAACATAGTTGAATATAAATAAAGAATAAATTTGAAAAAATTTTAATGAAAAACCTTTTCGTCAGCTTCCTGATAAGGATCGACGAAAACTTGGGCGGTTAATATTCTAATCGGTTCGATAGGTTTGTCCTTATTATCAACCTCAATCCTTTCTATTTTTGAAAGCGTGTCCAGCCCTCCAACGATTTTTCCAAACACAGTATGCTTACCATCTAAATGCCTACATGATCTGTATGTGATGAAGCTAGAAAAGAAAGAAAAAATATTCAATGTCAATTGCAGCAAGAACAAAAATTGAGAACGAATCTGTAGTATGGTCATCTATCACATTCATCCCTCATAGAAACTATCCACTTAATATGGCTAAATGTGCCTGACAAATGAAAAATGACCAGAGATGAACAAAAACCAAGAAATTTAAACTTACAATTGTGATTTATTGGTATTTGGGCCAGAATTTGCCATGGAAAGAACACCTCTTCCTGTATGTGTTAAATGAGGTTTAATCTCGTCTTCAAAAGGCTTGCCCCAGTATGACTCCCCTCCTGTGCCAGTACCAGTCGGATCTCCACCTTGGACCTAAAATTAATAGTAGAATTAAATTTATACAAATTTTAAAGATTGAAGTAAATCCTACCATAAAGTGACGTATCGATCTGTGAAATATAGTATTGTTGTAATAGCCGTTTTGCGAGAGTTTTATGAAATTTTCACAAGTCTTTGGGACTACATCACAGTCAAGTTCTAAATTAAGGAACCCCATGTTTGTCACAAGCCTGACATAGCCTTTCTTCTTTACCCTCTCATACCTAACTAAATCCTCAGCAACGATTGCAGGCTCGTGTGTTGTCTCTGGGGCCATCGTTGTCGATGTGAATCCTGCAGCAACTTTACCGGTCGAATAATGGGCCTATTGTTATTGGACAAAAAATAGAAATATTAGTGTAGTTTAGTTTGGAGGAGAGGGGGAAATAGATATATACTGCATTGAATTTGTCCGCTTTTGGAATTTCAGTTTGGGTTACGACAGGGACTTTGTACTCTTCATCAAGTGCTTTTAGGATGTCTACTGTCACTTTATTGACGGTTTTCAAATTTCCAGTATCATTATCACTTTCCTCAGCTAGAAAATTAAAGTTTAAATTATAGTAACTATTATAAACATTAAAAAAAAAATATTTCGCTCAAAAAAATTAACCTTCTTGCAGTTTCAAATTATTCTTAACATGGTAAAACTTTTCAATGTTGAATTTTTGAAGATTGGCCGGGTCTTGAAGGGTAATTACATCACTTCTTTTAAAAGGCGCATCAGTGATTAGATCTTTCAACATCTTAGTCTTGAAATTCAACCTTTCCACTGCCTATAATTAAACAAAAATAATTTGAAAATTATGATGAATGTTAGGGTTACTGTGTGTTGCTTATTTTTGTTGAGAAATATGGAGGGATGTGCAGAATAAAAAGTAAAGTAATTCTTGACATACATGTGAGCTTAATGTCCAATGTTGGGTGTTACAGAGAACCACTTTACTGTGAGATTTCCTCCTGACGTCTGACAGGTGATTAACTTAACTCACTTAATAGTGTGATAGGTATCAAACTTACACTTTCCAATAATTTTCATATTATGATCAATTAAAAAGTCATGTTTTCCTGGGATTTGAACCCAGAACTGCTAGGCGTGGCAAGCACAAGTTTGACACCCTAACCACTTGACCATCACAGTGCCAGAGTAAAATTAGCATTTCATGGGGATTTATCGAATTATAAAAAATGTGTAAGTGTAATTTTTTGTTCAACATACATCATATGAAAAAACATTTCCTGTTGTTGCGATTGCAACAATGTGGCTGTGGGACGTAAGCTGTTTGAATGTCACTGGACACTCCACCTTGCCTTCTTGGTTCTTGTAGAAATTCAATTTTATAAGAGATTTTGAATCTAGTGGCTAGAAAGAAAAAATTACAAAATAAATTGATAAAAAGTACCAAAATAAAATGCATTTATAAACTTATTATCAGCATACCTTTCCAGTGACCGGGTTGTTCTTGTATTTTTTTAAATAAGTGATTATAGATTCTAAGTCAAAAATATTGCCATCAAGGTCACAGTACGGATGTTCGTACGGGTTCAATGATACGCAACAGTGGTCGAATGGTAGTCGGCGAAATTCCTGCTGGCCCGGTATGGTTGGTCTTTTTCCTCCATACAGAGTAGACCACTCTGTATAGGTCAAATACCTGAAAAGTGAACATTTTCTTATTTTTAGGCTTTTGAAACAAAACCATACGTCTATACGTACATTTTGTCCTTTTGATGCTGCCTTTTACCCATTTTGTATGTTGGTTCTTTCCTTGGAGTGCAATAAGTTTTGTTATTTTCTAACCATGTACATAAACATAAACCACTTTTAACTTGTTTACTAAAGCCTTATTGACAGAACAATCGCCAGGTTATATTCCTCACGATGATTACGTTCAGCCTCTAGAAGTCAATTGTGATGATGTCACGTCAGTCCCAAAGGTCAATTTTTTATTGAAAAACCATAAGCTTTCATAGATATTTTAACAAACCGAATAAATTAAAGAAGTACATATGAATTAAAACTTCTCAATAAAAAATGTTTTCTATTAGGTTTGATTAAATTGAAAAAATTCAAAGGACATAGATTTTGAATAATTACTGAAATCAACATTCTTAAGCAACTTGTGTAACGATAATATTAACTATAACCTAAAATACATTCAAAATATGGAAAATGGCATCTTTATTTTGTGCCTTGAAACGTCTTTTACATTAAATAAGTGAATTTACAATAATTATTTAGAGATCTTATGTGATGTAGGTTTTCCCCTTAAACGAGGGTTTGCAACAGCAGAGGTCATATAAACTTTCAAGGTGCTGGCGTTTTTTTAAAGGATAGCCCATTTGTAGGTATGATGGGTTCGAATGCAGGACCACTGGATTCGAACCTGGGACCTTTATCTTGCAGTGATGAGCAGCCACCATGTGAGTTTAGAAAAGCATTTTCTTTGTTGTACTGTTTCGATTTTTATTGAGATCATCTTCAGAGCCTGGGATTTATGAACAGTGTTTAAATTATACAAATATATGAAAAGATTTTATACAATGACATACCCAATGAATATTTAGAGATCATTAGGTGAGATGTTTTTCAATTTTCTCGACATACACCACACCAGACTGCATCACATAATTTCTAAATAATCATTAATGGTCACTAAATGCTACGAATGTGTGTTGTTTGGTTATGTTTTATATTTATTGAACTTCAGTTCCCGGTTTGCTTATTTTTTGCATTTTCAATCTAGCTTTTTTTACATGGTTGTATTTATAAAATGTAATATGCCCATTTAAGTACTTCAAAAAAGGTCTTAGATCAACCACTGAAAATAATGGTAAAATTCTAAAACCTGATCCAGCACGATTGAAAACGATTAAGCTGCAAATTCATTTTATATTTAACAATTCTCTTTTCCTAAGAGACCTCACCAGGCTCACCATTAAAAAAATCATAAAAACCATAGAATAGCATTCATCAACGCACTTTTGAAATAGATAAACAAACATTCATAAGTACAAAACAAATATTTTTAGTTTTTAAAAATCCTGTTTTCTTTTTTCCCCAACACTAAGTATAACAAATAAAACAGAATTGGTAACAGACGACAGTAAGACTATTTATGTAGATGATTAGCTACATTCCTGAATGAGCTTTGAATCAGCAAAGTTCTAAAGGAAGGTTTGGGCTGAAGTTGTTTTTAAGAGAAATAAGATTTTATTTTTTGCTTATAGAAAAACATTTTGATTAATTGAGATTTAGAAAGAGGCTGTCTAAATCCTTGCAGCAGTTCAAAAATTAATTATTCTATATCATAATGATTGCAGATACAGAGTTTAGGGTCTTTGTCAACAGTAATTTATTTTAACATGGTTAAAAATAGACATATTGAATGAAATCTAGCTTTTCAGAGGACTTTTTAAATAAAAGTTTCACTGAATAAATGTGATGAAGGCTGTGGCTGTAGAAAACAAATTAAATTTAAATATTTATATTTTATAACAATATTACTCACTATATAATATAAAAAGATGAACAAGGTTTACAATGTTTTATTTTATACATCATTGCTTTAGATCAAAGCTTCCAGAACAATAAGTTATAAAGAAATCACACCCATTAATATATTTTAAATAGCAAAAACTTTTCTGCTAATATATTTTTCTTTTCACATTTGCTAAACAGCAACATAAAATATGCTCCCCTGTGGAAATATCTAGATTATATTGAATAGTAAAGGCATATGCACGGAAGTAGTTATGTTCCTCGATTTTGCCCCCTCTCTTTTAATATATTAATATTTACACCCTATTGTTAAATATAAAAAATGAAAAAGAACTCATTTAACTCGTTTCTGTTGTCTTAATCGATAAATATCATTAATTGGCGGCGCCATATTGTCTTCGTCATCACTGTCTTCACCAAGTTTGCGACGCTTTGTTATTGTGCCGTCTTCGTTTTCAACTACCCAGTGGACAGATTTAGCAAGTTCGAACAACCTAGTGTCACAGCCATTATCACCTTGAGGTGCAGGAGCTAAAAAAAAAAGAAAAAAATTATTTGTCTAGTTAAAAAAAAAAAAAAAATTGCATTTGTTAAAAACAATACAATTACTTACGAGTTTCAGGTAATTGAATTTTAGCGAATATGTCCATTAGTCGCTCTACTGCAACGAATGGGCCATGAAAGCACTGTGGAGGTGGCAGTAAAGAACATAAATGCCCGACTGCAGGTGGCATCGGGAATGCTCCGCCTTTATTTCAAAATATATTGATTATATTTAAATATAATATTTTCATTGTTGGACAATTTTTCAAATTACCAGGCACTGGATGCTCTCCGGGGTATGCACTCAATTTTGGCTTGTATGGGATCATCTGGGACACATCAGGCCTTGGTATTAACCTTTGGGTGCCCTCGTCATCGAGCCCATCGGCTAAAAATCCAGGGACAGTCGAATGTATCGAATTTTTCAAATTTGTTGTTCTAGTTGTTACTTCATTGTAGCCAATTGATCTTAAAATTTAAAAATAATCAATAAACAAAATCTTAAATTTGTACAATTATTTAATATTTTGACTTACTTTAATTCTGCTATTGTGCAAGGATACAAATCTAAAAATCTGTATCTGTCAACTAACTGTGCTGTCTCCTTACCCTCAAATTCAGCAATCTATAGTTTAAAAAAAATTCATGTAAGCATAAAAGAAATATTCAACTTGGATGCAGAGAAATACGAATTACATTTTTTACATGAGCTTACATTTAAAAACAAAATTTTTAATTTAATGAATAAGAATTAAGAAAAAGTGCAGCGGAAAGAGTGATCTTATGAAAGGAGAGGCTTTTTAAATATGCTGACTGCAGTATCACTATTGAATCTGAGGAAATGAATCACACAAGCAACAAATTTCACTTTCATCGTATTATACCCATGATTTGCTACTTGTACAACAAATTTTGTCAAGTGTTTGTAGACCTCAAGTGAGGAGGGGGAAAAGTCCAATTCTGATTCTCAACCCTTTTGCAGATATCTTTTTTTAATATCTAAGTTTTTATCATAAATCCACTTGCAGCTAGTGTACTATTCATTTATGGGCAAATAATAGATAGTTACGGAATGTACGAGGCTAGTCCCTCATAACATATAAAAGTTTTATTTAACTGACTACATCCCTTATTCACTTTTACAAATTACAACTGTTGTAAATCACTACAACCTTACTGACAGCACAGAAGTTGTAAAGCCAACTTTATTCTAATAAAATTCACAAACTTCAATGTAAAATTTAATAAACTCATAAAAAAGACATTAGAATTAGTTATCATACTTGAATGGAAGAATAAAAGGATAAAGATGAGCTAATCACGCTGAGATTGTTGCTAGTCTGACTCCATTATTATTATTATTATTATTAGCCATACAAGCCTATGGGGAAATTTTAATTTATGAAAAAAACTCACAATTTTAATTTAAAAAAAAAGTAACAGAAATAAATTTTATAATTTTATTAATTTTATTGTAACTTGGCCTTCCGAATTAAGAATTAAGAAAAGAAAATCAAAGCTTGGATGGCAATAGGATAAATTAGGTTACGAGTGAATGTTTGGAGTCAGAGTTTTATAGCACTCAGAAGAGATATAGCAAACCTAAAATAGAATTTTTGGATGTTAGGGCGTGAAATGACCTTAGCCGTTAAAACGCCCTTAAAAACTAATAATAATAATAATAATAATAACATAGTGGCTACCTACAATACCATTGAAATTTTTACATTAAGATTGGTTTTTACACTTCTGATTGTTATTTTCTCTTCTTTCAACTTTAACCTTCAAATAAATAAATAAAATAAATGTAATTTACCGTTAAATTGAAAGTTCTAAAAGTGATTTTTATCTTTTTATGCATTTTTTATTAGGATAAAGTTAAATTTCTGTATGGTTAGTAAGGATGTAGTGATTGACTAACATTTGTTAATTGTAGAAGTGGATCAGAATGTCATCCAATGAACAAAACTTTTACACGTTTTAAGTTATAAGGGAGTAGCCTCGTACATTCTGTAACTTGCTACTGTTCTGACTGATAAAGAGATGTTTAAAAACAAACTGTAATTATCCTAAAGGTGGTAGGTATTTTGTGTGTAATTATTATATTACAGCTTCATAACAGGACTTTTAACAGTCTTTATTTATTTATTTTTTCCATAAAATTTGTATTTTATTATGGAGTTAGTGCTAATCCTGTTAATAATAAGAAATGTTTACCTAAACAAAAGTGCCCTGAGGAAGGAAAAATATATATACACCAAAAACAAAAAATTTTGTTAATTGGACCACATCCCTAATCCTCTTTTGGGGTGGTAACAATCTAACCATTCCAAATCGGCTTTATTGTCTTCGTTCAATGATGATATTTTGTCCAACTTTCTGCTTTGGTTGTTCAATATGTTTTGGCCCTTTTTTAAGTGATTTGTTTAATTTTTCTTACTTTTTGTAGGTTTTTATTAAGTTAAAGTTGGAAAATAGATTTTGCACAGGACAAGAGTTGAATTATTAAATTTACATGAAGTGTATCCACTTCGACTGGTACACGAACTGTGAACCTACCCGAGTCTGACTTTTTCACACCATCACCACCACTTTTTTCCCATTTAACATAAAATTTCTTCATTTTAATTTTAGTTAGATGTAATTAGTAAAGAATATGGTGTACTTATTAAACAAAAATTTTTTAATATGAATTTTGGCAAACTTTACCATGAACTTTAGCAATGAGGTTGCAATTTTTTTTAAACCAAAGATTAAATGAAAGTTCAAGAAGAGAGCATTCTTAAAATAAATTTATTATTCATTTCAATTTGTTTTGTTTATTGGATTTTCTCATAAATAAGTTCATAAATTGTTCAAAAACTGTGAGCAGATTTATGATGAAAACTGTAGAAAGTGGAAAAAAATAACAGTTAGATATCTATGAAAGGGTTGAGAATTATTAGAAGTTTATTTTTCATTGGAGGTATAGAAGTACAAAGCAAAATTCGTTGTATGAGTAGCTAATCCCCCTGAATATGTGATGTAACCGGTTTAATTATCCACTTTGTATTGTTCCGTGGTTTACTTATCACAAGTACGGTACTACTCTTTTACAGACAAAGATAATTTTATTATTTTAACAAATGTTGTAAAATCTTATTTTTTTGGCAAGGAGAGGGTGAGATTAAGTGATGCAGTCAACATTTTAAATAATCCATTATATTTAGTGGTCTATTGACCAAATTATTTCTTTAATTAATTAATCTTTTTATGCAAGGTTTTTGGTTGAAATGAAAAAGTTAGTGTCACTAGCAGGCTTCGAACCCCCTCCCCAGTGAAAAAATGGGAAAAAAGAGTGAAAATTCGAAAGGTAGTAGGTTGAAATGGGGAGTTGGTGTCCGAATGGATCAAGGTCACGATAGCTCTAATGGTTAGAAAAGCAGCGTATTAGCCAAAGGGTGTGAGTTCGAATCCTGTTCATGGCACTATTTTTTCATTTCAACCAAAACCCTTACTTAAAATGATTAATTAATTTTAAAGAATAACCATTTCAATTGTGCTGGCAATTTTTAAATATTATGTGTGGCTGAGAACAGCCTGTGTGCTAACTAAACTACAACATCATGGTAACCTGTTCAAGCAAATCATCATTCCCATTTTCTACTAATCTTGGTACAAGGAAGGAAGTCAAAGGGCAGTTCAGGGAGTTGAGGGAAAGGCTATTGGAACATGAGTTTAAGGCGTCTTTTTTATGAGCGGCACGAGCTTGGCTTCTTATCTGGAAAGGCACATGTTTGAAAGGATGATGGAATTAAGGAGATGAGGGAAATGGCACGAGGGTCGAAAGAAGGATACTCACTTTTCCTAACACGGCACTCCTTCGTTTTTCAACCTTAACTATACTTGCTAAATCGCCTATATTACACTCAAACTCAAGGAACCTGTTCCAAATTTCTCTGAAAATTTGTAATATTAATTAATAGAGTTGAATTTTTTGGAGTAGAATAGAAAATGTTAAAAAAAAAAAAAACTTACACAGACTTTTCTGGTTCTAAACTCCCTGATGTTAAAACCCTCTCAAATAGAACTCTTGTGTTGTTGTCCTCTACAAATAAAAAATCAAGTTAAAATTAAAAAAAAAAATTATTTATTTAGGATTTACCATTTAAGTGAGAAAGATAGTCAATGTAACACAAAACATACTGTGGGTTGCTAGCAAACTTTTTCAAACCTAATTCAAATATTCTAAATGCGATATTTTTGTCTTTACTGCAATAATACTCCATTAAAGCAGCAGCGACGAATGCCTGAAAACAATATAAAATTAGACAAACAAAAAATAATTGTAAATATCAAATTTGTACCTGGTATTTAGACCTGACATCTTCCCTGGCTTTTTTGAATACGTTCCTAGCTGACTTTATCCCCTCAGCTCGTCTCGCAAACTTCATGTATTGCACATAAGTCTGAAAAATCAACCGACATTAAATGTCAAATGGTCAATAAATAAAGTAACTCAACACTAACAAGTGTGGGGTCAATTTCAGGTATTTCAAGAAATCTTTGGTATATCTGATGAACTTTTTCATATTTCAATCTGCCTTCCTCGAAATCAGCATACGCAAAGTGAAGAAGCATGTTATTCCTTAAAACAGTGCTAGTAGCTCTTTCAAACATGTTCCCTGTTTCATCGTTAAAAAGTTTAGCAGATGTGACATCCTATTTTTCAAAAAGAATTTATTAAAAACCATTTCAATTATAAAATAAGAACATATTTTATAAACTAACCCCCTTTTCTGTTAGGACTTTAGAGCTGTAATCTAAAAACTGAGCTGCTTCATACCAAATATCGGCATGATGACCAAGACAAAGTAGGCACTGCTCAAAAGCAAACATGACTCTTCTCGTCACAAGCGCTGTATCTTCACTTCTCAAAGGGTTGCTCTTTTCCCATGCAATGTACTTTTTCCAGAGTTCAACTTGTTTTATTTCTTCTAAACTCCCCGTAGGCGGTACTGATGGAATGCTTCTGCTAAGTCCCCTTGTGATCGCTTCAAATTCTTTAGCAACCCTCCTTGCATTCATGTAGTCCCTGCTTCTTTCCATTGCCATTTTTTCCGCAATAATCGGATTAATACCCTGTTCATAGGCCATGTAGTCCTTCCATAGGTTTTCTATCTTCAGCATTGGATTCACGACACCTCTCTGATATACCTAAAATTACGAGGAGCGATTCGTACAAGCTCTGCATTCTTGTTTAGTTTGTTCGTATTTTATACCTTTCTGACAGCAGTTATTTTTTGGTTTTCAGCATAGGAACCGACTGCTTCAACTCCTTTTAAAAATATAACATAGTCATTCCAAATACTATAAGATTGGATATCCATTCCTATTTTCTCTAATGCAAAATCATAAGCCTGCGCCATCTTTTCCCTGAAGAATAGAATCGATCAGAAAGGATAAATACTAGTAAATACTAATGTACCATTTTAGGGTATAATGGATATAGGATTAACAGAATAAAGCAACAAATACTTACTAAAAACAATAAATACATATGGAGTAAATAAAGTCTACCTTACACTAAGAGACAGATATAGATAAAAAGTATTTTCCTTAAAATGAAAAAATAAAATTTTCTTCAACACTTCCACAACTTGTGCTGTATTCAACAAATTTACTTCTTAGAAAGTTGTAAACAAAAAATTAGCTATTTTTTGACAAATCATGTTTTCAACAAGTTAATTTTAATAAACAATTATGTTGCAAGACATAGGTCTCTTGAAAATAGCACAAGTGACTGAAACGTTGAAGAAAAATTAATTTTTACAATTATGCTCTACTCAACTATTTATCTCAACTAATTATTTGAATTATATTCTACCATCAAAAAAGCCTAAGCAAATAAAACAATAATTTCCATCGGTACAAAGAGAAAGAGCAACAAAATCAAGAAAGAATCAAAAAAAAAAAAAATGTCAGAATCTTATTGCAATATTCTATGTGATAATAATCATTCCACAATCTGGCCCAAAAATAATAATATAACAGAAAAAATAAACAAATATTGTTTTATTCAGAACTAGTAGTTAATGAATTGATTTTTAAAATGAATTACTTTTTATGTAACAATTATTAACAGTGTTTTAGTAGGATTCATTTGGTTATAAGCATTGTACCATAATAAAAGCTTGAGGGTGACATAAAACACCCTCAAAGTACATAAATATAAATGAATTACTGAGATTATTTAAATAAATAAATATATCACATAAGACGGCGGACCTGTTCCAAATGTCTTTTGGAGCGGATAAAAGTATGATTCAATTAACACACATAAATTTTGGGGCATAGAGTAAAGAGATCATCGAAAATTAACCAATATATTGCACGAAGATATATAAGTAATAAACAATAAAAAAAAATTTCTCGGCTGTTCATTAAAAAACAATATAAACACAAACTAAAACATGCTTTGATTGCTGCATGCAACCATTAAAATTTATTAATTTAAATATTTTATTTGATACCAAGTACAACTTGAAGGCAAAAATAATCGTGCGCTCGTATTTTGTTGTTCATTGCAGACAAAATGTATTTTATCCATTATATTAATTACAACATAATTATTTTATTGTAAGCCAAATTAATCTAGATCAGAAATTTGTTTGTTTTCAAAAATTATTTAATTATGACATTTTGACAGAAAATTAATCAAAACACTGGAAAATCATTTAGTGATCAATATACAAATTTGTTAGTTAAATATTAATCTATCATTAAATTAGATTCTAGTGTTTTGGCGAATTTTCTTTCATCAAATCAACATAACCAAATATTTTAAATTAAAACTCAAATTTTAAATCTGATTTAATTTGGCTTTCATTAAAATATATTGCAAATTACATAACAAAAATACATGTGTAGTTGGAAATAAATAACGATATGTGTCTGTTTATTTGTTTGTGTATATTAATTAAGAGAAACAAATTGTAAACAGAAGGGTAAGTGATTCTTAACTAATTGGAATGAAAATATTATTTTGAATAATTAATTACTTGAAGCATTTACAGATGGAGCAAGATTAATTTATTATGCAATTCGTTTCACTAATTGTCTAAGCAAACTGTGAAATTATTGTGGTGAGGTCTGACATAATCGTATACAAACATCCTAGTCTGTTTATTCTTTTTGATTTTGTATGTCAGACAATGGTTACTTAGACCTGCTACTATGTCTGTTGTGACCTTTTCCTGGGTTTGTTCAAGCAAATAACGTGCAGACCAACCATTTAAAAGGGCAAAATGAGCCTGACACCAATGAGAATGCTCTCACGGATAGGAATGATCATAGGCGAACAAGCCTCCTTACGTAAAGCTTAAAAGGTTTTCTTTACTTAGAACTGTCGAATCCATAAATTTTGGTATATTAAATCAAAAGACAATTCTATCTTAACGAACTATACAATTTAAACATAACTTGATGGAAGATCTTGCGATCTTATGATTACCAAACATAATTTTAACTTACTTAAAAGTAGAAAGGGCGGCTTTTGTTTCCTTAACATAAGCAAGGTAAAGTTTCCACAGTTTTATATTAAGCACTTTGATGAGACACCTTTGGAAAAGCTGAAATTAAAGGAAAATAAAATGTGTTACATTCACAAAAACAAGTTTATTTGAGCAATTTACACTCCTTAAAAAGTATATGATTTAATACATATTTATAAATAAAACATTGCCTTTTTATTTTTTACAATAGTTTTCAAATGATAAAACAAAAATACACTTGTCTTATTGCAGGATGTTGAACTGTCAAATATTTAATTCCTTCACAAGACACAGCTTTAAAAAAAGATACTCCAAAGGTGAAGATTTCACAAGGCTTGATCTTGGTTTTAAGTATGTCGATTATGATCCAAAAGCCTTATAAAGTGAAATAATTATTTTGCCAATGTTCTATTCCAAAACTGAGCCAAAAATAAAAGAAAAGGTTTCTACAGTAAATAAATTGTTAACATTTGTTTAATATTAAAAATTTAATTTAACAATTGACTAGTTGATCATTTTAAAATTTGGATTAAAAAAAAGAAGACAAATAAGACACGAATGTTTAAAATATCTTTATTTAAAGCATTTAAGACAATTTGTATACCAATCTTTAAAATGTTATGCTAAAATTGGGTGAAATAAAACAAATTGAGACACGATTTTATTGCATTTTGTGGGTCAGTCTGTGAGAAAGTAAATAAATCATAAAACAACACACTCATAAATTGGTTTTTATTTATATTCATTACATGTTCCATTCAAATTTATTGATATATTCTTTTTGTTAAAGCAGTGTCGACAGTGTTCAACAATAGGCTAGCGCTTTATTTTTTATTTTTGTATTTGTTTGCTGAATATCTCAAGTCCAGTAAGCACCTGAGTACACAAAATACATATTACACATACAGTCAATCAAAATGAGCATGTCAAGAACGGACTTGGAAAGTAAGTCTACACCGTTTGAATGAAGGAGTTTTGGAGCTGTTAAAACTCAGGGAAAAATCATGTTGGGTCATAGAACAAGGATTTACCAGTTCACACCACTGACATGTTATCAATCATCCACAAACACAAATAACTGAAAAATTTCTCTAAATACATTATTAAAATGAATTTTTTTTCACGCATTCACCAAGAGAAATATCAAATTGTAACACAATATTGCAAACCTCAAACGCAAGATCGGCCAAAAAATTGTAATTTTCATTTGATTGATATTGATAAAACCCTTTAAAAAAATTTCAGAGTCGTCTCATTTTAAATTCTTGAGGACACATCTGCAGCACATAAATAGTTTGGTCAATAAGTGATAAACTCCCCATCCTACCTCAAAGTAAGAAAACTTAACAAGATTAATAGAATGATATGTTGTATCAATAATTACAATTATTGCATTTAATAATAAACAATTTCAAATATTGTAATTCAAAATTAATTCTGAACTGGACATTTAATAAGTGTTTAATGAAGAATGTATACAATTTTTAAGAAAAAATTCTTTGTGCTATGTCCTTGGAACAGAAAAAGACCTATAGTTTGGTCGTTTTCAATAATTTTGATCTGACTATTTTCACTGTTTTGAAAATGAGTGTAGGCAGATGAAAACAATCAGAAATAACCAAACTATTAAGATGTACACATCCTTCTGATTAACTTTTTTAATAAATGTGTTTATTTATTTGTGGGAGGAAATTAAAATAATCTATATGAACAATTGAAAGATTTATTAAAATGAATCTTTTGTTTTAAGCAAAATCAAAAAGTATGATAAAATAAGGAACAAACTAAAAAAAAAAAATGTTCAAATGACTGTTTCTATCAAAAATATATTTCATAAAAATAATTCTTTCTAAACTATTTGACATTGAAAATTTTGCTTCTTCTCTGCATTCTCAACTCTTACCTGTTTTTCCACCGGTGTAGAATGAAAGTCTTCTGACGTTTTAGTCAAGCTGACTTTTCATGTCAGCATCAGATTTTCGAAAAAACCAGGAAACAATTCGGCGCTGAGCCTTTGCTTGAATTTTCTTAAACTTTAGTAGAATTTTTTTTATAGCGAAGCAATAAGTTGACTTTATAAGTGGTCTGTGATAGTAACGTTATTTTATATTAATACTTTTTAAAAGGTTAGTGCCTACTCACAGCAAGCTGTTTTGCAATGATCCGGATTTCAACCCTTTTAGCTCATCATCAGGTTGAAGGACTTCTACAACCACGTCTCTCAACATGAATTGCCAAAGTGAAACCGCTGACACCTCCCCCAACGTGACGTTCCAATTAGTAGAGTAAGTTTTTTGCAACCTCTTCAACATACTCCGTAGTTTTATGTCGTTGCGGTTGCGGAAAGACGTGGTTGTAGAAGTCCTTCAACCTGATGATGAGCTAAAAGGCTTGAAATCCGGATCGTTACAAAACAACTTTTTGAGTAGGAATTATCCTTTTAAAAATTACTGAACACCACACTCACTCCATCATTTGTCATTTCTATTATTTTATATTGGTCGGTGGGGTCGACAACAAAAAGTTTGTTTAGTTAAATAATGTACTGCCTTTATTTCTTCTGACTTCCTGAGAGAAGGATTTTGTCTGTTTCTCAAACCCAAATCCAAAGTTTCTAACTGTTAATAATTAAATTAAAAGATACGGAAGTTATATGATTTTGTAAAATATTCATGAACCCTGTTTTCTAAAGGTTTGATTATCTCTAGATTCCAAAGTGAAAACGTTAAATGAATTTAATTATTCCATGAAAACAATTACACCAAAAAAAGTATTTTAAATATTAAAAATTAAACGCGGAATTATTTTACTGATTGAATGGTGTATCATTTAACTCATACTTGCCCGTAGTGTCTTGTATTTGGGTGAAAGACCGATCGGCCTTTTACAAGCGTAAACTTAATTCTAAACTTAAAACTATGAGTAGGAAGAAACATCAATGGTTTTGAACCCAGAAAGAGGCTTTACTGGACCCTAACTCATAAATCTTAATTACCACCAAATCAAATTTATTGTATTGTAAATAAATAGTTTCATTTCTTATTTTATTTTAATTTTACAGTGTGGTAACGTAACGTCCGATAAAACTGCCTCCCGGGTTTCTGAACACGAATGAGAAAAAAAATTCCCTGCTTCGGCGAGAAACCGTATATTATATTTTTTAAAAAGTATAACCAACAAGTGAAAGGCACAACATGACATACCTTCTCTACACGCTCAAAATTTCTTCCTTTCATCTGCAACAGACAGACAAGCTCATTAGTTAACATGGTAAATCAGGTGAAATGTTGACAAACATAATAAAAATTAAGCTTTATCAATACAATAAAGGACAAACATCCTTGAATCATAAATAAATGTTGATATCACAGGGGGAAAAAGTATATATAGAGAGGGGAGAGAGATTAATAATATAGAATCAACAGGCTTATTTAATGGATGCAAGCAATATGTTCAATTCACATGAAGGGTAGCACATAGATCAGAAAATTTCGAAAATATAATTGCTTATTTTAATTTTTTTTAGGAGTTAGGATTTCTAACAGCTCTGTTGTTTCTGGGTTAAACAGGTTTTGGCTCTTATAGCCTTCAAAATAAAGCCCTGGCGACAACTAGGTCATTTAGATTTAAGCTAAAACAATTATTAATACTTATTCTTAAATAATTTGCTATCATGCTATAAATTAAAATAACAAACAAAATAAAAATGACGTTCAAACTGAAAAATATACACACAAGCCTTTTACATGCAGAAAAAAAATACTCCTGGTTCTTCTAAAAACGAAAACAGCAGACCTAATAAAATGAATGAGGACTTAGGTGGGTTTTAATGAAAACATCTCTTTTCCAGCTCACACGTTTTCTGTCTTTGTTTTATACCAGGTTACGGTTCATTATCTGACAGTCAAACAATTGAGACTAATAAAGTAAAACAGTTTGTATTTTTTTTTTTTTAATTCTAGAAGTGCCAGATTATTAAATTGCTAGTAAAAGGATACCCAACAGCTTAACTAATAACTTCAAATATTGTTATTTAAAGGGGGAGAGAAAGAAATATTACATTTATATATCATTTTGCGCATATATTTTGCATGATAAACTAGAAGAAACTGCTGATTACTAAAATTTTTAAACAATTAAAAAAAACAATTGCCTGAGGCTTGAAATGAGAAAAATTAATTTGTAAATAAGGCTTCAAGCATGGTCTTGAATTATTCATCCAATACACTCAAGAAATTTAGCTAATTAAAAGTCTAATTCTAAAAGTAAAACATCTACTGCTTATAATTTTGACTTTTTGGTTTCTAATCATAAAAAAGGGCCAAAAGTTACTTAATTTTAAATATGCCGGTTTTGATTTTGTACTGTTTGTTAAAACAGTTCTTAGGATTGAAATGTATTTTCAATTTAGTTGAGATTGTTATAAAGAGAAGACGTTCATAATACAGTAATATTCATTTTAGATAATCCTATTGCTTGAAACAGCCAAATCAGCAAGAAACTTTCTAAATTGAAACAACAATGATATTTTCTATTTGTACATTCAGAAAACATAAGCCTGTTATTCAATAATTTATACTCTATTTCCTTCTCCTTAACAAGTTTAAACCTTCAATATTATAACAAAACTAAGTTTTATCATTAATTTTTACTGTAAATGAACAAAACTGACTCTCAGCTTTAGGCGTAAAGATGGGCATAAAACAGCTGATTTTTTTATTAATTTAATTTTAATTTTTACAAAGATCTACCATGATAAAAATAAAAATTGTGAGAAAAACTTAACTTGTGAGAATTTTGCTTTTTGCAGTCCCGCTCCATTTCATAGTACCTTTTTTTATTACCTTAAGCTAGTAATTATCCCTAAATTATAATTTTAATAGTTTTTCTAGCTCCAAAACTAGAAAGAATTTTTTAAATAAAAAAAATAGATCATGGTCAATTTAATTTTTTGTCAGGCAATAAAATAGCTGTCACAGGTTTTTAGGGACCTTAATGATATGTTATTAAGAATAGGCAAACAACTTACACCAGGATGCTTGAAACTTATTAAAAGGCAATACTATTTATACGTACTATATAAGCCTAACAAATTTTAATTTCTTTATACTTTTACTGTAAATTTACTTTAAAAAAAATGTTACAAAAGATTTGCTGCATTCTAATATTCTCCAAAGAGAAAAATAAATGTTAATAATTGCAATTGTAGAGTAAGTTAAAAAAGTAAAGATAAAGAAAAAATTATGATTCACAATTGATAAGATAAGAGGTGTGTGGTTCTTTCAAGAAGAATGTTTTGTTCTAATTTTCAATAAAATATTAGAAACTACATAAATTGCAAGATTTCCTCCTATGGCCTGCAGGGTGATGAATATAATTTGTTATTCACCAATCTTAGCCTGCCTATACTAACTGGTTTTGTCTGTCAGATGAGTTTCATCAAAATTAACAAGAATACACAGCCCAAAATGACAGGAAACTATTAAATTATATTATTGCGTTATGATATTATGAAATCGCACACAAACACAACCATTTGACATGAAACATACGAATGTTTTTCTTATCTCTTAAGACATTTACAGTTTTAACAATAAAAACAAAATATGAGTTAATAGTATCATTTCATTTTTAAACTCAATGTTCAAACTTAATTATTCAGATATTGTGAGATGCGATCTGGTGTGATGTAGGTATCAGAAAAAAATTTTCTTTATCGTGCCGACGTTTCAATCTTTTATTGAGATCATCTTCAGGGTCTGGGATTTACAAACATAGTTTACATTTAGAAAATACATATAGGATGTGGAAAAGTGAATTTAAACAATGTAAAATATATTTCATATTCTTTTATAATATATTTATATGACAGTTAAAACCAAACTTTAAAATATACACTTAACTTATACACCATATGTGTATATATCGCAAATGTAAGCTAAGTCTTATTTTGACTTTCTTCCTCGACCAACTATTACATTTCAACACTGTGCACCTTTGAATTTGCAAACTTTAAAAGTAAGATCCAAGTTTGTTTTTGTTGTTTGTTAAAACAAAATGACAAAGGAGTTTAACGAGGGTATATGAATCCTCGGAGTACGGGTATTTTCAAAAGAAAAATACCTACATGTATGTTGGATTCACATTCAGGGCCTCTGGATTCAAATCTGGGACCTTTATCTTACTTTGAGGAGTGCCTAAACCTTAACCTTGCTACCACTGACACGCCTTACTACAGCATCTTTAATTTTATATTGCGCTATCAGTTCATCAGCTCTTTATGTGTTATAGTGAAAAGTATTGGGACTAACCAATATTTTCTCGATAGAAAACATCAAAGGAAATTCGAATGATGAAAATTAATAAGTTATATAGTTATAAATTCAAGACTACTGATCCTGATCAGGGCTTGATAATAATGTGGTTGTTTAATTAAGTTAAATTGTTTAAAATCAGCTATATTTTTTGATATAAACTTAAAAAAGATTATTTTGAAAAAATAAAGAGCAAGCTGTGAAATAAAGGAATACACATTTTCTGGGTATTGTGTTAATATTTTTTTAGAAAACAGTTGCTCGTTATTTCAGTTGTATTTACACAACCTACATAATCACACATACAACACATCAATATGAATAAAAGTTTAGATTTATTTTTAAATTATATATAAAATTTAATAGTAGTTAGAGAGACAGGTTTCATATATAAAAGGAAAATGTTTAAAGTTAAATTTCTTCTGGTTTTCCAAGATATTTAGTTAGTTTTCGATACATCACTTCAATCCTTAAGCCTCATCTCGGCTGTTGTCAATGACAAAAAAAAAAAAAAATAAATAAATAAATAAAATAAAGTGGGTGAAGCTTTGTAAAACATAGTTTTATATCTAAAAAAAGGATTAATGTCAAAGAAGTGATCAATTGAGTCGGTAGCAGTTTCACTTAAGACTGCAAATGGAGTCTATATTAAATTATCTGCAGGGATTTCAATCGACGATCTGAGCTGTTTACACTTCTTGATTCTTCAACTATTCCACATTCAAATTATAATAAAAAGTTCTACAAGTAGCAAAAGTACAAGGTAAAGAAATGATCGCAGGACTTCTGTGACAAATACAATAATCGGACTCTATATAACCAATCTTTATTAGTTAGAAACTTTGAATTTAAGGCTTCAAGGCGCAAAGAAAACTAAGTGGAATCGTAAATAAAATGAGGCTGACTGATCCTTGACAAATGGTGCTAAGAAATCAGTATATAAGATGGATGGATAATTGCAGATAATCATGTTAGCATATATTAAAAAGTTCGCGTAAAAAAACTAAAATGTAAATAAGCTCCAATGGTGGGCTAAAGTAACACGGTGTAGAAGCCTGGAGGAAATCAGAATTCAATTTGGCACAAATTCCACAAAAGACAGAATAAAAAAGAGAGAGGCATCCGTTCAGTTTTTTAAATTTATTGTTTTCAAATATGGTTTTTCCCATTAACCATTTGCCCAATAGCAACGGAATACTGCTAAGTTGGTCAAAAATATCGGGCCAGCTCTGGCACTCTTCAATAATTGAAATTAGATCAATCAAATTAAGAAATGATGAGCCTAATATGATTGAGGAAGTAAAAAAAAATTAAATTTGAATGAACAGGTTGGAAGATCATAATGTCAAGACAAAAACTGTAATAAAATAAACAAGGACAGCTAAAAATTGTACTTGGTACATCTGGCACAGGCTTAAACTGCAATTAACTTAAAAATTAACTGCAACACAATTCCAATTTGCGAGATTTTGTTTTGAGGCCTGCAGCATGATAAACCCATATTACAGATTCTTGATAACTGACAGAACTAGTTAAAATGTAACGAGTAAACATTTTTAAACTTTTTTTTTTTTTTTTTTTTTTTTTTTTTTTTTTTTTTTTACCACAATGCTAATCCATGTAACTCATATTCCACAAACACTGTCAGACACAATTGGATTAAGAAAAAAGTATATAAAGTTGATACAGAAAAAAAAAAAACTTAATCGTTCAAAGACAACACTCCTTTTGATATAGTTTTCAATCATTTTTGTCTAAATCTTTAAATTTCAGCTTACAGATTTATAGCAGTTGGACTTTCTGTCCATTCATAAGTGACCAACCTTTTTCAAATTAATTCAAACATGGCACTGAAGATGGTGAAAAAACCTCTGACAGACTAAAAAGGCTAGAAACATAACAAACTAGATATAAAAATTACTCGACTAAATGAAAATCACACTAACTGACCACTTTTGAACACGAAATGTTAAAACATGCCATAGAGACGAAAACAACTGAAAATGGCCAAACTAGATCACCTCCCACCCTCGGGAAATCTCACAATATAAAAATGACCCGATGAAATGTAAACTGTAGAAACTAACCAAATTTAAGGTTGAAACATATCAGACAAGCTAAGTTGGTTAAAAATGCTAAGGATTTATTAGTAGGAAATATTACCATCCTGTCTAACAACTATTAATTTTTATAGATCATAACAAAGAAGTTTTAACAGATTTTAGTTTAGACTAAGCAGATCGGAACTTCAATGACTTTTAACACTTTGAGTGTCAAAAATGTATGTCATAACGTGTTGCCTTTTTTTTTGACAATGTTTTTATTTTTCATTTAACTTTTATGTCATTTTTTAATTTAGCATAAACAACATATAAAATAAAACAATTTAATTTTTCTTTCCAGATAGACCAGGATGTTCCATTTTCAATAAAAAATCCTAAATGACAAGACAAATACACCAGAGAGAACTAAAAATTATATGAAAAATTGTAACCAAAACAAATATTTATTTAGAACTTTGGTGTGATGATGAAGGTTTCAGAGAAACATTTTCTTATCTTTATTGAGATCATCTTCAGGGCTTGGGATTTACCAACATTATTTACATTTAGCAAATAAATTTTGTATGTGGAAAAGTGAATTTATACAATGCAAAATATATTTTATATTCAATCATTTCTACTCACTCAGTGTTTGTCTTCTGTGTAATTGTACCATTCATGGACAACACTTGTCTGACAATCCCAGGGCCTGAAGATGATCTCAATAAAGATCGAAACGTTGGCACAAAGAAAATGTTTCTCTGAAACCTTCATCACACCAGACCGCATCTCATGATTTCTAAATAATTATCGTCACTAATCACCACACAAAACAAATATATAACAAAAAATACAAAATATCAAAGAGAGAAAACAAGTTCTAATTGAAAATCAAAAGTTGTGTAATGGAGGAACAATCCAGCCATTGTAGAAAGATTTATATCCACTATGGCCAAGCAAGCAAAACTCCAGAAAAGAAGGGTGAAAGTCATAAATGTACGCATGTAGAAGCCCTAGGAGCTCAATTCATCAATGGGAATAAATTGGTTATGGCTTGATTACATTGAGCGAGTTTACTAGCCACTAGTAAACATTCTGTGAAAAAGTTGACTTGCTACTTATTAGCATGTGAGCTTATTATTTAATAAACTAGCTACCTCAGTCATTAGAGAATTAGTTCCCAGTAAACTGGTGGTTTTCATAAAGTGTACAGAAGTCAAGAAAATTGGCAGCAGGCGTTATTTTAATTTATGAAAAGAAAAATAGAAATTGAAAAGTGTGGGTAAATCCATGGAGAGACACGAGAAATATGTATGAGCAGTTTACTGAAAGAGTAGTTACACTACATTTTTTAATCCCGGGATACCAAGAAAAGTTAAGCCAAAAACCTATTCCCAATACAAAGTTGAAAACTTGCTAGTTAGGTTTAGGCACTCATCACTGTAAGGTAAAGGCCCTGGGCCCAAATCCACCCGACATACTTACAAATGGTCTTTTTTCAAAAACATCATATCATATAACCTCGTAGTTAAAATAGCTTTATTTAAAAAAATAAAGCAAAATAAACTTGCTGGCTAGTTGGCTACTGAGATAGTGGAAAGGTTTGTGTTATCAATCACTATCTTCAATATTAGAAGTATCAACTATTTTTTTACTCTGGATAAAAGTATGGTCGTGGGGGGGGAACAGTTGTTCTGTCAAGCTTTCAACCTATTTTTAAGTCGTCATCAGGGCAAAACCATCTTAAATCTACAGATTGGCTATTTAGTTATTTAAGTTATACAGGCGATCTTAGGACTGATATTACCTGATCTAAAAATACATCGAGAGCTTGGCAAAAACAACTGGAGAAAAAAAAAATTAATTAAATTTAAAAAAACAGTCTTTGGCAATACTAGGAATGAGTTGGACTTCAAGTACATTTATGATCGCCTGTATAAAATAAAAATGTGTCAATCTGTAGATATATTTAAGATTGTTTTGCCGACCTTAAATTAGGTTGAAAGCTTGGCAGTAACAACTGAATTCGACTTTATCTTAAAGACAATACCTTAATCCAGGATCATCACTATCGCACTGACTCACAGGCCTGAAGCTAGTAAGCTCGGTCAATGTAATTGAATCTTTACAATAAACAGTAACTTTTGTTAACTGATGTGATAGAACCTGTACAGTTTATCCTTGTATTTTCTGGTGAAAATGCATTGAGGGTTTAAATATATGATACCTTCATACCTTGAGAGGTTTGTTTGGAGTATAAGCAGACCAAAACGATCAGTAACGACTAAGGCTGCTCGTCCATTGGAACCGAACTACGACGGCCGTTCAACAGCCAAACTATTTGACTAAATGGATGACCGGCAATAAAGCTGAACTGTAGCAGATTTTTGTCAGTTCACTACACAGCCCAAATGGATGTAAAAGATATGTTGCTGCTCGAAAATTCTTAGTTTACATACAAATTGAATGAAAGAAATAAACAAAAATATTGGAAGTTCCATTTCTAAGCGTTCCTTGTCCACAGCTTACTCACCAATAATAGAGTTAAACAGTGTTAAACAATGGTGAGCGTTTGATCGAGTGGTTGACAGTTGAAGTCGAAGTAACCATTCAACCGAATAAAACTGGAAAATCCAAATTTATTTGGATCGGAAAGTGCTTCTGCCAAACAGAGCCCAACACGACAGAACGAATTGGTTCTACTGGACGTTTACCCAAACGTTTTTTCAATTTTGGATCAAATAGCCCTTTTCGGCTGTGCAACGCCGAGAAAGTTCGGCCGAATACAGCTCCAGTGGACAGTTTCCTTAATCTGTTTGGTTTCTTATTTTAAAAAAATAAATATGAATTGTTCCTTGTTTACCTCTTGTTCGATATATATCTTCCAATATCTTCCCGTCGTGGGGAAAGTAGTGACTAGCCTCTCAAAAAAGGGTCTGACATCGTTGATCCAACGGTTCTGCGCTTCCCTTATGAGGAGCCCCCAGGCCTCGATGTCCCATTTGTTTTCGTCAACTGTCTGCTGAGCCTTCTGCAGCTTCTCGCTGCCCCAGTCCTGAAATGTGCCGTAGCCCATGTGAAATTCAACCTGACGAGTAATACGTCGAAAAATGCACTTACGATGGCAACGTTGTCAGCCGCCGCCTCCTCCGCTGCCATGTTTCCAACAGCCACTCGCTACGAGCAACCAACAACCGCCGCGATTATCAATTACGATCCGAGGCGGTCGAATCTCTTAATAGTCTTCTGTTCGTTTCCCATATGGTCTAATAGTTGATTAAACTAGTGAACAAACCAACGACGTGTAAACAGTCGAAAACTCAATCGGGTTTCGTGGACAGCGGACGAGAGTCGAGCCTGCTACTAGCGCCCCGGCTTTTCCACCTATTCCACCCTTCCTCCAACGAAGGCGCACCGCACACACTCCACCCTACCAAGCGAATCCAACAACTAACTATCGAGGGGGAATTGGATTATTTCAATTGTTTTGATCCCATCGAATCTCTGTGGGCCTAAGAACTTTTATTCGTTTAGTCTGGAAGCCTCGCTTATTTATAACGGTTTTCAGCATTTCTTATCCGCTTGAAAAAACGGATTCATACACAAAAAATCAAATTTTGTTCAAAATTTATCAATGCTCTTTCATTGGATTAAATGATTAAATAAATATTTCTTAAATTGATTTATTTTTATTGAGAAGATTTGTGCACAATTTTGTTGTTTTGTCTCAGATTTGTCATGCACATTTATTTATATTTTGTCAAATATTTTTAAAAGTTAAAACATTTGGTTTTTGCTTGAATATAAAATTAACATTTGTGGGTTATTTTATAATAAAACATTTGAAAAAAATAATTTATTTTCTGGTCTGTAGGAGGAGCTAGAAGCACATGAACAGTGAAACCTCGCTGTCAGTTTGAATGATTACGGAACTTTTTTTAAGAGCAAGATTTATAAACAAAAAAGTCATGCTTGAATCGATTTTTAAAAATTAACGTAATAAAAATGACAGAGTGTGTGTTAAGAAGGATTTCGTCTTTAATGAAGGACTTCTGTAAAGTTCGTTATTATGCCTCTTTCATACCTCTGCCCGAGCCGGTCTCGAGCAAGAAGAAGAAGAAGAAGTGCCGCATGTACTCCTTCGGACTGGCTGAACTGGGCGCTCTAGGAATTGAGAATTCGAACAACCAATTATTGAAAAAGTATGCCGCAAAACCGGTGAGAATCTCTTTCGCCGAGAAGAACGTGGTGACGGGGGTCGCCTGCGGGCACGGATTTACTGCTATCGGGGTAGATTCGGATGACAGGATTAAGCTTTACGGGATGGGATTAGCTACTGAAGGGCAGTTGGGAGATAGACCGGAAAAAATCGTCGATCGCCCGGTTCCGATAGACCTGGGTCTCAGAGATGAGACGACCAGAATAGTATCATTGTCAGCAGGCAGGGCCCACGTGGCAGTTGTCACTGATAAAGAGGGTGTGTTCCTGTTGGGCAACAACTCGTATGGGCAATGTGGCAAAGAGCCTGTATTCGACAGTAACGGCGTCTGCGTCGCCTTGAACCACATTAAAAATCTTGACGGGATGAAAGTCGATGCTGTTTGCTGCGGACAAGACCATACAATCTTTCTCGCCCAGGGAAATGTTTACGCCTGTGGGTGGGGTGCCGATGGTCAGATGGGTCAAGGCACTACAAAAAACCTATCCACTCCAAAGATCATATCTGGCGATCTCTGTTTTGAGAAGGTATTGAAAGTCGCAGGCTGTGCCGACACCGTGTTGGCTCTGACAGAGAAAGGTGAAATCTTTGGTTGGGGGAGCAGTGAATGTGCACAGCTTTCCAACGAGCATGACATTCAGCAGATCAGTTTGCCCAAAATGCTGGAGTGTGTTCAGTCTCTATGCGGTAAAATAATCGATGTCGCTGCTGGAGGCTCTTTTTGCATCGTACTCAATGAACATCATCAAGTTTTCGTCTGGGGTTATGGTATTCTAGGAGGTGGGCCCAAATTGGAGAAAACTTCGAAGCCTTTTAAAATCCCAGGTACTCTCTTTGGAAATAATGAGTTTGACCATCTTGCCAAGCCGATATCGGTTCATTGCGGTCTGAGCCATTTCGCAGTAATAAACAGTAACAGACATGTCTTTACTTGGGGCAAGAATAGGCACGGGTGTCTTGGCATCGGTCAAACAAGAGATCAATATTTCCCATACAAAGTAGCCTTGAGTGGTCTGGCAAAACAAATTTCTTGCGGCTTCGATCATACAGTTATCCTCGCTGACCCCATCATATAACTTTTCTAGTGACACAATCGTAATGTATGTTTTGTAAATAAAAACACTTGTAAACTTTTTATTTTTATTTTTTTACTATTAATTTTTTAATTATAAAAGCTTCGCACAATATGCTACAACATACCTATCCCCAATCCAACTGTGTTTATTACCTTGGGTTCCATCTAGACTCATGCATAACATCGAATCAGCATTTACAACTTAAGCGACAGAACTAAACAGACGGTACAGTCTACTTTTGGAATGACAGTCCAATCTATCGAAAAAAAAAAAAAAAAAAAAAACAATTTACAAACCTCTACTACAACCAATTTGGACACAGTATAGAACTATGGGACCTGCTAGGCCTCACAACATCAAATGTTTCCAATCCTTCTGGTCTAAAGCCCAATTAGCAATCCCATTTATTTTTAATTGTGGTGTCCCACAGGGAAGTGTTTTAGGGCTTGTACGATTTTTAATTTTCATTAAAAACAAACTAAAACTTTTTGGTAAATTATTGGGATTCGCTGATGATACAGGTGTAGTTTTATGGATTATTATGATATAATAAAAATATAATAATAAAGTAATAGTAATTAAAAAAATGGTTATAATTTCTTACTTTTAAATACACTTAACACTAAAATAATTAAATTTAGTGAATCCATTAAGATTCATTTATTAAAATAAAACAAATTCCTTTCCAACTATATTTTTTTAAACATATGTAATTAAAGGAGAGAAATTTTTAAAATAGCCAAATAAATTGAATTTGTACTGCTACCACTAATTTGTATATTTTTTTTAATGTTTAAAACTTCATGAATTCATAACTGCTCTTTTTGCTGCTTTTACTGAGAGCAGGCTGTTCATTTTACATTATTTTTTCTACATTATCATTTTTTTCTTGGAATAATGTATTTGTATATGGAATTATTGTACAGGAAATAAATTCATTTTTGTCTTGTCTTGTCTCAGGTATCAGTTACCTGCTCCAGCTGTACATATTAAACAATTTTGTTTTAGTTCTGGCGCATTTTCTTAATTTTCTTTTTCTACATTGATCTGATAGCATCATCTGTAGTATGCTCAATTCTAAGGTTGTGAGCGTGCTTATTCTGCATGCTCTGGGGTTGTCCATCCTTGCAATCTTTCAAGACATTCTAAATGCGTAAAATGATTTGATACGACCGGTTAAATAATTTTAGTTCAACAGCTTCAATCTCATGAACTTAAACTTGGGAGATGGAGACGATTGTGAGATTTCTCCAAGTGGTCTGTGAGGTGATGAACCTGTAATTTGGCCATTACCAATCATTTTGGTATACCCAATCCCCAGAAACCCAGACCGATAAACTAAAAATAACAAAATTTTGAAACACATTTGACGTACCAATCCAGCAAGGGTAGACAGATCAAAATGATCAGAATTGACCAATTTACTGAAAGTACGTTCATAGAAGACGTGCTAGGAAATAATCTCTGCTTTTATTATTTGACACAGGTATTAAACATGATACGAACTTCAAGTTTTAATATACAAATATAAAATAAGCAACAATACAAATAAAACAAAACAAACATTTTTAATTTAAGATTTTTTTTTTTTTGTAAGCTTGCATTGATAAAGAGCCAATATTACTAAAAAAAACAACAACAAAAAAAAACAACAGATTTTTGTTTAAAAGCTCTTATAATTTACACTTTTGTAGTTATTGGACGAACCATTTGTACACAATAATAAATAATAGTCTTGAGATTTCATTTTTGCCTTAACAGGGCTGTAAAGAGGGCTGTAGGCTAAGTGTAGAATTGCCCTGAGCCTGCTGAAGAATACAGCCGACCCTAGGTAAATTATAAAACCTTTTGGTGAGAAAGGTATACGATTCAAACTGAAAATTTTAAACAAAACACCATATGCCAATTCAAAAACGAAAGCGAGCAAGAAGGACAGCAGAGAAGGAACAGACCAAGCTGACCTCTTGAAGATCGATTCACCATCAGATTCAGTCAGCAGTTCACAGAACCTGAACTGGTCGGAAAGGCTTGTGTCATCAGTTATAAAAACTGGCAGCCCGCCAACTGATTCTGCATCATCTTCGAGTGCAATTTTCGCTTTTATATGTGCCCAAGCGACATTCCCTAGAACATCGTTGATGTACCTTCTTGTCTTTAAATGGCTGAGTAGAATTGAAATACCTGCGTATACAAATTGATGACTTCCTCCAGCTCCGCCGATCCTCCATAGAATGTTGTTACAATACTCGTTGCCGATTTGCATGATTTTTTTGAAAATTCCATTATCCTCTTCTCCATACATGAAAGTAGGTCTTAATGCAGTTGTTCTCAGCCTGCTATCACCTAATAAACATTTGAAAAATAAATCTTGAAACATTTCGATGAGGTCCTGTTCATCTTATATTCTAATGTTAATTTTTTCAATTATATCCTGTTTGTAAATTACAAAGAAAGGGGGCTACATGGATGTAAAGGACACAATTGACTAACAACACATGGACCAACCGCTGAAGAGTATGAAATGACATAAAATCAGTGAAACTAGGCAGGTCAGGGATGATAAGGCAGAATTATTTTAGAGTCATTAGAAAAGTCGAGTAAAAAATAAATAAAAACTTTTTATAAATTTAATAAAAACACAATTGTATTGAAGACGAACAATTTGCATCCGTACATATTTTTTAAACAATCCATAATAATATTTTATGCTAGGAAGCAATAAAAATTTGTAATTAATGCATTTTTTTCATGACAGTTTAATCTAGCTTTGGAAAAGTGAAAATTGATTTCATAATTTCTCAAAGTATCTACTGAGCCAAAAGTGAAACTTTCTAATCTTTTGGAATTACCCACAACAAAATTAAAAAAGAGATGTTCATGTGCTAAAAATAATAAATAAATTATAACAGGAAAAGTATCCAACCTGAAAAGTGTCTCATATTGTCGGCTGACAAAACCAATTCTTCCCCTTTGAGCTTGGAAGCCGCGTAGCTGCCGAAGATGAGCTGGTCCTCTTCCATCGGCGGTAGTTCTTTTGACTCGGTTTGATTTATGATTATGGAAAAAAAACCATTGTTGAAGTACGGCTTAATGCACACTTCAGCCGAGCTGGTGTAGACGAGCGAGCTCACTTTATTTTCAAGGCAGGCTTCTATGACATTCCTTGTACCTGATGAATAATTTTTAAAATAATTAACCAGGAATTAAATCGCTCTAATGTATTGCAACCTTCAACATTGTTGCGATTTAATTTATCTTTGTCTGGTGGAAAATCGTAGGATATGTACGCAGCACAATGAAATACAGTTCTGACATCTCTGAAAGCTTCTTTACACTTCTCATTCATTGAAGAGATATCGCAAATATAACTTATCACAGGTATATTTTCTTTGTAATCTAAAAAAAAAAAAAAAAAAAAAAATCAATATAAACATTTATTTTGTAAGTTTCAGTAAAACAATTCAAGGTAAATATATATATTAAATTATATTTACTAATCATTGTTTGCTAAAATACTAATAACATGTTAGCTTTTATTAAATAAAAATATTTTAAAAAAAAATTACAAACACCACTTTTCAGTACTCAACAGAGAAATGAGCATGTACGTATATCTGATATACCGAAGGTGTTCAGGTGCGAGGGTAGTAGGGAATTTGATTAGAAAAAAAGAGTGGATTTAATTTTACAAGGGCAAATTTAATTTGAATAATTTGTAGGTGTAAATAGATAGTAATAATAATAACAATTGTTAAAAATTAAATATGCCTGTAGAACTGTTTTTTTTTTTTTAGATTGAATTTGATTAACAAAACAGTTAAGTTAATTACAAAGATAAATTTAATTTAAAAAAAAATGGTTTGCAAATTGGGTGAATTTGGTTTTTAAAAGAGGGAATTTGATTTGCAAATGATTCAATTGGATTCATATAAAAGTGAATGTCTTTGCAAAGGCGAATTTGATTAATGAAAGAATGAATTTAATTTGTGCAAAAGGGAAATGAATTTGAAAAAGAGTGAATTTGATTTGAAACTGGTTGACTAGGATTTATAAAATAGTGGACTTTTATTGTAAAGGTGAAGTCGATTAAAAATAAATAATAAGGAATTTAATTAGTAAAATATTGAATTTGATTTGTAAAAGAAGAATGACTTTGATTAATATGTAAAAAAGTGAATTTGATTTCCAAGTGGCTAAATTGGATTTATAAAACAGCGAATTTTATTGCACAAGTGAATTCGATTTAAGAAAAAAACGAATTTAATTAGTAAACAATTGAATTTTTTTAGGTGAATTTGTTTAGCAAGAAAGTTAATTTAAATAGTAAAAAAGGTAGGGCCGCTGCCTTTAAATTAAAAAAAAAAAAAAAAAAAAAAAAAAAAAAAAAAAAAAAAAAAAAAAGAGAATATGATTTTCAAAAGGTTGAATTTGATTAGGAAAGTTACATATTGTCAATTAAAAATTATTATAAAATGACTGAACAAGGGAGACCCCAAAAATAAGCAGTCTTGGTAAATCCAAAATCACAAAATAATAACAAAATAATAAGTATAATAATAATCAAAGCAACTAACAATACTTACTGATTTTATTCTCATGTTTGATCAAATCTAGAACCCTAATTTCTTTGATGCCATTTTGCCTTTCTTGAATTTCTCTTATTAGATGCTGGCCTAAAAATCCAGCTCCACCTAAAAAAATGGAGCATTTAAAAAAAAAAAATTGTAGTGTTCAACAACGCGACAAAAATCCCAGAATTACCCGTAATAAGGACAATTTGCTTATCCATTGTTCTAACATGCTTCACCAATGTCCAACCCGTAAATGTTCGTCTCAGATTTTCCGTTGATTTATTTTAGAAATGGAAAACGGAGGGGTTGAAACCCGGCTCCCCACCAATCAAAGGGAAAATCCGTCAATTCGTATTTCCGCCCACGCAAGGGGTTGGTCGGGGGTTGAAAGCACCCCCAATACGTCTCGCCGATGACGAAAATGAGCCCAACTGTACTTTTTCCAACTTTTAATCAATCGGATAAAAAATATTGTTTTGTTATGTTTCTTTTCAACATTTAAATATTGTTTTGTGTTAAAAAATATATTTAAAAAAAATTTAATTTTAAGTACTTTTAAAAATTGATGATAACCATATTATATACTTGTATTTATTTTTTAATATTTTTATTGAATACAGGTTTTTACATATTTTAAATGGAAGACTATCTGATTTGGTTAGTATTTTTATGTTTTGTGTTATGCTTATTGCTTGATATTCGGCAAGTATCCGCCGGTAGAGGGATGAGCGAAGGTTGGTCCACTGCTCATCCCCGTCTCGCCCTAGACTCGCCATTTGTTTTCATTCAGTATCGTGTACGATTATTTATACTTTGGCTTTGAATTATTGGATTATTACTCGATTTTGCCTCACGCCCACGGCCAAAGCCCATCCCGATGGTGCATGCCCATTCGAAAGGCCCATATTGTCAAAACGTTCCCCCTTTATGAGAAATGTCGTTTAGTTAATTGTTTAACAAAAGGTACTCCTTTCTATCTTAAAAAAAATATAAAAAAATATGCGACTTGTTTTTATTTATTTTATTTACTCTCTTTAAGCATGATCTCTTTGAGTGTCTTTAACAAGCTTTCAGTGTGCCTTCATTTACTCGTTTAGAAGGTTTTTTTAATAAAAATATTTGGCTTAGCGCTTCTTTCGCCTCTTGGCTTGATTTATATTTAAATAAGTACGAATTAATTCATTAGTACAGTTTTTCAATTTATTTTATTTTATTTTTGGAAATGATTGTACTATTAATAATAAAAAGCATGGACAAAATGTGTTTTTAACTTTTATTAATATATATTCATTACATTTTATGTTATTTTTTAATTTCATTCCAACCATCTTGATGTTCTTTTCATCTTATAATGTGTAAGCATTCTATTTTAACAATACCGGCTGATATTTTTATGATGTGGATACTACAGGCTGGTTAAACCTCAGTTGCTGTTTTGTTCGCGACTGCGGTGAAAAACATTGGTGATTTGCGACAGAGCATCCACGACGAAGGAAGAATAAAACTAACAAAATACCCCATATTTTCATTTTTATCATTAGAATGTATCAATTTATACTAAATAATTTACCATCGGTTGTGCTCCCTTCTGGGCGATTTGATTTGTGACAGTATTATTATTTTGAATTTGATAGTAAGTATGGTGTGATTTCCTTTTGAGATTTGTAATGAACTTTTATTTTGGCTGTTTCTCATCATGTTTGTTTACTTATCGACACTTTTTAGCATTTTGCCTTATTCAGTAGTTTCTTCATTATCTCGCAAACTTCAACATGATATAAAAAAAAAATTGACATGAATAATGAAAATCACATTGTACATTCAGGTGGTCAGTGTTTAACTTTTTGTCTTCCTCTATGTATGAACAAATTTCTGACTGAGTAATCTCAAATTATTTGGATATTTTTGACAAAATTATGCAATACTTAAAAAGTTAGTTCGAGTATTAATTTTTTTTTTTGGTGAATAGCGTTCGTTGTTTGTCATAATGGATCAGATTTTAATTGTTCGTGGACAAAACACTATACTGTCTGTCGGTATGGGCACAACTGACCAGTTGTTTTGGTGAATAATGTGTGTTGTTTGTCGAGGGTGCAATTTGTCCAATGTTGTACAGTTTGCAGTTTTCCATAATATATTCACATTTTATGGACAAAACTATTTTTGCCAAACTGGTTCAATTTTCAAAATATTTTGGACAAACTATTACAGATTCAAGCAATTCTGGGAAAAAAAGGATGTGTTAAATGCTCAAGCTGTTTTGAAAGGAATTATGCAATGTCAGACGATACATTTTATCTTTTTTATGTTTGCAAAAATGCATGTATGCATTTGTCAAGAAGAATTTGATGTTTGTGGACAAAATAATGAGATGTTTGCCAAGATAGATCCGAAATTCATGTTGTTTTGGTGGTTAATGTGTGTTGTTTGTCAAGGGTACAATTTGTTGAAAGTTGTTTGTTGGGGATAAAACCATATTTTATTTGTCAAGTTATTGTTATGACAAATGCGGATTAAATGTTGCCATTTAGATAAAATAGTTCTAATGTTTGCCAAAACAGATTTTTTTTTTATATTCTAGACGTAGCTTGTTGTTTGCCAAGATAGATCCAATTTGTAAGCCTTCTTGGGCATGGATCTTGCATATAAACACATACGATTGACTTTTTGGGTGGAAGACTTCAAAAAATTTCAGGGGCAATGACAGGAATTGAACCTGCAACTGTCTGAGTATCACACTTATCTCTTGGCTATCGCAGTCGTAGGTAAAATTTAGAATTCAGAAGTCCTTTTGGGCAAAGTCTGGCCTTACAAAAAACCTACATGAAATGTTCAAGTTTCGGACATACTTATTCGTATATCTAAATTTTGAGACATTTTAAGTAAAACTATGATTCAATTTTCATGCCATTTTGTTCAAATGTATGTAATATTAATCAAGGCAAGACAAATGTTGGTTTTTTTAAACTTTGTTGGTCCAATTTTAACTTGTATTAATCTAATATTTAAGTTGCAGATAAAAAAAAAAAAAGAAAAAAAAACTGTGGCCATATATATGCATATATAGAATAAAACCAACAGACATGTTCATCACCCTGCACCCTATAAGACAAGATATCTCGCTAATAAATTATAAATTTTGGAACAAATTATACCAAAATACCAGACTAAATACATACCAAAACTTTGAAGGTTTGCAACGTGAGACTCATTTGAAAATGAAACAACTTGATGGTTAATCAATGCCATAAAATACGTTAATCTAATACAAATACAGTTAGTCTACATGACAAGACTGAAGTATAGGTGAAGTGAGGCTATGCTTACCAAATTTTAGTCTGTTATGACGTACGCTGCGAAATGTAAAGGTGTATGCAAATCAATTTTCAATTCAATACATGCCATTGGGAAGATAATTAAATATTATTATTATTATTATTATTTGAATGGAATGGACATTCATGATCACAAGGAAATTTATGCTTAATACATAGAATCTAGTGAATCAATATGAAATAATTAAGTTTGTAACGTTAATTTATTAATTATGAAGCAAGTAATATGTAATTATTTAATCGCCTTTAAACAACAAATTTCATTTCATTTTTTACAAGTCTTTTTATAATTGGATATTATTAATAATTATAAAAGAAAAGTTTCTGTTTTTAAAATGCTAATGTGATAACGTTTAAAAATGTTTCCGGTTTGTTAAAATATTTGAAAAATGGAAAAGGTTTAAAAGTGACACGACTATCATTATTGTTATTGGTTTGCCAAGAATCTCTGATTCATGCAAAATGAATTTTATTATTTATATATCACAATAATAATAATAATAATAATAATAAGAGCCAAATATGTGACCAGAAAGCAGTAGAGTTTACAAAAGCAATTACACAATAGTTGTTATTGACTCAACCCAGTCAATTGTTCTTTTCCTGCATGAACATCCAGTCAACAATTTAAGCATTTTTCTTTTTATATTTTTTATTATTAGTTGAAACATAGCATAAAACATGTTTTTTTTAATATGTTCGACAAGTGTTTGTTGAGATAGTGAATAAAATCATGAAATGCAGACAAGTTGTTATAAAAATAATTGCTGGTGTATTTCTATTATCACTTGTCTTAGGTCAATTTTATTTCTTCATACTTTTTCGATATATAATTACTTGTTCGTTTATAAGATATTTATATCAACAACAGTTCATTAATGCAAATTTCTAAGTAGAATGATATATAAATACGTTAAAACAGAAATTCTTTTTATTTTTATTTACTATTTTCTTTTTTGGCCTGAGGTAAACATATTAATTTACTTTTCTTTTGCTATTACCAATTAAAAGATAAAAGCTAATAAGACAAATTTCTTGTCATAGCATTATAAATAATTTAATAATGCCAAAGACACTAAAACAGGATAGAAAGTAATTGCGACGATACAATTATGAAAAACTGCGATCCTTGAACAAATAATTTTATTATTGAGATATTATTCAAAAATATGCAAGGAAGTGATTACATAGGCAACAAATGTTTGTTAAAATTTAATAGTTGACAATGTCATTCTAATCAGTAATTAGATTTTTAGTACAACATTGGGTTTTAATTTTAAATTTATATATCATATTAAAAAAAAGACGTTTTATGAATATTAAAGAATATTTTAGTATTAAACAGTGGAAACAGACCAGTGAATTTCCTCCTTGAAGAATTTCTTTAAAAAACTTAAATGGCCTCAACTATAATAATTTATAGACTATTACAAATACAAATTGTACACAGGGTTACAATGCAACCCAATATTTCAATATTAAAAGTAAGTTCATTGGCAGTTGATGTTATAATGCAAGATGGCAGATTTGGCATGAAATTCCTTGTTTATAACATTAAGAAAAAACAATCAGTTCAGATCAAAATTTTAGCTATTTTCTAAATTGCCCACATTTTTTTATTAATCTCTGTCCAACAGTTTTAGACTGGGAAACCTTGTAGTGATGGGCGTGCCAAGAATTGAAGCCAGGGTAAAAAATGGCTTCGTTCGGAAATGAAAATGGAAGTCGGAACGATTGTCGCCTCAATCTTGAGTCGAACAATCCTCGCTGTCTTCAATCGTGTACTCGATCTTTTTCAAACCTTCATCTTCACCAAACGATTTGGTCAGTTTCTAAAAACAGAAAAACATAGATTAGGATGTTTTGAAACAGGTGATTCAATCCGATGACTTGGTTACTTCTTGAATTTCCATCATTTCGTCAAAGCTGCTACCTATTTCGGACATTTTCTCTTCAATTTCATGTCTGAATTTGGCATTATGGGTTTTCCTCGCCTCTTCATGATTGCGAATATTCCGAAGTTTCTGTAAAAAGTATCTTATTTTTTGAAAGTGCAACTTTTTAAGGGTTGATTTTCAATTTTGGAGACTTAAGGCATTCTAATGGCTATATTTAAGGATCTGGTATTATATTTTCAATTTTAACTTTTTAAATGTCACATTGTTTATTTGTAGTCTGAATAGAAAAATGAGAGATTAACAAATTTTTACTGGTTTATTATTTTATGTACAAACGGATATTTCTCTTTTATCCGATCACCTTACCGCAAGCTGTATGTCTATTTCATCTATCCTCGATATGATACTCGGGTCGATGTGCAAGTTTGAGTTCTTCATTATCCCGCTGGACGTTTCGCCCATGAGCTCATCGATTTTCTTTCTATCCTTGTCGGAGATGCCATCCGATGGGAATATTGGAACTTGAGAATCCTTGAGACTGTTGAAATAGTCCAAATCCATTTTAGAGCTGCTAAGGTAAATGTGGGGACTGATTAAAAATATATTTGACTGAACATGTGAAACAATAGAATATTTTTCTTTTTTTCTTTAAAATTTGAATGGAAACAAATAGAAATTTTGTTCTTTTCTTTTTATGAAATAAAAATTATACCTGTTGGAAGGATTCCTCATTGAGAAGTTTGTCCGTAACCAAGGACCTAATCAATAAACAGTGGAGCAGATGAATTTGTCTTGTCTAATGTTTCATGTTCTAATCGATTGCCTTACTTTAAAAAAATTAAATTATTTAAATTTTGTACACACATTTAAAATATTGATTTGAGGAAATTCCCAATGAAAATCAGATAAAATAAAGTACCCAAAGCGGAAGTGGGTTTTAGGATAGAAATCATTGTCTATAATTGCACAAGGGTGAAAGCAATCGGGGTCAAGATAACAATCTGAAAAATGCTTACAGGCCAATTGTCGTAATGTGTTTATAAAAGGTGTGAATAACACTTAAATTTTGACTCATAGAAATTAAAATTAAACATATTCAAGTCATCAAAGTAGGATATCTCAATTCAAAAGAAGGGAATCATTACAAATAGAATAGGAAAATTTAACTATAAAAAAGGGGGAAAAATGAAAGAGGCTGTGTTCTTGCAAATTCTACCGGTTAAACATTCTTGTTCAAATGAATTTCTAATCAATAGAACTTCTTCTCATCCATTGAAACATTTTTATCCATTGTGGAATTGGGATACAAGATATTAAACCAAGTTTAACCGTTCTAAAACAGTTATTATCACAGATTCTAGCAAAACTTTAAAATTTTCTCATTATATAAGCGACTTTCTTAGGTATAAACCGGAATCTCATGCATTGAAATAATTTTTATACATTAAATTGATTTAGGAAAATTAATCCTGCATTTTGGTTATTACTGATCATGCCTGTCTTCGCCGGGTTGGTCTGTCAGGCGTGTTTTACCTTTTGCCCTCTTCAGTGCATCTTATAAGAAGAATCTTGTCAGGTTGTGAATACTTTGGTAGGTCATTATATAAATCAGAAAGATTAAGAAGAGTATTTCCCAATTGGTTTTTTTTTTATATTTTTTATGGTCTTATGAACTTGCATATTAGCCAGAGTATGAAGTTGTGAAGTTGATTGTTTCAATTTAGTTGGGAGGAAGGGTATCGTAAAAATTGAACTCGGCGATCATAGTACCCCATTATACTATTTAAATTCTTCCGAATGAAGGACTGAAGATGGCTAAGTGTGTACAATGGACCAACCCAGCAATGATAGGCAGTTTAAAAATGATAACGTAATGAATCTGGCAAATCTCAAAAAATTTGTTCTTATAAAATAAAATGACGCTACAATGGAATATTCTCTCAAATTTAAACTAAAGAGAAAATTTTGTCTGAATTTAAATTAATTTTGTGTTCTAGACCTCTCATCCATTGAAATATCATTATTTATCAATTTTAAGATTGGTTGACCGATAAGACAAATTTCTTATTACTAAAACCGTACAAAATTTGGATTGACCAACTTTTCAAAAAATTCCAACAAATGGCTAAGATCATTCAGTAATTATTTGTTTTATCCAATAAACCATAATTTTTATCCATTGTAAGATTGTCTATAAAACCACAAGTCATGCTAGATTGTACATAAAAAAACAGAACAAAATTATTGGTTTTGATTTTAATTTTTTCTTTTATACTGAGCCTAAATGAATAAATAAATAGTGTGTAAATGTACAAGCGTTGTACCAGAATAGTTCAATAGCATCCACGTAAATTCAGAAATTTTCTGTAAACCATGGTGAAATAAATGTTTTGAAATGATTAAATGGAAAATCCCTTTCTCAATCTTGAAGGATAAGTCAGGCAAATCTTAATCTCAAATTTCTTAAGACAGGTTTGTTTAGGATTGATTGATTTCAGTGTTAAACCTTAAGCTACATAGATTTTTTTGTGCCAATTTGACCTTATTGCTTAATGTAATCATCCTATCTATTCTTTGGAAAATGATTGATGTTTTTACTTGTTCTTTAATTTTTTATTACTGCACATTCCAGATGGTTGTGCATAGAATACCTCAATCAAATAATATTGTGATAAGAAGTAATGAAGTATCTCTTGATATTAAAAAAATGGAAGCTACAGTTCTCAACGATAAACCGGCTGATGTTCCTTTGGTCCCATGGGTAAGGGATTAACTCAAAATGTAATCATTTGAACCAACTAATTCTGCCATTGTAGAAAAATACATTCAACATGAGGCCTCTGACACTGGCAGCATTGTCAAACGGTAAATCGGCGTCCAAATCGCTGCACAGCCCGTTAAGCAGGATGAAATGCAGGACCATCACCAATGCGGCCAAATCGTTGGATATACTCAGGCAGAACTTGCAGGCAGCCATTAACAAGGAGATCGATCTCGTCGTTAGAAAATATTTAGAAGTAGGAGAAAAATAAAAAAATAATAAAATGTCATATATTTACGAATATTTTTAATAATTGATCTTTTACAGAAATTTTTTCAACCTGCTGTTAGAAATATTAAAGACAATCTTGGCCCTGGAAGCGTAAGTGAAGAATTGATCAAAGAAGTCTGCAAAGCTATGTTGGAAGAAGCAAAACAGATGTACTGTGCAGGCATCTCGGCGGCCCTCACCAAAACACCCCCATCATCTACATTGTTACCGAATGCCTCAGAGCAGGTGGAAAAATTGTTGAATTTATCAAATTCCGCCTGTATAACATATTTTATCACTTTGTACTCAGGTGAACCCAACTCGGAAACGTAAGGTTTCAGAGACGGCCGATGAAACATCGCAGAGAAAGAGGGACTACCCTCCACTTGTCAAGTGGGACCCGTCCAGAGTCAACAAAGACACCCAGTTCATACTTTCAACATGTGCCAATAGAGTAAGTAAATAATTTATCACTGTAACGTTTCAAATATAAATACGGATTCTCTTGTAGGCTGTCGGACTTGGAGCGATTAGAGGAAAGCTGAGCACGAAACATCCTGAACTAGTGAAATACATGGTCGATCAGGATGACAGGGAGTGGCTCAGCACTGCTCGTGCACCTGGTCTCATTCCTGGAACTCCAAATATCTCCCTAATGTTTCTTGAGGACATTGTCCAGCTCGTCCATTCTGATGAATACAAGTATGTTCTTCCAGAAATAGTACTTTTTATTCTTTGATGATCAAAAGATATTCATATTAAAATCTGATGGATAGAGAACCATCATCGCCACATTAATTATCAAATAAAGCATAAAATTCTGAAACAAATTATTTATATATATTTTTTAAAAAACAGCAAATCTTTGGAAGAGATAAATTATTTTTAGAGAAAGTAAATATTTTGTTAATTGATAATGTCAATTGCATTTGCATACATTACATATATATATTTTTTTTTGGGGGGGGGGGAGGTAAAACGATGATATAAAAAATAGATGTGTAACAAAAAGAGGTATGTTTCAGTGTTAGAAGATCAATTATTGACTTGGACTTTTCTTGTTATTTAGCAATTTAGCAATTAAGTGAAGATGTATGTGAAAAGAATTTATGTTATAGCTGCAATATTTATCCTTTTTTTCATTTATTATTTTTTCTTTTGCCTTTAAGATTAGTTTTCATGCGATGATGACAGTGCCAATTTTGTTGAAATTGAAGTTCCATTTGGGGGATATTTAGTACTTCTGTTTAGAAGCCTAATCTGTTTTTTTGCTTGAATCAGCTTTCAGTGGAACACGATCAATTTTTGACTTTGAAAGTCTGAAACATTCCATGGAGAATCTCCTTGAAATGTATATATTTCATCGTGGAGCCATTTATTATTTCTGTTTAATAATCATGTTTCTTTTATTGGTTGAATTAGTATTTGTGGTAGATGATCAATTATTGACTTCTCAGTTTGAATAATTCAATAGGAAATCTCTTTGAAATGTATTCATTTCATCGTGGAACCATCTATTCTTTCTGTTCAGTAACAATTTTTTATTGGTTGAATCAGTTTCAGTGTTAGATGGTCAATTATTG
>CM077107.1:20347708-20365662 GCA_039619505.1 Cimex hemipterus
ATATATATATATATATATATATATATATGAAAGTGTAGCATTAAATTGAATCCAACTTATTCAAGATAGAGTAGTATCCAACCTATAAATAATTATTGAGATATAGTGAGATGCGGTCTGGTGTAATGTTGGTTACAGAAAAACATTTTCTTTATCGTGCCATATTTCGAACTTTTTTGGGGTCATCTTCAGGGCCTGGGATTTACAAACATTGTTTATATTTAACAAATACATTTAGGAAAAGTGAATTTATACAATGCAAAATATATTTTATATTGAATCAAAGATTTCTACTCACTCAAAGTGTACCTGAAAACGATCTCAATAAAGATAGAAACGTTGGCACGATAAAGAAAATGTTCTTCTGAAACCTACATCACACCAGACCGTATCTCACGATATCTGAATAATTATCGATTAATGATCACTAATTTCTGCACGTTCCAATAAATAATTTATTTTTATTTAAATGTAATGTATTTTAAATTGAATCTGACCAATAAGTAATATTCACATTCAATTTTGAAAAACTAACCGATAAATAACTTATTTCTAAACCAAAGTAATCGATTCAAAGTTTACGTATGTTATATTTGATTATTTTTAAATTGAATTCATCTCATTCTCAACCAAATTTGAAATATTTCAAATTGAACTAAAACGTTAAGTTTTTCTTATTCAAGCCCTGTCGTACTAGATTTCTATATAAAGTCAACATTTCATTTAAATATGATGTATTTTAAATTGAAACCAATCATTTGCAACTTTTCCCAATGCAAATATGGCGTGTTTTGTTCGGATCTAAGAAAACTGCCTCGAAATTGATTCAATTCTAATGTTTTATTAATTGTAATTATAAATTATGTGGTTGAGTGATTGGTCCTTTACCGTTCACGGTTTTATAGGGGAAAAAGACTTCGATCTAGCTTGACACTCAACATTTACGACAAAAGTTCAAGCAAAAAAAAAAAGTTGAACATAACGATGACATTATGTAACACAGATGCAATATTAACAATAATTTCGCCTAATAAATATAATGTTTGGTATATTGTCAATTTAATGAGTTTGAAACAAGTTAAACATTAAATCAAGCAATTGTTTGGGAAGATTACGTCGCTATTCGCTTATGAATAATTAAATATAAATCCATATGGTGTGACATGGTATTGCGATAAATTGAATTTGTTTTGAAATTGAATTTCATTTGTGATGAAGTCCAGTTGTTCAGTTGTGTGTCAGGAGGAATAAGTTGAAATCGGTTGGAATGTTAAATTTATTTTGAATTGAAAAGCGGTTTAGAATACGAATGGAAACAGCATAAGTTTGGCTTAGATTACGTTCACTTTACCGCTGTCAGTCTGATATATGAGATGAATTGAGTAAGTTAAAATAATTGGATATGAAGACAGTTTGGAATCCCGAGACAAAGTTGACACTTGTGTTGTAGTGTAAATGGTGGTATACATGTACATTATGCGATAAAATTGATAATAATAAAAAAAATTGATGGATGTACGGAATTCCGGCGACGGAGAGAGTTTTCACCGCAACTTTGTCCGCAGTCGACGGGTCGGAAGAGTGAAGAGGACGACGCGACGGCGGTTTTGGAAGAAGACGGCGAGCGCCGAAGCCGGTTTCGCCGCAAAGGAAACTGCAGTCACCGAGGAAGAGTTAAAACGAGAATTGGTGGGTGGTGGCCGGCGTGTTGGATCGATGGGCTCGTCGACTTGGTGGGGGATCGGACAGATAGCGTTGGGCGGTAGGTTCCCATTCTGGATCAGTTCGATAAAATCCCCACTACATTCAGTCTAGCGCCGGCCGTCTCTAAAGAAAGTACGTGAGGCCTCAGCTCTTACCTTTTAGTAAATTGTCCTTCTCTTAGTGTGTAGTTCGCTCTCCCCTCGAGTTTTCGACTCTTTCTTCTTCGCTCTATCTTACTCGTCTCTCTCTGTCTGCCGCTCCAGTCACAGTGTATCAGTGTGCGATGATGGAGTCACAGGGACAAGAGGTCGTAGCAGGGCCAACGGAAGTACCCAACGATCCAGGGTGAGTGATTTTATATAAGGAGCGCCTCGGGGGCGGCGTACCGTTCCCACGGGGGGAAGACGGCCTGCGGGCGGGACAGACGCTCTCGACCCGTTCAGGGTCAAGGCCGTCCTGTATATTTGTATTTCTCGTTTGGCGGGGCCGGGCATGCCCTCTTCCTCCGCCGACGGACGTACGACACTCGTCCCTTGCCAAACCAACCGGACCGAAGTCGTCCGTCACCCGGGGGCCCGGAGTCCTGCCCGACGGCGTGATGTGGGCGTCTCTGTCGGTGGCGCGCCGTCTCACCGCCTGCGGCCCATCCACTCACGTGCACTTTTGTTTACAAATTTTAGAATTGACCTCGGCCATTTTGAATTTCCCTCTTGCGCTGGAGAAATTATGGCCGCCGTGAGGCGCTGATTCGCCGGAGGACTTACGAAACCCTTTGACGACACGATGATGTAACTCTCTTCGGCATAATGGCATCGATTGACACGTCGGACCCTCGTGATAACGGGGTCGTCAGGCCGTGTCCGTCGTCCCCTTTCTGCCGGCGAACGATAACACGCACCGCGGCCTCGGGTTTGAATGGAACGACACGGGGTGTTAATGGGCCGATGTCGAGGATCGTAGGGAAACGTGGCTCGGGGCCAGATCAGAAATAAACATCAAACCATCCGGAGATGACCTGTGTTACTGGAGGGCCGTCGCGGAAAAGTCACGTGGATCGGCAGACCGCACGAGCTACTTCTCTGACTAAGATCCGTCTACGGTCAGTACTAGGCGGCCGGCTAATTGAACTGCATGATGTCGACAGACCGTAGGGAAGCACCAGATTGCACGTTACAACGTTTTTAAGATCCGTTCTTAAAAGACCTCTGAAGAATCATTATTAAAAATTATACGAAAATAGAAACATTGGCCAAAACAATTGGTCTTTTAAAATTACCAAACAGATTTATTCAACTGTTCAATTCAATCATTGGATTGCCAATAAGTTTTGATTTAAAGTAATTTGTTTATATAATTGTAGCAGTATTGCATATTTTTCATTCAGGCATCATTAACTGCTATCTTAGCATATACATTAACATAAAATAGTTTAGGGGACAAATTAAGCTTAATTATTGCTAACTTACAGTCTTCATGCTGTAATTATATCCGGAAACATTTTATTTTCTAAATGGTTTTTCTATTATGTTGTTTATGCGTTGTTGATATTTGTTAAATTTACAGTGTGCTAAACGTAATTTGAATTCTGTTAAAATACTGATTTAAGATTTTGTTTATGAAATATGACAAATAGCTTGGTGCCAGCTCGAAGGCGACCTCCGAATTAGAAGAATATCGTTAGAGTCGAAGATTGATAATGACAACGTGACAAATTGTATATCTTTATTATCATGCCAGCATGATTTATGTTAGTTTCTGTCATTTAAAATGTATTTGGCACGCGGGTAATCGAAGTGGGATTTAAAAAGAAAATATTTTACACTTTTATTTTTATAAACCATTATCATAAACGCGTCATAAACACATATTATTTATTGGTTTTTAAACTCGCCTATCGAATGTTAGTTTCCAATAACATATGTAAGAACGCGGCGTAGCCATTTTGCAATAACAACAATTTTTGATTCACGTCCGGTAAATAATTTTTTTCAATGACAAGGACTGAGAAGTAAAATGTTACAGCACGGTTTTTCACGTGGTAATGCTAGCTGGTAACGATAATTAACGACCAAATGACAACTAGACCTCAAAGCCGAAAAATTATGCTAAAATATGCAAAAGTTTTTTTTCTATGACATTTATTTTACACGTTTTTAAACCAAACCGAATTCCTGTTTTAAAATTTTCTAGGTATTTTTCAATTTAAATTTAATTTTGTACCCTCCTCATTTCTTATTGGAAGTAAAGGAAAAGTTTTTAAATTAGAAAAACATCACAGTGTTTGAATGTATCGTTTTAAAAGTTTTTTGTGAAATATTGTTAAGCTCTTATCAGGATTAGTGTTATGCAGTGCGAGTATTGAAATTGTGAGTGAGTGAAATAAGGAATTCAACGCGGTTACGTAAAATAACGCAATTTTTATTGTTTATCTACAATGATCCAATTCCAACCGTAATTCCGCGCAAGTCTTACGACAAGCAAAAATGACAACGGCAGGCAGAGAAAAGGGGGTAAAAAATGAGGAAAACTTACTTTATTTTTCCCTTCTTACTTTGTTTCCGACCATGAGGATGGAATACAAATATGGGCATCCCTAAGGATGAATCATGAATAGCGCCGCTGAGGGACCAATTGGTCTTTATTATTTTTTGTAACGCCAGTCCGTTGCATTTATTTAACTGGGAGTATAAAATAAATTCGTCAGAGGAGTGTCGTTCGTTAATTAACGACTTAACTGTGATTTCGTTTGTGATTTTTGCCGAGAGACGTGATTAAAATGTCTTCAATGAAGCGGGGGAAAAATAAGCGAAGCGTATTATTGTGTTAATTAGGATGAAAGATATCCGTCACAGTGTTATCAAATTGTTTGTTTCGCTTTCAATCTGTCGCTGAAGTGCAAATTTACTACGGGTCCTCATTAAAGAATTTACTGTCGAAGGATCTTGCGAACGTTTAAAGTTTCTGTTATCAAATAAAACTTGAAATCTATGCACCATAGAGTTTGGTCAATCAGTGTCCATCTTGTATCAATCGACTTAATAGATTTAAACGTTGGGTTTTTCAGCGAAGACATTGATGTGTGGAATGCCTCGAGTAGACGAACGAGAAGATTGCGAAAAATGAAAAAGTTAATTTTCTGTTTATTGACTCAACGACCTCGTCGCAAGAAAATGATGGATCCATACTGCATACATACTCAGTTTATTTATTAAGTCTTCTGTTCAAAAGAACAGTTGGAACGATTAAACAACGGTCTCACCACCCCGACCTTCTTCAGACTCTGAGACAAGGACGGTCACGAAAGACAAAGGCAGACGTCCACGGAATAAGTCAACCATTGTCCGAAACCAACTAGGATGATCACAACCAATCAACCCCCTCCTAAATTGACCCTAAGTAATCCAGCCACAAAAATAAAACCTTACTCTTCGCCACACTCAAGAAATAATTTTGTTTTAAATAACATTGAAGCTGTCGATAGAAACAACACAAGTGTTTAATCTTTCTAAAAAAATTGCTCCTACTCGTATTTATAATTTTTACACGAGTATATTGTCACGAAATTTCATGAAAATTGCGTTTATTTTTACAGAAATTACATAGATTAGTCGAAAATTAACCGAGAATTTAATATCTCTCGGAATAAAGCGAGAGCTTGTCTAAAACAATAAAAATAGAATTCATTCAGATAAATATTTTTCCTAAACTACTTATGAACAGAATAACGTTATAAAATAGGTCAATCATTTTCTCTAAAATAACTTGATATTGCATTAATCTTTACGAAAAACATTAATGGCGACACGATCATTTACGACAAACAATTAGTTTTATTCAAAATAAGCAGGAGTATTTGGACCTGGTATCAAATACTCGGAACCCATGGGAACACACCAGTATCTTTCAAGCAGAGAATCACGCAATAGAAAGATGTGTCCAATTCAACCTAGATAAGGGATACAAAAACAAGAATATAGCTATCATGTCAGATAGCCAAGCAGCCATCAAAGCACTAAGTTCAAATATCATTAGTTCAAGAATGGTACTGAACTGTAAAACCAAATTAAACTCATTAGGTACGCAGAACAAAGTTAGCCTCTGCTGGGTCCCAGGACACATGGAAATAGATGGCAATGAGAAGGCGGACACCCTTGCAAGGAAAGGGGCAGCTACACCGCTGACAGGACCCGAACCCTTCTGTGGCATAGGAACCCACACTATCAATGAATATCTCAGACAGGAGGACAAAAAGAAAATAAGGGAACATTGGAATTCGCTTATTGGACACAGACAATCCAAGAATCTTCTTACCAATTTCGGAAAGAAAGAAATTACAGAATGTGTCAAAGGAGGCAGGAATAGACTGCGAATCCTAACAGGATTCCTAACAGGACACTGTAGATTAAATGGACATCTAAAGAAAATTGGAACAATCCAAGATAGCACATGGAGATTCTGCAAAGAAGCAGAAGAGACACCAACACATCTACTAACAAACTGCGGAGCAACATTAGCTCGAAGGAGGAAGTGTTTTGGGATGTACAATGTGACCATAGAAGAGCTTCAACCAATAAAACCGGGCCTACTAATCAAGTTTCGTGATGAAATAGGACTCACCGATGTGTTCTAGGCAGAGAACGGGGGATACAATGACTCTAACAATACAATAAGGGCGCAGTGTACAACACCCCGAAATATCATCATCATCATCATTTATTCAAAATAACAGGCACTACATTGATTGGTTCAAAAACGGCACGAAATACAATACGTAACTGAGCGTCTAAAATAATTTGTAAATAATTTTAATAGACTCGATAAACATTTCTATGATTTTTTGCAAAAATGTTATATGAATATAAACATCGTGAAGAAAACATCACAGACTTCTGCGCAAGTTATCTTGAAACTTGGATTTAAAAAGGCAAAAAAGTATAGTTGTACATTGCAAAAAAAAAAAAAAAAAAAAAAAAACGAATATTTTGACCAGAACAACTTGAGCATAAGATTTATCATGATCAACTACACATAGCTTTTATCTTTAACAGCGTTACAATTGGATCGATCTTGACCTACAAGAAATAGTCTGAGTTCGAAAGACACCGTTCGTTTAACCTTGTACATAAAATTCCCTAATAAATAAAATTTATCGTGACCACATACAAACATTTTGGTCCAGAACAACTTGAAAATTGGTTAAAATTGGATAAAAAACAAATAGTTTTGGGTATGAACAACATGACAATCGGATTTATCCGATACGGATAGTTTTGTCGAAAACACTTAAAATTGGCTCTATATTGGCAAAGATTGCTTAGACGCAACTTGAAAATAGGGTATATTTAGTAAACAACACCTAGTTTTGTCTAAAGTTCTAAAATATATTGGCGAAGAACCCGGTCAACATGAGTATTCTGTTTACTTTGACAAAAATTAAATTGTATCATCGAAATTTTTTATTATCATTATTTTGGTATACGACAAAAGGTGTAGAATTTCGGCAACACATCTCATCGAACAGGATATGGAGACACCGCAGAACCAGATTGAACGAACGGAAACGGCTTGTCTTCAAGGCAATCATACAACAGACCTCAATAAGAAATATCACGAAGAAATCAAATGATTAAACGGAAGTGAAATCGAACTATTCCTCCTGAAAGAAACCTGCAACAAAATCATTTATCCTTCCACTTCCAATATACAAATAAATGTAATGGGTATACAAAAAGTATTTTTGCTTGATTAATAAAAATTTTCATCCTGAGGATGTGAAAGACCTGCTTCAAACACAGTGCGATTCAAAAACCAGTCAATCATTCGCACGTAATAGTTTCCACCGAGCCGAGGGCATTAATTTTGATATTGATTGATTCCAAAACTAGAACAATTAAAATTTTTTTTATAATGTCTTTACTGTAATTTTAGTGTTTATTAGGCATTAAAAAAAATAAATAATTAACCGAGTCTGTTAACATCTCTCTTACTCAATCAGAGCCGGAACATTTTGCGCAATCTATTTCGAAACATGTACTATAAATATATATTATATTACAATTAATTAAGGTTTTTAGTTGATATAAAAAAGTTAATGGCACCAGCGGGATTTGAACCCATGATCTTCGGCTAGCAATGCCGCTGCTCTACCTCTTGAGCTATCGTGACTTCGATCCACTTGGACATCAACTTCCCGTCTCAACCCCACACTTAGAGTTTTCCCTTCTATTTTTGTCCTTTTTCAATTCCTATTTTATCTCAAGTAAAAACCTTAATTAATTGTAATGTATTAATTGGTCAAGCAGACCACGAAATTAGTTAATTTAATGAATTAAAATTCGCTAAAGCTCTCCGCGGCCATATCATTTATCGTCGAGAATCCAATCCGATTACACGACATTTGAAAAATGGCAAAAAATAGGAGGGAAAACTCAAAAGGTGGGGGTTGAGATAGGAAGTTGATGTCCGAGTGGATCGAGGTCAGGATAGCTCAAGTGGTAGTGCAGCTGCGTATCTAGCCGAAGATCGTGGGTTCGAATCCCGCTCGTGCCATTGACTTTTTTATCTCAACTAAAAACCTTAATTAAATGTAATGTATTAATTGTACAAGCGGACCATGAAATTAGTGAATTTGATATATATTATATATTAATTATTCGTTACAAGGACATAAACTATTTGATTAATAAAAATGCCTATATAAAAGTGCGGTTTGTAAAAGTAGATTTATAAAAGATGAGCTTTCTCCTGATTTTTTTTTGTCGACATTGATCAATGTGCAATCTAAAATAAAACAAATAAGTGGTTGACAGGATACCAAGGCCCGATAAGGCTTCTCGCAATGGTTAAGAACTGGAAGCCTTTGGACAGTCCCGTCTCGCTTATGTGATTAAAATATATCCAATATGAGTTCCAATGTTATTACTTGCTCGGGAACTTTCACGGTGTGCTTTAAGACCCCAAAAACGTTCTGATGCATATGAGGTTTGTCTACGGGATCTCCGTGCCGAAATATTTTAAAATTCAGTCTGCAGTCTATTCTTTAGAACCCGGTTCAAAATCCTAAGTTCCCACATGTATTCTTAGGTTCTTACACAAGTTTTCTTGGATTTCATAAGCTCTATTCCAGCGAGAAACTGAAGGGAATGAAGTTCAGTTCACTCAACAAATGGGACTAGCCTGTTTTTCATAGCTTATTTACTCTGCAGTGCTGAGCGTTTAATCAAGAATCATGTTGAAATCCTTTTTTCTACAAGGTTTCTTTATGGTTAGTATAGGGGGTTTCTTTCCAGTGATAAACTGACGAGAAGTGAAATCCAGTTCAGTAATTCTAGTTTTACATTGAATTTATTCATTCGTTATTTGGTCTGTAGAGTGCTGTCAAGAACCCTGGTGGAATTCTTTTTTTACCAAGTTTATGAGGTTCTACAATGATTTATTGGGTTATTTGTTTAAAGTTCGGTGAGAAACTGGTGAAAAGTGTGGTCCAGTTCATACAAGTAGGTTTTTACATCGCTTATTTCGTCTGTAATATCCTGTCAAAATCCTTTTGAAATCTGTTTCCTCAAGGTTTTATTGTTGGATTCCTTGTGTCCAGTCCAGTGGGAAAATACAGAAAAGTGTGAAAAAAATCAGTTTTAATTTAATAAGCAAAATTTTTCTACAATTTAAAACTTCTCGAAAGTTAACTTCAGAGTTTAGGGCACAGTTGTTGGGCCAACCAAAGTAAAACAATTAAAAAAAACCCACCAAGTTAATTAATAACAAAACTGCAAAATTGTACGTATTTTTCCTTGTTCCTTCGAACTGCAAATTAAGCAGTGCTGACGAACAAGGACCCAACTCTAATTTATCGCAGCTACCCACGTTTGCCCCCCCCCCAGAGGAGTCGGAACGTCATTTTGCGCTTATCAACTTGAATTAAGCGCTCGTGACTTAACTGGCAAAAAAGGAAGTCTCTCATTCGGCTGTTATTGTAAATTCGAGAAACACATTAAAACATAAAAAAAGAAATCCTAGTTAATCATGAAACTTTACTTTTATGGATTAAAATAAAATCATTTTAGAAAAAAATGTTTTCTGGTTACTTATCATAGCAGCATAAGCAATAATACAAATACCTATTTCATTTTATTTATCATATTGGCAAGCTTATCTTTTTTTGAGGCAACTTTTAAAATGTACATCGTTGTGAAGATTAAAACCAATGTAGTTTTTTGAAAACTTTGTTTAATTTACACCTTTATAACTTAATAAAAAAAAGTTTATACCTTGAATTACTTAGAGTGGTTTACAAAGTGCTCCGAACAAAACAACATAAAAAAAAGAGAAACAATACATCACACAAAAGCTTTTCTCCGTGAAAAAAAGCCCAGTGAATAAACGTTTCAGATCAAGTTTTAAAGCTCGCCAAGCTTTGATGTTTGATTCCGCCTCCGTTCAGGATACAATTATTAAAATGCGTATTAATCAACTTGTAACAATTAAAATATATAATTTATTATTTGTTTACAAGAACGTTTGTATATTGAATTTTTCCGAGACCAACAATTATACAGTTTCCTAACAAAATATATTTGAATAGTGAATATGTTAAAATAAACTAAATAAATAATTTATTCCAAAATTGATTCGAAGAGGTATTACAAACTTTACATCACAACAACTTAAACATGCAATATTTCGTGGCTAATATTGCATAGATTCGTTAGAATAGGGTTAAAAAAATTGAATCTATCTGTACTAACGTTATTTTTATTTGTCCAAAACTTTCGCGAAAATAGAAAGTGTCTTGACCAACAGTATACTGTTCGTCCAAAATAATGCAAAAATTGGAACAGTATTCACAAACTTAATAAAACTCTCAGTTTTTTCGACAAGCTTTAAAGGAATATATAATTAATATCAATTGCCAAATTGTACAAATATGAAATCCACTTTCAATACGGAAACTTCCCAGTGTGTCTGTGTGACAGCAGAAGGATGACAGAGCCAATCCAGGGAGGATAGGGGGAATTGTTAGTTTATCAAGCATATTTTATCCAAAATAGTATGAAAATTGTAACACTATTGACAAACGTTACAAACTTTTTCCATGTAGACTTGAATTACGTTTATATTAGCAATCCAAAAGTAGTTGAAGTAGTATTGAGTAATGTTACATTGTTTTATCTAAAACTATATAAAAATATTACTTACCTCGACCAACAGCAGATGGATCCAAAATAATCAAAACATTGAAGGAGTATTTGGAAAATGGTAGGTTCATCCAAAACGAATAGAAAATAGGACCTAGACGAAATGCTCTTATTTCTTCCAGAATTTAATAGTCAGTGCGTAATTTTCCACTCTTACCTTATTTTTTTTCCGGGGCTTCCGACATGTAGGTCCCTTCAGCCCCAACTAAGTTTATAATCTATCTACACTTTCAAACACTACATTCATACAAACAAATACATTCGTACACTTAAATACACAGTACACTTATTCCGTTTGGTCGGTGGAGTACTTGATATTCCTCCACCGACCTATACTTAAACTAAACTAGCTTGTGCTCGATGGGGTACTTCCACCACCGCTTTCATCGTTCGAGGGGTGATGATGACGTTATATTTCACCCTCAACCCTCGGCATTCACGCTAATAAATACATGCACTCGGACAAAGCATATAGACATACAATATATAAGACGTATTATATACAATAAAAAAAAAAAAAACAATTTCCCCTAAAAAGCGGAACAGGGGTCTATGAAACTCGCTACCGTGCTCGAGAACTATTCTTAAATCTGGCATGCCTACACGCCCTCTGTATGGAGCCAAGGCATGACACCCTCTATTATGTGGGACACCACATGCAACCTATCTCTGCATAAGGGGCACCTGCGCTCTTATCTTATTCTAGGGTTGATTTATTATCATTATTGAAACTAGAATATATCTTGATTCGTGACACTGACTTTTTTATCTCAACTAAAAAGCTTTAATTAATTAGTTAACACTAAAACTTGCGAATTAGTAATCAATAAAATGACATTTCGATTCATGTATGCAACAACATACAATTTTTTTCCAAAACGACTTTAAAATGGAATCTATCTTTGACACACCAGATTTTGGCCAAAATATTTTGACAGTTCTATCATCTTTGACAAATGTTATGTGGTTTTCTCCAAAACGGCTTGAAAATATTATCTATCCTGACCGATAACATTTGACCGGGTAACAACGAAACATTAATTTAAGAAAGAGTTTTCTCACATCATTCATGACAAAAATTACTTGTTTTGGTGTAAAAAGAAATTGCGAATTTTTTCTTTCTTGCATAACACCTTTTAATTAGATAGAGGGGCATGATTAATGAAACTATTGTATAAATCCATTGCTCATGATGCCTTACGCGTCTGGCAGGATGATCGGGTACGAATAAAAATTTACTTATTATTTAATTGAATGGTTTAATGAAATAAAGAAAGAAGTCAGTTACTGTGAAAAGTCTTGTGATTACTAAAGGGTGGACTCAAATCCAAACTTAATCCCCATCCTGGAAGTAGTTCCATTAATTTAAGAGAATGAGAAACGCTGGAGAAGACGACGGAATACCGTTTGTCACCAGCAGGCCTCGCTGACGACCGGCAGCAAAATGGGGAAAGGGGGCCGACAATGGAAAGAGGGCCGGCCGGGAACGCTCTGGGTCATCGATTTGTGGAGGAAGTCGCAAGATTTAGAGTTTGCGGAGTTACGAGTCCGCACACCATTCTCCCCCCGGCTTAATTCCTCTTAACATATTTACTCCCCGTCCCTCCAGGCCGAGGATCCTGGGGATAATTGCGTTTCGTATTCCTATTATTGCAACTGACCCGGGCCCCGTTTTATGTTTTGCATTAATTAATTGCGGTTATGAGTTTTGTAATGCGAGCCCGGAAGGAGGAATGACACATTCTGGCCTAATGCACGGGCGTACTCCTTTACCATTAACTAACAGTAATTATACATTTTGCCGATCCCGTAACACAGGAACTAAAAGGTTAATTCGAAAATTATTCCAAAAACTCTCAAATATAGGGTAGAAGATGAATCCTCCTTTTTTTCCCATATGGATGACCGTGTTATTTATACGCCAACATTTCAAATAGAACGCATTTTAAATCAAATTAGTATTTATTTGAAAATCGCACTTATACTGGAAAGTACCCGTTTTCTGCATACCGACCTAGGGTTTCTCCAAAATAATTTGAAATGTGTAGTATTTAGTGGCCGTTAATTATTTGGAAATCGTGAGGTGCTGTTTTGACATTTTCATTATCGTGCCAACGTTTCGATCTTTATTAGGACCATCTTCAAAGCCTGGGATTTACAAACATTATTTGGAGTATACAAATACATGTAAGATGCAAAAATTTTAATTATATATTTATTAATGTTAAACAATATTCGTTTGTGACGATGATGATCTAAATAAAGATCGAAGCGTTGTCCGGGCAAAGAAATGTTTTTGTAAACCTACATCACATAAGACAGCATCTCACCATCTCCAAATAATCAATCATTTCAAAATTGCATCTGTATTTACCAAACGTTCAATTTCAAAATGAGTAGAGAATAAAATTTATCTAGACCAATTGTACATAATTTGTTCAAAATAATTAAAAAATTGTAGCAGTGTTGATAAAAGTTGCTTGTTTTGCCTATAAAACGACTTGAAGATAGATTAACGAGATTAACAACACATAATTTGAAAATAATCGTACTACTGGCAATGTAGAATGTCCAAAATACTTGATAAGGCCAATGTTGTCAATCGACTTGAAAATAGAACCTATTATCAATAAAAGTATGAAGTCTAGAATAATTCGAAACTGGTAGCATTAGTGACAATGTCCAAAATGACTTGAAAATAATATCCTGCCCAAAAACATATGGTTTTCCCAAAATTATTTGGGAATAATATAAGTATCGACAAACGTTCCTTATTTTTCATCCAGAATGATTTGAAAATAAAATCTTATTTGACCAAATGCACATACTTTCTCCAAAATAATTTGAAAACTGAAACATTATTCAAAAGATTTGTTTATTTTTTTTCTAAAAATTGACTTTTAATGTAAATAATTACAATTAATTAAGGTTTCTAGTTGAGATGAAAAAAAAGTTAATGGGTCGAGAGGGATTCGAACCCTCGACCGTCGGATAGATACGCCGCTGCTCTACCACCTGAACTATCGTGACTTCGATCCTCTCGGACATCAACTCCCGATCTCAACCTCACCTTACGAGTTTCATCTCAACTAAAAACCGAAATTAATTGTGATATATTAATTGGTCGAACGGACCACGAAAACAGTGAAGTAAATAATTATAATCTTTCTTAAGCAAAACATAATTCAAAAAACCCTTCCTGATTTTCCTAAAAATAAAAAGATTGTCCAGAATATCTTGGGAATGTAGCAGTAGTGACAATCTTCCTCTAATATTTGAAAATAATACCCTGCCCAACAAATATTTAAAACAAAAAAGAATTTGAAATTACCATCAGTTCTTCCTTCCCCCCCAAAACTTGAAAGTAGAACCTAACGATGAAAAGTTTATCCAAAATAATTTTAAAATGTTTTGAAAAATGTTACATGGATTTCCCCCGAATGGGTTGAAAATTGGACCTGCCTTGCAAAACAGCCCAGTTTTTCAAAACTGAAACGTCTTCAAAACACAATCCATATTACGGAGGATTTTATAGGACCGAAGATTTTATAAAACTTTAACCAGTATTCGAACCTTGTTTGTTTATTTACACAGGAACAAATAATGCTAAATACATCTGGGGTGGCCTAATGTGAGGTATGTCCACGATTTAAACCCAAAAATTTAGCGTTATGAACAACAATATATCGTTAACATTAATTTATTTTATACACTTTTTCTCACCAATACATAATTCGTCGAAAATAATTTTCAAACACTCCCATATTAAACGATTTGAAAATATAAATTTTCTCATGGATAATCATTATTGTTCTGTTTGAGCACCAGAACAGAAATGTGTACCGTAACGAAATGGTTTTTATCGTAATCCCTTAAATAATTGCCTAAATAATAGACTCAAAGAGGTAAGCCAGGTACCATTTTGTAGCTTATATCGTCAGCTCGCTGATACAAACTTAAGGCCGCGCCGAATGGAGAAAACTCTCTATGTTTTATTATTTTTTATGAATTTTATTAAGTAATTCACGATTCAGATATTTTAGTAGGCTCGTGGATAGAGTTTGTACAGATGTAACGGTTTAAGTAATAATATAATAAACGTATTTTGGGCAATATTTTCGTATAAAAATACAATGAGAGTATACATACATGCAGAAATTTAACATGGCGACCCCAGCTTTAACGAAAACATAGATTATGCAATCGTTGGAAAGAGGAGCTTATGGAGCACGCACACGTACCCCGATGTCCGGTGACGATCGAGCGAGACTCTGCAGAGGTCGTCGCAAAAGCTGGCACTTCCTCAGTGCTCAGCGAACCATCATACGACTCGCCTCCCTTTAAAACACGATAAAACGACGTTTAAAATCATAAAACGAGCAATTGATTTAAGCATAAAATGTCCTCGCTGTAAATGTCACATCACGGCATATATTCCTTTATCGCTGACTCATGCTGTCACAATTAAACGACTGCACGAATTGTACAACTCCTGTTGAATTATTTATAAAACAACTCGATTTATTTTGAATCACGGCTGTTTGTTTCGTAGTTGATTATGAATTTATAAAAAGCAAAGGATAAATTTATAATAATACATAGGTCGTTTAGTAGAAGTTAGAACCAAGAATATTATAGTTATTTACATAAATTATATGTTACATTAACGCATAATTCAATAAATGTATATATTATCTTAATAAATAGGTAACTTCAAAATAATTCCAATTTAGTTAGAAATAGTGGGATGAGGTCTGGTGTGATGTACGTATCAGAAAAACACTTTCTTTATAGTGCCACGTTTCGATCTTTATTGAGATCATCATCAGGGCTCAATAAAGATCGAAACGTTAGCACGATAAAGAATTTTTTTTCTGAAACCTACATCACACCAGACCGCATCGCACGATTTCTAAATAATTATCGATTAACAGTCACTAATCACCACACAGTAATTCCAATATGGTATCAAAAATATGACTTTTTGTTACATTTTTATTAAACAAAAATTTTGTAAAAATTTGTATTATTTTATTTTCTTAGAGAAAATATGGGCAGTTTTTATATTCAGTGTACATCCGTGGTTTCTTTACGACTCATGTCTTGTTTATTCTTAAATTATTTCCCCTGTCTGGAAAATTCCACGGTTGTGCCGTTCGTAAACAAGGAAAAAAAAAGGAAGGAAGGAAAATCCTTTTCAACTTTTTCAAGGGTCGAACTGGAGTTTTTGTACTTCCTTTTGGTTCTTTACCGATTTTGGCATGTTCTTCTACGAGACGAGAAAAACAAACAGATTTTCAATTCAGAACGATAATTAATATGGTAGACAAATCCTTTCAAAACGGAAACAGAACCAAAGGGTGTTGTTAGAATTTTCCCTTCTTTATGAAATATCTCTGTTAAAAAAACAAAAAAACTAATAAACTAATTAATCTAGGGATTTTTTTCTATACAAAACCCTAATTATATTGTAATTTTCTGAACTTTAATTTAATCATTTGGTGGGTGGGGGTATTTTTTGTTTATCGGACTCCATAAAATTTTCACGTCGGGTCCGAAGATTTAATTAAAAATCTATTTGTTTGTCGGAAGAACGGTTTAAAAATTTAATATGCATTTCACACTTTTAACGGTGTGATATTAACAAAGAAATCATATTTTAAACTAATGTGTTACTCTCTGCCTCAAAAAATCTTTGCATTTAGACGAGGTAGAATACAGCAATCGAAAGGCTGTTAAACCTACTAAGGGGTAACCACAGCCAGGATCTAAACGCATCTGAAATAAAATGTGCAAAAAAATTCAAATAAAACCAGGATTAATTGTGGAGCTTTCGTTAAAATTCTGTGTTCATAATTTTTTTGAGAAGATAATTAAGAATTAATCAATCATGTCCTATTAATGATGCTTTTTTGTAATAATTTTTTAAATATTTTGTGTTATTTGGCTTGGGAAACAGATTAATCTTTTAAAACCAACGATGATAGGCGGATAAGGTCGATAGGAGACAGTCTGCAGCTCATCACCTCGTAGTATTTTTTTAAAAGGAATATTCGACATTTTTAAAAAACGGTCCGTTTAGAATGTAGATGGGCAAATGTTGAATTTAGAATTGTATTTTGCACAAAATTTAAAAAATCCCAGACATAATTATAAGCGAAGACGGTAAGGAAGATCACTTTTGGTCTACCGCGACTGAATTATTTCTCTAAAGCGTTGACACTTTATAAAATTTAAAGTGAATTTCCAGTTTTCAATGTCGCCAAATGTAATTAATTTTTTATTTATTCACCGCTTAATTTTATTAAACTTCCAGAGGGATAATTTCCATAGTGTTATGTTTCTTTTTTAAAAAAAATTAGTCTTTTGTTTTAATATTAATATTACGTAGTAACGTTTCCAAGGAACAGAAAATTTTAATATTTCGATTTTTTCAAACGTTAAACGCGTTGTAAAATTGTTAAAGTTGTTTTCGCGAAACCATTCGTTAAAAAAGTGAAATTTCCGTTTTTTTTATGATAATGAACTTTATTATGGTGAGTGTTATATGACATTGAAGATAATTAATTATAATTTTAATGTTTGGTACTAAAGAAAAGATATGTTGAGATTAAAAAAAAATTAAGCAGTTATATGTATGTTTGAATAGTGTGATTAACTTGTTGGCTCTTGAAAATAATTGGTTTTGAATATTTCTTCTGACATTTCCTTGTCTATTGCTAGTTGGCTAATTCAAACGTATTTTCGTCGGTTCGAAAATAAACAAATAGAACTTTAATGTGTGTATTATGATCATTTGTAAGGGCAAAATTCGATTTATTTCTACTTTTTTTTTTATAGACGATTGCACATGGCTTTTAAAATATTTTTTAAATTCCTTCAAAAATATTACTAACGTTTCCAAGGAACAGAAAATTTTAATATTTCGATTTTTTCAAACGTTAAACGCGTTGTAAAATTGTTAAAGTTGTTTTCGCGAAACCATTCGTTAAAAAAGTGAAATTTCCGTTTTTTTTTATGATAATGAACTTTATTATGGTGAGTGTTATATGACAT
>CM077107.1:20365672-20427747 GCA_039619505.1 Cimex hemipterus
AGATATGTTGAGATTAAAAAAAAATTAAGCAGTTATATGTATGTTTGTATAGTGTGATTAACTTGTTGGCTCTTGAAACTAATTGGTTATGAATGTTTCTTCTGATTGCTCCTTGTTGGTCAATTTAAATGTATTTGTGTCGGTACGAAAATAAACAAATAGCACTTTATTGTATATTATGATCATTTGTAAGGGCAAAATTCGATTTATTTTTCCTTTGTTATACACGATTGTACATGGTTTTTAAAATATAAAAAAAAATTAAAATAAAAGGTGAGTGATAATTAAGCCTCATTATGTTTTATACTTGATATTGGAGGAAAGTTATGAATTTTTAAATACTATGCTTTTGTATGTATTTAACGTATTATGTGGTATGATTGATTAGCTTGTTGGCTGTTAAAACTAGTTGGTTCTGTTGGTTCCTTTCGATGGCCACTTCAAATATGTTTAGCTTGCGTGTTGGTCAATTTATTTGTACAAAAATGAGGGTATATACAATGAATTGACGAAATAGAACTTGGTTGTGTATTATGATCACTTCTAAGGAAAGAATTGGAATTATTTATAGCTTTTCATTGTTTAGTTGTTCTATAGCGGCTTCAGAGATATTACCACTTTACCTTGGTTTAATTGAGATGAGGACCACACTGTTTATTAAATTTGGTTTTGAAACAATCAGGCTTCTATAAAGAGTACCGTCCAACTGTAATTAAATAGCTAGATATTTCTAACATATTCCCAAATTTTATTTAACTTTGAGATGAAATATATTACATAATTGTCCACAATTACTTGATAGATTTATGTGAATATTGATATAAGTTCATGGAAAACAGCTTGTAAATCTATCTTGACAGAAACTGCGCAGTTTTTTCAAAACATTATGCAAATAGAATGTTGTTGACAAAAAACAAAAAGAAAAAAAAACTTTTATTTCTAGTTATACATATATCGTGAGATGCGGTCTTGTGTGATGTATGTTTCAGAAAAGCATTTTCTTTATCGTGCCAACGTTTCGACCTTTATTGAGATCATCTTCAGGGCCTATTTACAAACGTTTACATTTAACAAATACATGCAGGATGTTGCAAAAGACGAATTCGTACAACAGAAAACAAACTCTTTGAGTGAGTAGAAATACATTGATGGAGTATAAAATAATTTATTGAATATAATAAATTGTATAAATTCACTTTTCCACAACCTAAATGTATTTGTTAAATGTAGACAATGTAGAGAGAGACCAGACCGCATCTCACGATTTCTGAATAATTATCGATTAACGGTCACCAATCTTTATTTTTAGTATACCAACTTGAAAATAGGGTTTACCGTGGCACATATTACTTAGATTTATTAAAAAAATTATTTGAACATGAGTAGATGCTGATTTTAATTCGATCTTTTCTATTCGCATCAAAATCGAGGGTTAATCTATTATCATTACAGAAAATCTAATATATCTTGTCAAATATATTGACGAAGAACACTTAGATTCATCCGGAATACCTTAAAAATAAAACAAAACTTGAATAACATCATATGGATACGTCAAAGTTCGAAAATTATACATATACCGCAAGGCGTTGTTTTTTCCCTATAACGACCTGGCCTATTATCTAGTTTGTTCACCCAAAATAATTTAAAATCTTTAACATACGTCCAAAATTACTGGCAATTAGTATCTGCCTTGATCAATAACACATAATTTGACGAAAATAAATTTTGTTTTCCCAAAACACTTAAAAAATAAGATAATCTGTATTAGCGGTGAAAGCAGTTTTCATCTAATGCACCTGAAAATCGATCCTGATCACCTACATATAGTCTGTACAAAAATGATACAAACAGTTCGACAGTATTGACAAACTTTTGGCGAACATGAACTTGAAAACTATAACCTATCTTGGCCTACAGGAGATATGTTGCAAGAGTGTGCGAAAATTGTAACAGCCTAAAAAAAAAACGTTACGTTCTTTTATCCAAAACTAATTGATAATGGAACCTATCTAGACCAACAACAGATTGGTCCCAAAATAATTTGAAAATTGTACCGGTGGTTGAAACCGTTCAAAACATAAGACTTGATAGACGTTGCATACTTTTTTAATCCTATCTCATTCGAAGGTTTATTTATTACCATTATTGAAAATAGAAAATATCTTGCCAAAAAAAAAAACCAAAAAAAAAAAAAAACCGTTGACCATAATTTTAGTTAAATACAGACAATAATTTGACATTTCGATGCATGTAGGCAACAAACGTACAGTTTCTTCCAAAATTACTTTCAAATAGAATCTATTTTTGACAAACAAGATTTCTTTCTCAATGAAATATAATTATCCATAGTAAAATAGTTAGACAAAGTGAAATTAAGATCTATCTAACATATAGCGAACGACTTTTTTTTACAATACTACCTGAAAATAGGTAAAAAAATATCTTGACTAACAATAGATAAGTACAAAATAATTTATAAATCGATGCGGTAATGGGAATACATATTTGTATTTAATAAAAATGGAAAATAGAATTCATCTTGGCCGCCTGCACTTGAAAATATCGGACTTATGTTGCGAAGTTTTCGATTCCTATCTTATTCGAAGGTTTAACTATTATCGTTATTGAAAATCGTAGTTAAATGTAGTCAACAAGTGAAATTTGTATTCATCTAGTCATACAACGTAATTTTATTTCCCACCGAAAATACGACTTATCTTGACTACAACAGATACTACTAACAACAGATAAGGCTAAAATAATTTGAAAATTGTATCAATTTAGAAAAACGGTTTTTCTCCTAAGTGAACATGAAAATGGAACCTATCGTCATCAATATACATAGTTTGTTCAAAATAATTTCAATAATGAAGTCATTTATTGTTCGTCTTAAATTAATTTGAAAATAATTATCTATCATGCCCAACACATAATTTGTAAATCCACTGAATTTCGTAAAAAGATTGTTCATAATTAGAAATTTAGCACTATTAGCAGACGAGTTGAAAATAGAACCTATCCCGATTAATCGCACATAGAAGACATTTTAATTAACTAAATGTAATTTGTCCAAAGTAATTTGAAAACTATCACCACAGACAAACGACTTGAAAATAGAATGCATTTTAATCATCAAAATAAAGTTTGTTCAAATTAAATTGGGTAAAGTGTTAAGTTAAAATTACCAACTTTCTCCAAATCGATTAAAAAACAGAATCTATCTTTCCTATCGACAAGATGTTCAGTATGAAAGCTGTATTATGATTGGGAGTTTGAAACTTCACTGTTACTATGGAAATTACCTGGCATTTTTAAATGTGGATTGTACGGCAAGTGGCAGATCAGACATATATGTCAGATATATCGAACTGTTCTTTTCCATGTTCTCTGTCCAGGATAGTCTGAAGATTCCGTTATCTGCGGACACGGAGGCGAAAGGGTAGGTTATTGATCCCGGAGGGCAAAAACTGGCAAACGGGTGTTATTGTTTTGGGGGGCGTCGGAAGTGTTGTCGGGCATAAAGGGCGAGGGCGGCCCTCTGCAGAACAATGCGTCATTATCCGCAGAGGATTAACTGATGCCCGAGGCTGGCTGTGACAGCGGATCCGACACGTTGGCGGATTCGACTCGCGTGAGGACGCCGGTCGCACATGTGTTAATTATTTCCGAATCACATGTTCCGACTTATTCAGTTGGTTTAAAAGTTGATCGATAGCCAAAGTTTGCGCCTTGTTGAGTTTTATCGTACCAGTTGTTGTTGCCTTGTTTCTCTGGAAGACCCTCATCCATTTCGCCAAGTGGAAAACGCCGAGATGAAAATGCTCCTAGAAGACATTAACTGGTTCGTAAATTCTTTTCATTCCGACAGCCGAACACCGTTTTCTTTTATCTTTTCCTACCTTCTTCAAAGGGCGACTGACTTTAAAAACCCCCCAGTTCGAAGATTCGCTCGGAATTAAAACTCTTCCTATCGCCCTTTTCTGACGGTGTTGTCTGCTTACTGCAGTCCAACAGTCTACAGAATTTCGAAACATTTATTTTTTTAAAACACGAATTGACATCTGTAGCCAATAAATATTTACCGAAAATCGTGCATAGAAAATTAAAATGACGTTTTTCTACAATACTTCCTGCCCTTTTGTCGTCATTGTTCATTTCTTTAAAAAAAATATTCACGTCTACGTTTTTAATTTTAGGCCCTCGTCACAAATTCGACTTTGAAACGAGACGAATGAAATTTGTTTACGAAATTCCCTGTCAGACTGTTTCTCACTTAGTCTACATACGACAAAGCAGTCAACATTGCCAAGGCCTTTGAATAAATTTTTTCCCTGCCTTTTCAACACAGCAAATCTGATAAATTTATCAGTCTGTGAAGTACGTCAAACCAAATGCACCCAATAAAAAACATTCTGTTTTATTAATTTTTTAATAATATTAAAAAATTCTTACACATATTTTTGCTCACTGGAATTGGGGGAATTTTTTGTCACACACATTTTATCTGTACACAGTACAAAAAGCAAATCTTTTCATACTTAACTAAAATCTCAAACCTTATTAAAAATCCCAAATAAAGGCAAACAAATCTTGAAATTTTACTACTAATCCTACTAATAAAACTTTTTTAAACTCTACACGAATTATATTTCTTAAGGAAAATCAACGACTACGTACTATAATTTGTTATGGCGTTGATGAAAAAAACAAATGTCTGAATGAAAAATATCAATAAAGGGAGTAAAACGTTTCTCACCTCATTTTGTTAAGACCTCAATTTCCAATTAAATTGTAATGTATTTTGTAAATTTACATATTAATAATTGCAAATTGTTTAATTTGTTCATTATGTACAGTGTATAAGGAGTAAAACAATACATAATTTTATTTTGTAAGCCACCATTTTGTTAAGACATTGTTCAACTGACAACCTCCACTTTCCCGGTTCACCTACCCTGTCAGCTTGTTCCAATCTACTGACTTGCAGTCATACTAAGTAGATGTCTGCATTTTGTCTCTCGCGTTAGCTCCATCGCACAAACCCAAAGTAATCGTAAACGGCTAACCTATAATTTCTATTACCATTGAAAATTGTTCGATTCAGAATTACCAGGGTCATCGGCGCGAATGCATATTCTATTTACATATAATCAGTCGCCATTTTGTTGACCTTTTAATGGAACATTTCATCTTTAAATGAATAATATATTATTGCTTTAATTGGGGGTTTGAATGAATAAATATTGGATTGGTCTTATCAATTTACAGTTATAATCGATACTGATTGGAAATTTTCTGTCGTATATGTCAAATTTTGGCTAATTACTTAATAAATATTTTGCTATAACCAATTCGCATTTTAAACATAAATATCTCACAAAATAAGCTTATTGATGAAAGCTGTTGTAATTAAATGGGGTAATTATCAAACAAGATTGTTGTCAATATGACTTGTACTGTTCATACTCACGATTTGGCAGGTTATCATCGTAAGGAAATGGTAACCCTTTTCGCCCTGAACTTGGGAAAATATATTATCGACAATTTATTATCAAAGGGGACCGGTCACAAACAGGTTTTTACTCGTAAAATAACAGTTTTTAGATATAGGATCTAATGTTGTGATGAGGATTTTCCCCTTTTAATTCGTTTTTTTTTACTACCATGCCAGGACATGGAGATGCTTCATGTCAGTTGACAATTGCAGTGTCAGAGTGTGGGCAATTTTGAAAGATGAAATTTTACATGACTGTCTTTCATGGTCTAATCTCAGAGAGAAAAGACTCGGCAATTAAAGCGCAGGTGACAAGAACTATCAGGTCATATATTTTAACTATTGCCAAGAAAAGTGCATTTCTGTTGAAAATGTTTTAGAGAGAACATTACTCCAGGGAAAGAGTCGACATTGAACAAGTGGCTTTGAAAAATTGAGAGCGAAGCTCGCACGGCCTCTCCTAACAGGCAACTCCAATAAATTTCCATGTCTCTGTTATTATTAGAACCGGCTGGAGTGGGGCTGGCTTAATAGCGAGTCGATGGGAGAAGCAAACATAACTCGGCGCCTTTATGTGCCGCTGCATGTAATTGCTTGGAAGTTATTTCTCGGGTTTTGTCCCAGAAGAATTCGAAACGGGGGACGAGCCCAATCTCAGAACACTTCAATCTCGGCCGAAACCGGCTTATGAATCCTCTCGGGTAAATCGTGTTTGTGAGCTCTTTATCAGCCGAAAGTGGAGCGCACTGCTGCACGACCTTAAACGGGGCGAAGGAGGTGAACTCCCACACGGTGACTCACGGAAGGTAGACGCCGGACGCTTATTAACATTTATACGAGTTGTTCTACCGGCTTCGTTAATCCTTTTCTTTCCTTCCGGCGAATTTAATAAACGGCCGCGAGAAGAACTGGATCCAGGGCGTGAAAAAGCCGCTAGTGAAATAGGCGCAACAGCAAACCGAAAAACTAAGTTGAAAAAATGTAAAATGCATTAACATTAGCCATATATAAAAAAAATCATGGGTCATGCCTGATTTTTGACATTTTATTTAGAAAATCTCAATTGGCCCCAAATAAATATCTGTTTTTCAATATGCAGGACGGTAACCCATACAACATTATTCAAAACAAGTCCATCAGATATCGGGTTATTGTTTTAAGAGAGTTTCTTAGATGTTCTGCAGTTTATGATTAACCGACAAACCGTCGGAGTCTTGGGACCTTGAGACGGACGACGAGTTAAACGGGATCTGCTTCCGTTCTCCACCTCGGCAACGGTTCCCAGCGGGTTTTCGAGGTCGCGGATCCGATTTACGAATTTTCATGTATGCAGGATCCCTCCTACGCGTGAGGACATTGGTCAAGTGTGACAAAAATGCCTACAAGGTAGAAATTACAACTGAAACAAAACACTGTGGCAACACGACTGTAAAATGTGTATTCGTACAGATACAATAAAATAGGAGATCTGACAATGTTAATTACTTTGGGTCGACAAAATTATAGCGGTTACTACTAAATTGTATGAGTTATTGTTAACGTCTGACATGATATAATCAGCTATATTACACGGACCCATTGATCAAAATCATCTCTTACCTTGTTCTGTAGGTGTAGGGGAATTGAAAAACATGGACATGGCAATATCCGACCTGGTAATAAAAATGCTCATGCAACATGTTTTTTGGGTAGTTTTGACACTGGCGTATAGATGTCAACTGTTGTTGCCGCTCTTCCGGAGTTCCTTTGCATTCCTTCATATTCGTTTCGACGCAGCTCGCCCCCAAAATATTAGGTCGTTAAGTGTGGGGCAAAAATAGAGCCGGAATTTAAATAGTTTCCTCGTTATTTGCAGAATCGGCAGGGAGCGCGCGTGCACGTGGCGTTCTGCATTAAGAACACGTTTGCGGTCGCGTCCTTGCAAAGCACTTACAATCAATCCGTATTAAGATGCTCGAAAGACAACAACTTGATAACAAAAATTTTCTCTCAGAACGAACGATTCTAAATAAAAACTATAAAACCCCCCTGAAAATTACACAAATATTGATTTAGCCTCTCAGGCTGCCATTATCTATTATTAAAAATTGATATAAAATTTTTAATGCTTTTCTAAATTGCGTTAAAATGTAGAAGTAATTAATGTCATAAAATAGCCAAGATCAGCCTTGAGATTTATGTATTTATTAATGTCTATGCATTTTGGTATGTATAATAGGACGGTGAGAGAAATTTATTTAGTCTGATAGAAAACATGTTTTTTTACCATCGCGGCTGTCAATTCAAAGAGATTTGAGCAAATACGTGTTGTATAGCTTTAAATTTTTTATTTATTTTAATAACATTTATTTGTATCCCGTACATGAATTATACACTTTATAAATTGTTCTTAACGAACAAACCATCAAACTTGCCAGAACTGCGCGCGAAGGACGTTATAAGAAGCCATCAATTCTGCCACTCGACATTTGAGGCGACGTGGATGGTTTTTGGGGTGGGAGGAAGTGGAGAGGGCTTGAGCAATAAGGCTAGGGTGGAAGGGTTAGAGTGTAACTTGAGGAAGCGGGAACGTACCAATTTTCTGACGGTTCCTACGATCATTGTGGATCATGAAGTTGGACAAGCAGTAAAGAGTTTGGAGAATTCTTTTGATGACTTAATTTGAAGGCTTGGATTCGTAGGATATGAGATGGCTTGGTGGTACTTCACAATTCCACTCGGTATGTTCAAATAGATCGAAGTAATATTTTCTACAGAGTTAGGGTTGTCCTTTACCGTCGTGTCTGATTTGGTCTTGTATTTAAGTTTTCCCAGTTGCCCAAATTGTCTATTTACTTCTTATCGCTTGAGTCTTGTTTGAGGATACCACGTCAAATATAAAGTATAAGTACTTTAGATTTGTAGTTCTTTTTAGTTGACGTATAGACATGGGAAATTCAGAGTGAACTTATTTTGGATACAATTGTCGAAATTAAAAGTTTCATTTTCCAAGTTTTATACCATTCAATGAGCTCCAGGCACTCCTTGATATTGGAGGTTTCTCGAGAAGGAGATGAATTGGCGGTGTCCATCCGTGTAGTTTGTAGGGATGGTGGTGGGGTGTAACGGCAGGTCACCAGTATAAATTGTATGAACGATGTGACCGAGCATCATCCCTTGAGGGACGCCGTTGTGGATCGATCTGACATTAGAAAACTCGTTTCCGCATTACCCGGAAGCAGCGGTCGGTTAGATAGGATATTAGGATTTTGTATAAGGAGTGGGTAGAAGGCTTACTCTGAAAAGAGCTCCAGGGGGCCAAGTTTCGAGCCAATTTACCTTTTAAATCTTATAGTCTGCTTACTGAAACAAATCAAACGTGCGATACTGTAAGATTATTGAAAATATAAACTTAGCAGACGCAGAAGAGTAAATTGAAAAATTAAAATTTAAACGATTGTTTACATTTTTACGAATTAATTAATAAAAAGCGAATGCAATTTATGGAATTCAGCAGATTTTGTGTTTTTTGTATTTTGATTTTGATTTTGTCTAAATTGAACTAAAGAATGCCAAAAATTAAGTATTGGAAGGTTAAAATTTCAATGGTTTCGTTTTCGCCTATCGTATTCGTGAATCTGACCTGATATTTTGTTAGGAGTGGGATTGTTCTCTGAACATAGGAACAGAGACTATTGTGTTCAGTTGTCAGCTGGCTTTCAGAGATCGGCTGCTCGATTCGCGGCACGAAAAGTTTCGCTTTGCCCAAATTTGACCCGTTTAACCATGGACGCAAGAAGGTCTGAGCTTGAGCAAGGGTACTTCCTGGAAGGTATCTTCCGATTAAACATTATACTCGAGGATTAAGTTCCAACTTCATCTCTCTCTTCGTCAAAATTCATTGTACCACTTTAATACTAGATAAATATAATTAAAACATTTCCTTACATTTTAATAATTTATTAGTGAATCAGTATAATTTTAAATAAACAAATGTACTGTAATATTTACTGAATCTCTGGTCGCTAAAATCTTTATTACTTAAGATGCTTAGTTTGTCGAAAAAAACCCACATGAAAAGTCGTGTTTTTTAGATAGAGATCTTTACAGAATGAAAATTGAATCAATCGTGACAATTATTGAATAGGTTTTTTAGAGAAAAAAGTCTTTTTTTTTCTTGTCCAAATTTTGGTTATATCATATAAGCCCTGAGCTCAGCAAATTATTTTTGGTTTTGTTGACTCGATCTTGAAATTGGATCTGTTCCGTAAATCGAAACGTAATTTGTACCGACCGTGTCAAGTTTAAAATTCGTGTCTGTAACAAAAGTTTTGCCAATAACCAGTTGAAAATTGTTTCCTTGGATAAAATTGGTACGACATGCAACAATATGTTAAAAAATGTTTACTTCCTTACTAATTGATTAAATCCTTATATTTTCAAAATATTGAATATGTTTTGGTATGTTATTATAAGAAATACAACTAAATCGTGGCTCACTTATTTTCCCATAAAATTATTCTTTCTGATATAATCGTAAAATAACTGTATTATTAGGAATATTTTAACATTTTAAGGAGTAGTGAACAAAAATCCATCGTGTGATATATTAACAGTAAAAATGTGTTAAACCTTGTCAGAAAACAGAAAACATAGCTTATTTTAGTAGCAAATATATATGTTTTACGTGGTATTTTTTTTCAATGTTTCGTTTACTAATTCATAAATTGTACAATTGTGCCTGCGGTCGTAGTTAAGTCAATTTTGTTGGTTTCTGAACTTATTTTACGATCATCATGTTTACTGAAGGTTATAATAGAGTGGATTGAATGACAAACAAGCAACCAGCGAATAGCACTAGGCTAAACGATGTTATAACATTTCGTATTTCTGGTTCTAAGTATTCGTATAACTGAAAATTTTGGAGTGATGAACTGTAATACTGGAGGAAGAAATTAATCAAATGTGATAAACTTTGGGAGTTTTATATTTATGTAATCGAGGGGGTTCAATTTGTGCAGTGTTTCGTTCCTTTTGGCCGGGGTGGTTTCTAGCTTTTGACCCGGTAGAACAACGACACTTGGAACAGGTTTTTGAGATAAGGGTGAATGACGGCAGGTGGCCAGCCGGCTCAATGGGCCCACATCCCGGTCATCATTCCTCCCTCATGGAAAAAAAGTAAAAAGGAGAAAAAAATAAAAAAACTCCCCTTTCACTGCGTTAGGACTGATCAGGCGTGTGAGACGGCCAAGACGCCGGATAACCGTTTTTATTTTACGCCCGGTTGTTTCGCTTTTACCTGAAAGTTCCCCGGTCCTCTGATAAGATATCGTATGTAAATAACTCTATACGATAAGAAGCCACTTCCTTCTCTGCGTTATTTTACCTAATAAGTGAAAAAAGTGAAAAATCTAACGATTTTAAAAGTTACTCGCAAAATAGATTCTCACCTTTTTTTAATATTATAAAAACAATTAAACTTGTTAATTAATAAAATCAATATCTATAACTCATACTTTTTGTTATACAATTCCAATAATAAAAATTAACGGAAGAAATACAGTATTATAAAACGACAGTACATATTTGACATATCTGTAGAGATTAATGACCGTTCATCGATAATTATTGAGACATCGTGAGATACGGTCTGGTGTGATGTAGGTTTCAAAAAACATTATCGTGCCAACGTTTCGGCACTGTCGACAGGCCTCGCAAGAATGGCACAATTACACGGAAGACAAACACTTTGAGCGCTGAAGATGATCTCAATAAAAGTTCGAAACGTTGGCACGTTAAAGAAAATGTTTTTCTGAAACTTACATCACACCAGACCCCGCATCTCACGATATCTGAATAAATATTTGACATAATTTTGTTAATAACAAACAAATAAATGTTAGTAATCTTATCAAATATCAAGGGAAGTTTTTTTGGAGAGCATTTAAACAGCACGATTTTTTTTGTGACAACACAACATTACAAACTTTATAATAATTTCAATTAATTATTCTTTTTTTGTAATGATTCGGTTGACATGAAAAAGTCAGTGTCACGAGAGGGATTCGAACCCTCTTCGGCTCAACCAAGACCTTATATAAAAAATTATTTGAAATAATTACTACGGTCAATTAGAAAACTAAAATAATGGTTCATTACAACAAAATTTTATATATGGATTCAATCAGTAATAAAGTTTAGATTGTATTTTATTAATTTTGAAACTGTTTCCTTCTTGGTCTACCTAGCTTCGCTGATTTACTTTATTAGACGAATTTAGGCTTGCAAATTTAGTTATAAATTTATTAGTGATTTATAAATTTTGGCAGGTAAACGATTGATATTATTATACACATATGTATAATAAAATTCCGACTCTCTCTCTCTCTCTCTCTCTCTCTCTCTCTCTCGTTTCGTTTCCTCCCGCTTTCTCGCATCAATGAGCGATGAGTGAGAAAGATCGTTCAAAGATTAATAGAGCTAGGTAAGGTATAGGTAATCCTTAAAACTTAAAAGTTGACGATCATCGCGGGTTGATGATACAACCAGGCTATCCGGTCCGCCTATTCTCGCTCGATTCAGCTGTTTCAAATAAGCGCATTTTTATTCTTCAGAAAGTTACATTGCAAGTCTAATGTAACAACGGCCCTAAAGGAATAAGCGAAAGTCTTTCCCCCAATGATTTCTTACTTTTGTTTTCACCAAATGAACAAATGTCTTCCAGCGATTTCAAGTGTATTAATACACAAAAGCAGTATTCGTACATTGGAGAGTATGTCGCTCGAGCCTGGGTTTTGTTGTGGAGGGTAAGTTAGTTTAGGGCCGAGGCGTGATATGGAGGAGGAGACGGGAATCCACAACGCGGGTCGCATCTTTAATTAGCTGCCGTGTCAAATCATCGACCGGCTTGGGTATTTATCGTAAACTTCGAAATAATATTTTGTACACAATTTTTTCCGTGCTCGTGTCGTTTTTACACATAAAACGATGACAAATTTTCTAAAATTTGTTTTCGAGAGATAGGTCGGAGCAGGCTGAAACGTGCTTGGAATATTAAGACATGAATTTTGTACCACTTTTTTTCCTTTAAAGGCTTCTATTTTTCATAGATATATTTATTTATATTTTACTTTTTGTGTTTTGTTGAAGTTTCATTAAGAAATGAATACCCGTTACTAGGTCATTAATCGTTTGAATTTCTATTTATAATTAGTCTCATAAAAAGTGCTCTTGACAATTTTTATCTTTACAAACATTGCATTGGTTCCTCTTTAGTTATCTAGAAAATTGAACCCATTTTGGCAATGTTTTAGTTCTACTGTAATAAGTTGAAAATTGAATCTGCCATGGCAATACATACTTTTGCCCAAAACGTTATTGACCTAGGCTGTGTGACATGACAATAATTGTGATATTTATTGGAATAGAACAAGTTTCATAAACAATATTAACATTTTGTTTTTATACACAACACACTTTATTTTTAAATATGACATAGTTTTCTCAATGGTGAAATTTGCATCTTTTGTGACTAATATTACAGTTTTCTATATAATGACTTTCAAATAGAATTTTTTTTGAGAAAAATTACAATAACTTATAAATTGGATCTAAGGCGACAGGCAACAAAAAACAAAACAAATGTATGTTGGCTCATAACACAGTATTTTTCTAAAAAAAATGGAAAATTGGGTCGTGACTCCCAAGTCGGTTATCGTATGACAACATGCAAATGTACTTGGGAATAAACACATAGTTTTCTCATTCCCTAACCAACCCTTACCAGTTTTCTCATTTTGTGTTACCAAGTATTATCTAGTTTTTCTATATAATGAATTGACCGTAGAATCTGTCTTGTCAAACATTACTTAGTTTTTAAATACTCAATTAATTGTACGCATTTTTTTCCCGAAATGAAAAATATGTGTCACAGGCGGATTCGAACCCAAGACTTTCGGCTAAATACGCCGCTGCTCTACCACTTGAGCTACCATGACATATTTAAATAGAAGCTGATAAAATAATTAAAAAATTAGCATTACTTAGTTTTATTTATAACCATATCAAAATTGAATCTGACTTGACAAACATGGTTAGTCTATGTCCTGTCCAAAGGGAATTTATTAAGTCTGACTATTTTCTTTACCATTACATGAAATTTAACCGTTGTGCGTTTGTTTGTTACAAATGGTAAATATTATGACTAGTCTAAGTTGAATTGAATGTTAAGCGTTTTATCTGTGAAGTCCAATTTGATCATTGCTAATAGGATTAAGAACCGTCTGATGTCGTTGGTTGTACTTGATAAATACAGGTTGGACCGTATTTACATGTCAGAGTTAACGACATGTTCCGATCGATCGTTTTTTATTTCCACGATGCTTGATTGTGGATGTTGCCAATCTGACAACAAAGCTGAACGTACGATGCGAAACGAACCGATTAGAAATTCTAACAAGGGATTGAGGATTGACCAGATACGACGATGCTTTCCGGGCTTCTTCGCCTCTACACGGGTCTTGGACGATAAGCGATTTATTGATTTATCATTTGAATGTCAAGCTTGGGAGTGCCTGCTGAGGAAGAACGCACTGTTTTTCTGTTCGGGTGTATCATTGCGTAACGCCGTGTAATTCAATCGTGTTGGTCGGATCGGATGTCGGTCGCGCTTCACGCCAATGTCCTCCATTCTCTCATTGTCCTACGAGAGGACGTTATTTACTAGGAAGACGTCTAACAAAAGTTTCATGGAAAAGTAATACATGTGTATATTTAAAAAAGTTTAACAATTTCGGATTGTACAATGTCAAAGGCTGAGGTTTCCTGTTTGGGTCTGAAGTGTGTGTGAACCTGTACTTTGGTAGTTTTCAACGTCAGACGCGGTTTTCGATGCTGTCGGACATACCAAAACAGTGAGGCCATAAAATCCAATAATAACCAAACTCAACGACAAAGTGTCAAGGGGGCTTCAGTGACATCCATCCGATGGCTGTGTGTATGCACTGAATTCTGTTTTATCCGAATCCCTGTGAGGATATTTAACAAATACATTCCGCTTTAAACGATGGAACCGTAGCGCCCGCCTTCATCAAAAGATCCCGCCTCCCAGGGCCTGTCCCATAAAAAGCGTATGGCTTCGTGCACCGCGTGCACCGTCGGCTAATTGGCAAGGACATTCGGTAAATAATAGAGTAAATGACTACTTATTAACCGTAGGCCGAATGGGGGAGACCTTGACGGACAAACTCCCACACCGCTCTAACGTTTTCAATTTCGAATCATCCTTCCTGGAGACTGACCCGATCCGCCGAGTTTAATGTAAAGTAGTTGGCGTGGTATTATTAGTCATTTGTTTTTGCCATATGAGGTCAGTACGTGTATTAAGTACATGTTTTGTCAACTTTCTGTTAATAGTCTTAATGAATACGGTCAATTATGACTGCTAAATGGATATATGGGTCTATTGATAGTTCACAACTGTTCAGAATTGTTGAAATGTTTCATATTGACATGTCAGTTTAGTTCCACAATTGAAAAAAATCTGGTTCAGGCTGGCTTCCAGAATTACGAAAGCCACTTTTACATTGTAAGTTGCAACTCAATGTAATACGTTCGACCGTTGCTGCAGTAGGTAAAAAGTAAAAAAAAAGAATTTATTCAAATTTTCTAAAAAGCATGGTTTTACAAAAAAATTAAGAGTTTCACATAGCTGTCAAGCTAAGTCCCCGATTATTTCTTTAAGTTTTCACTTTACTGCACCTAATTTATGAATGTTTCATATTGAACCAACTTTGTCGGAACAAAAAATAAAATTAGTTAACAAATCTGTTCTATCATGATCACTATTGCATGTTTACCGGTTTAATACCGGTCTACGTGGGGGATTAAACTTTTATATAGTTTGATAGTGAGATTGGGCAACAATTTTACAAAATCTGAAGATTATAGAGCCCTCTTCTTAGAATAAACCTTAGGACTTTTTTAATGAGGAGAGGAATGATTTTTTTTAACCACTTTACACCGGGGGTGAACTTGTTTGATCGTTTCAGATTGTCCTGGTCCGTCTAACCGCGCTGGTTTGTCTTTCTGAAGGGATTTTTCATTAAATCATCTTAAGATCTGTCATTTAACAAGACAGGTTTACATTGAATTTGGCTACACAATGAAAACACATCTGACAAATAAAACCAGTGACAGACCTGGATGATCTGGGACTATAAACCTAATCGTAAATCAATTTTACGTAATCTCAAAATTTTATGACTATATAACAGGGGCGAAGGCAATAGACACGTGCATACACATACAAATTATAATGTATAAAAAATAGTTTACATATACTAGCATAAAACAATGTCAATTTAAATAGTACAGCACATTCGATCTGAAATCTTAAATAAAACTGATAATTTTTGGATTATCAGTTTATCGAGGGATAACTGAAAAAGATAAGGTTATTTGTTGTAGGTGGCCAACTCAATAGAATTTATGATTATCTTCTCTAGTCTGATTCGCATTATTGGAAACATAAAAATAACTGTGTTTTTTTACTATACACTCACCAAATTAGCATAGTCTCTCACATTCTAGACCACTGATTATAATCTCACTCGGTAAATAATTGACTATTCCATAAAAAAATTCTGAATTGTAAATAAAAAATAAGCTGATAAAAAGATAATTTTCACGATTAATTATTCATTTCAAGTTAAGCCTTGACTGTACATACTGCGAGAATCTCTGTTCATTAGAAATAGTAGCCATATTTTCCAGAATTCGCTATGCGTCTGTGTCTTAGTAACGATGTCAAGATATGCTCTGGTCTTGGCAATTTTGGTCTTTAACTTTCAGATGTTTTTCAGTTTGATTTGCAAGTTTATATCTAGCTGACGCTTGCTTTTCTTAGAAACTTTTAAAGCAGCCATCGGATATACCATTCCATAAAGAGAAGCTATATCTACTTAAAAAAATTTCAACTTTCAGTTGACTGGGTCAACGCTAAACCATCCAGGAAATGAGCTTTGTAAAAAGCAGCAATTGCGGACGACGGTTAACGACGATAATTATACGAATTAGTCTTCAGCTGAAAAATAGGTGGGCGGCATTGCTTACGGGAGCGTGATTTGTGTCCGTAGTCCGTCCGTCCGTGAGGGGGCTTCCACGAAAAACGACACGGGTTGTCACACAAGCGCCTACCGAGGCAGTGGTGAGCTAGGATGTGAACGGGACGGATTCTCACGATTAAAATTTCTTCTCATAATCACCGGCAATAATCTGCATTGCGTGCAAGCGATAGAGAAGAGACCCGCGAAGGTCCTTACGTTTATGTTCCTTCTTGTCGATGGACTAAAAAAAGATAACACACTCGTGTCGCTTCATGTTATTACACTTCATAAAATTCTACCTAAAAGTGGTAGAAAATGTGCATGTAATCATTAAAGTTTTTCTATTTTCATCATGAGGTGTGTCCGTTGGTTCCGCATTTATTACACGATTAATAAACTTGGCAAATTTTCTTTCCTGTTTAGTCATTACAGATCGTCCTCCCAATTATTGTACTGCACTATCAAGAACACAGTACGTTCTTTGAAGTTGCCTGCAACATGATTGTTTGTGAACATCCTGGTACTTCTATTGCTGGATGTTTTATCAAAACGACAGTTTAAGATAATATTCAATTGAATTTAAGTTAGTCAGTAGATAAACGGTTTATCATTTTGGTGCGCTTATTCTTGATGTGGCCATTGTCTTCTTGATTACCTTTTCTTGAGGTAATTTCAAGACAAGTTTAGAGGCACAGTTCTATTGTGAAGTTAGAAGTTTGGCCAGATCTGATTAGTTGGTCTGCCTATTCTCGCTGTGTATACTTGCGAAGTTCGTCGTTTGGTCCTGAGCTCCCGTTGTGTTTTGGCCTGACATGTTTGCATGGATCTGGTCTTCTAGTTGGCTTATTCTTACTTTGTAAAAGTGTGTTCGTAGTGTGAAGTGTTCTAGCAGTTTGGCTAATTCTGACCTTGTGGCCCGCTTAAGAGTTAATGAATTTGTATTCTGAAGTTTGTTCTTTGATTGGATCTGATCTACTAGTTGGCCTATTCTCGTTTCAATTTTAGGTCAAACGTCAGTTTAAGGGGATGAAGGTGTGACGTTTGCAAGTAATTTGGTCACTTCTGACTATCCTGGTTGTTGGTTCCGGCCAAACTAGATTTGCACCAAGAGTAAAGGTTTATATTTTGAATTTTGTTAGTAATTTGAGCCTCTTTTACATTGTATATTTCTGTTCTAATGTCTTACTTTTTGCTTTTCTCGCTGTGTGGTCCTATTAGTGTGCACATTTCTTCCAATAAGAGTAATCAATGATTTGTATTATTGAACCTTGGCTCTCTTCTTCTGTTGGGATCAATAGTTTTGGTTCGCTTATCTTTGCTCGTTTTGTCATAGACATTAGACTGTTTTATAATGACCAGATTATAAGACAATAAATACGTTTTTGCCGCTTTGGACCACTGTGCACCAGTAAATTTTTTTCGTCGTTTATAATTTCCCTAGTCCGCCTAGCCTCGCTGTTATTGTCTGTCGGATGGATATTTTCTCTGAGTCATCTTCAATAGTTAGTTCTATTGTAAACAAGAACAATATTGAGACATTCACTGAAATCGGTTACATGACGCATCTGACAGGCGAAATCGCTAGTTCAGACAAACCAAGATGATCTGAGATTAATCTTTTCCTAATTGATCATTACATAAACCCAAGCATTTATGACTATCTATAAACGGGACGAAGGCGAGCGACCGACCTCCTGCAGACATCCAAATTACATATATATTGAACTGGTATGCAACATCCATACCAAACGTCTGTGCAAAAATTCTTGCGTCCGCCTATTCTCGCTTTCTTTTTCGACCTGATCGACAAAGATTGATCACGACGTCGGTCCATTTTTTTAATATTGTTTTGTCTAAAAGATTGTTTAAAGGAAGTGTTATGGAGGTGCGAAAGCTTTCAATGTATCACTAAAAAAATTGAAAAACATGAAATAAAACGGGAACTTTTCATTGATTTAATCTATGTTTGTCCAGTTTGTCTCAGAATTTCTCGATCCGCCTATTCTTGCTTCTTTTCGATCAGATTTCAAGGCTGGCTCCTTTTTTTTCATTTACACAGGTAATCATGTTTGTTCCTAGGCATCTCGGTCCGTCTATTCTCGCTTTGTATTGTAAGCAGCCCCCTCTCCGTTTCAAACATGATATTGCTGTATCATAGACATCATCATAGACAAATAATAGTGAAATTTAAAAAAAATCCTGATTTAATATTGAAAGTTTTCCTAAGAATTTTTGAGCCTTAAAATGACGTTTTGCTTAATTAAAAGTAATACGTGTAAAAGTAAGAATAAAATGTATAACGGACAAACACATACGGGAAATTTTTGTTCTCGCATTTCCCAAAAATTCTGGTTTGTTATGACCGGCTTTGGTATAATTCCAAACTCAAGTGCGGCTTAATAACTAACGTTAACGTTTTACAATTCCAGTTTTTACACGCTCTGCTGAATCGCAAAATTCGTCTTACTCTCGACAATAGGCTCCCCAAATCAAATCGCTTAATTAAGTTCGTAAATAGTCTAAATTTATCGATAGAACAGTGTTTGCAAAATACGACATGATGGATATTGTAAAAAAAATGAAAAAATTAATTTAGAGTAAAATTTATCCAGGGTTAAAACGCAATCAGAAACAAACCACAATTGTCCAAGGTTTTAAGACTATACTTTCGTTTGTTCCACCATTCAATCACAAACCAGTTGTCAACTAATCCATAATTTGTTCGAACGTTGCCTGATCACGGGTACCCTTGATGGAATGTTTTTTTTCCTGATCTCACAATAGACGACCAAGTAGGTAAGTCTTGGATTTGGGGATTCTAAACTTCAAAATATCGGATAAGAGGAATCCGGATTTTGGCGTACATACAGTAAAATATGCAGCTCCTCGTCGAAATTGCCGGTTCTTGGTGATCCGATCTCTTTATCTTACAAGCAACACGAATAAACTCTTTGTGATTTTACTCTGGGGCTATCAGTAAATTTCTGAGAGTACAACTCGACTGCAGGACGCGCAATACCGCCACTATCAACAAAGCAATCGTACATATCAACTAATTGTAACGAATATTGTAAAATTTATTTACTTCCATGATTTCCTCTGTTAACGCAAGTTGACAAATAATGAGACAATGTAGTGAAGAATCAAATTATTGAAATTAATAATGAAACAAACGAAAAACCTTTTGTTTTCAAATATTTTGCTCTAACTTTATCATTTTTTTTACCAATTTATAAATCCGATTGCACGATTGTTTTTAGAGTAAAACGTTCTTGAAATGTGTCAGGATGTGTAGGGTCGCATTTGAAAATTTGCGTTGAACTGTGCCTTTGAGGTATCCAGTATAATTTTTCTCCAAAAATATGTAAAAATTTAAAACAGGACTAAAAAAGATGTGTTTTTTGTGAGAAAGAACACTTCCTATAAACTTATTATATCAATATATATTTTTTTCTTACAGAATTTTTTTATACATTTGTAATACAAACGTACATACGGTACATATGTCTGTATAAAGCTACGTTTCTCTTCTTTCAAACGTCTGCTTGATGTTAAAATCTTTTTAGCCGTTTTTGAATTGTAACCAAGTTTCAATTTTAAAAAAAATTCTTAAAAATCGTAAAAATTTACGATGTTTAAAAATCGCTAAAATTAAATTCAAATATTTTATATGAGGCATTAAAACGAAATTTCAGATTACTTTCACAAAACAAGTTTGTACCTCTTCTCTCGGCGACAAAAAAAAAACCACTTTGCGGCTAATTATAATTATTAAATGATTTTTAAGCTAATAAAACAAAAAATATGGTCCAAACATTATCAAATTAAAAACTACATAAAAATTTCATAGCGTGTTATATTTTTTGGTGGAGCAGTGCATTTGATTTCTCATATAAATCCGGTTTCTAGTTGAAAATTAAGAAAGAACTTAGCGAATTGACAAAAGCGAAAAACTGGGAAACGTCTGAGTGAGTATGACTCTTGACTGCCAATCCCTAGAAAAATTCTCCGGCTGTTTTGACGGTTCGAAACCAGTCATTAACCTGGTCTGAAATGAATGATGCAACGGCCGACTGAAAGTTTTAGACTCGTGATGAAATTAAACGTTTCAATACTGTATATTGCCCTCTTTGATATATCACATATAAAGTTCAGATTGATAAATTGAAAAAAGAAATCATTTTGAAAAAAGTAAATAGTAAATAAAAGCTTAATAACTCACGAAGCGTTTTTATTTCTAAACTTAATGCTTTCTTTATAAAATTTTTTAGAAAAAGGGGAAATTTTTCTAATTAATCATAATCCAATCTTAATGGGATTCTGAAAAGTGTACTGAATCGGAGAAAGAAGTTTCAACGCAGTTTAAATAAATCAAAATGGGATGAGGGACTACTTTTCTATGGCCCTCGCCGGTGATCGTTCAGACCGAATAATCGACGCAGGGGTGTTATAAGAGTTCAGTAATCAGTAGCTCTCGAATGTCGGGCGTGTTAGTATCGTCTCCGCGAAAGTTGATTTTTAATTGTGATCATGATCGTATTTCAGATCATATTTTGTCAGATGGCCAAACAAGCGCCAGTGAAATGTTTAACGGTATGTACTTTAATGGCCGAGTTAATTTGTGCCAATAATTAATATTTTAAGTTTGAGTATAAAGAGGATTAACCTGTAAGCACGGCGCGAAGGTTATCGGAGGAGGCTTCCCTTCGGACGACTTTCCCGCCAACATGTGATATGACCGTTCTTATCACATTTGCCAATTGTGATACAGTTCGCATTGCTCGTCGGCCACGAATTGTGTTAGTGCTTTGTTCGTCTTATTAAATAGAACATTAGTTTTATATTCAAGATGGCGTCAGGAGAGAACTACTCTCAAACTGCTTTCAGTGTTTTTTGAAATTTATAGGACTGAAGTGTTAATTACGGTCAAAAGCTTAGCAAGGTTAAGATCTAATGAAACAGTTGAACAGTTGTATGCGATAAGTCTTTTAAGGAAAACAGGAAAACAATAACATCATGGGATCGCGCCCGGTTGAACGTTCCTTCGCTCATGTTCCGACAGGAATAAAAACCGGTTAGTCAATTTCATAAAGTTATTAAATCAAACAAAGTGAATAGTACTGGCGTAGAGACCAAACATTTTCCGAAAAAGATTATTATAGATAAACTACATATGTAAAAGTAAACGTTCCTATATGCGTTAATCATAAAAACGAAAAATACTGAACCGATTTTGATGAACTTGCACACTTTGTTTTTATTAGTGCCGGGCTGGTTTAGAGACTATAAAATGATCATATAACAAATATTTTACACCAGGATTTACAATTAAAGAGAGATTTCGGACATTGCGTGGCGTCCATTTTCTCAGCTGTCCAAACAGGCCTTCCGCTCCCCGTATTTTCATTTTTTCGATTTCCGATTTCGCCGAAGTTTAGCAGTTTCCTCTTATTAATCCCCGAAAGTGTTTAGATACTATAAATTGGGCTTATGTTAACAAATAAGGGACGACAGGATTTACACAAAATAATACCATTTTCCTACGTTCATCGTTTCCATTCAAATTCCGATCTGCAGGGGCTAACGGTTAATAGGTGCAAAACTATGCTAACACTATTACTGTAATTACTGGATCGGTTATAGTTGCAAAACTACTGATACATTATGATCGTAAAAACTACTGGATTGCTTTCGCTGATATAAAGATAGGAAGATACAAAGTTCATCGTTGTATCTTTGCTATAGGCAGCAGTGATTTATGTAGGAAAACGGAATACTGGCATTTCGCATACCCACAAGAAAGGTGACACACAAGAGAGTCGAAAAATGATAAAAACCAGATTGAAGTATTACCGGATTGATTTGAAGTATTAGGGTGTGTTATGCTACAGAAATAATGACAATAGTTAGGTAGGCAGTGGTATGTGTCACTTTTGAATTAACAGAAACAAACTCACCACAAAGTGTCGTATCTTAGTTTTCACAGCTTTAAAGCATCGGTGAAAACATTTATTACAGAAAGAGAGGCTCATTTCGAGTTTGGTTTCGAGTTTGGTCTTGTTTACTGAATCATTTTATGCTGTACCGGCATAAATCTTGAATCTTTTGTACAAATGTTTTTCGTAATGTGAATTTGATGTAAGCCCTGATGATGTCGTTAAAATAGGTCGAAAGCTTGGCAGTAACATCTGAATTTGCTTTATTCTTCAAGACCATACCTCCTCGTTGTTGAGTGTTCGTGCATTATTTAAGTTTCATTTCTTTTATTTTAATGACATTCTTAATTATATTGTTTTTCATAATTTTTTTAACAATATTGTCTTTTAGTTTTTATATTATTTTATAGATTTTTTCAATGTTTCAATTACATTATTTTTAATCATCAATGAAACTTTTATTACAGAAATTAATTTTATATTTTAAATGACTAATTAGCCTTGACTAAGAAGGGGGTAAAGCACATTTGGGTACAAAAAAATTTTAGTAAAAATTTCTACATGCATATTTATGCTCGTTTGTTGTTTTGTGTTGCCTGTTACTATCATAAAACAATTAACACCTTTAGTGTCATACATTGATCACAATTATCATGAACATAACTAACTTAAATTAGTGAGGGCCATTTTATGCAAGAAAAGTGTGACAATTAAAAAAGGGGTAGTACAGCTGGATTGTTAAAGTTTTGTGTTTTCTCTTAAGTCTTGTAGAAGCGAAAGACAACAGTGATGAATTTTGACAGTTTTTATTGTCAACAACCGTAATGGCGTGTACTTAATACGTAAGTAAAAAAAGTAAACTTCCATTTGTCTCTCCTGTGAAATTTTCTTTTGTTGAGTTGTCACTTTTCTTGTGGGTGTGCGACCGTTCCACTTAGGCAAACCATCAGAATTGATAAAAGTTTTCCAAGTGACGTTTATTTAATGTACAAAGATAAAGACTATTAAAACTTCTCTTTTGGGATCAGATTTAGCAGTGTTAGCGCCTCCAATCGGAATTTGAAAGACGAGGTAAACATAATTACAGGAAAATGGTATTTTTCCTAAATCTTTATGTCCCATATTTTATAATATGCTTGCCAATGTCAGTCATTACTAGAGTATGAATTGAGTTTGGAGAATCCATGACTTTGTCATGGACAATTATACATACATGCATGCTTCAGAAGCATTGCAATGAATTTAACGTTGGATAAAAGAGTAATTACAATTTAAATACAGTGTAATCCAAAACAAATATTATTACATATAAATTTCTAATATTATGATTAATCTTGGTCAAACTAATCATTGATATCAAACATTTCAATCGAAAAAATATTCCCAAAATGCATTGGGCATCACAAATTAAAATAATATATTGCGAGGGAGATTATGTATAAATTGCAGACAGTTAAACAATTTTTGTAATACTGATAGGAAAGTTGACAACAAACATTCGGCGTGTCCCGGTATAAACAGGTTCCTTAGTAAATTTCAATAATACATCGACTATGAACAGCAGTATAAAAAATTGTATTACGTTGTCTGTAAAAGTGAACTTAAACCATTGTTACTCAATTAATTAATCTCAATTTTTTCGATATATACAAATTTGTGTCGCAGGGGGGGGGTTCGAACCCATGGCTTTCGGCGTTTTGAGTAATTATATAATTAAGCATAAGCTGATAAAAATAATTAAAAGTTAGTACTAAACCATTGTATTGGGGCAAATGATTTCCAATGCCAGATTCCTATCCATCGGGTATTTCCTTTGGACTGTCCTCTGCTGAAAAATAATACAGTACCTGATGAGGATGGTTTTGTCCACAGGGGCAAAGCTGCCACCAATTGAAAAACTTTTCTTAAAAGACAATATTGACAGTTTCGATAATTTTATTAAAAGTATAGGCGTTATTAAATTAATAGTTAGACTTATTTTTTCTTTCTTTTCGTTATTATTATTTCATTTTTTCGCATTTATTTAGTGTTTTAAAATTAGTTTTTCGTTTGTTTGTCAGAGTTTTCCTTTTTTTAACTCCATAAATTCAAAATATTAAAATAATGTATACTGTGTATTAATAAAAAAAGTAAAATTGCATGTAGTTATTGTAGGAGCATGCAGAAATATCAATATCAGTGCCTATTGTTGTTGGGAAGAAAGGGTATAAGAGACAAAGTTTCCTGCTTAGTGTGAATCAAGTAACCTACTTGGTTAAGTTTATATCGAAGACCCACCAATTCAAAGTAGGCGAGAGCTACCGGTGATCCAAGAACAGGGTTAAAGCTGCAAATCCACTTTTCTTCTATACCCATTTATTTACATGGGTCGGGTCCATTAGGTGGGTGTTTTAGTATCCTTTGGGAAGGAAGATGGGCATGGAAGAGAAACTTTTGACTATTAAAAAACAAATTTTGTACATGTTATCGGTTCAGAGGTGAATTGTGGTGTGTGCATGGTTTTTATGTCAGTCTGAATGATAATGGTGTGAACGATTAAGATTGTGCGCGCGCGCGATTTTGTCACAACGAACTATTAAAATAATTCATTATTTGTCTTAGACAAAGGAACCTATTGTCAACGATCCATACTATTCATTCATCAGCCCATCAAAAAAGCATTCCATTTGAAATGTTTAACCCATCATAAGTCAACTGTTTAACGATCCCAAAAATGGGCCTTGTCAAAAGAAGCACTTCACTGAACAAACAACCTTAGAACATCTTGAATCATCAATTATTAAAAGTGAATAGGACTTGAGGTCCGCCGCGCCGCTTAGATCAAGATACAACAAAAACTTTTAAAATTGTTCTATTTTGGCTTCTAGAAAAGAATATTAGTTCATTAGATTTACTGCAGCTTCATCATTCCGATAAACACTGAATTATAGGTAGAGATAAAAGGCAGAGTACGAATGTTTTCATTACCAAACAGTGCAATAATACTGAAATCACTTGTTGATACTATACAAGCAAAAGCGAAAGCTTGTCCTAGCATTCTTTTTAAAGGTCTAAATTCAATGATACGTAGTCGATTTTTTCCATTGATCTGCAATTGCAACTCTTCCACTACGTTTATTGTAGACATAATTTTCTTTGCGTACTTGGAACAATAATAATGTCCGCCCCAAATTATGCGGTTTGTAAACCAAAGTTTTTAAGATCCTTTTTATGGCCCTCTTGGTTAACTAGCATCAAAAATTAGTAAACTAAGCAGTATTGGTCAGAATTGTTTTACAGAACGTTGCATATGACGTAGTACGGATTCTAAGTTCGGAAGAAAATTAATTCCAGGTTTCTGTTCAAGAGCGTGGATTAAAAAAAATCTTGAGGAAAGACCAAATATTTTTTTGTTTTAACTTTGCCACAACTAATTTATTGTTAGATGATCATCATCTTCAAACAACTTAGTCGGAAATTGAACAAAAAATAAAATTCTTAAGGATGGTTAATACTGCTTATGACAGCGAATGAGAAAAATATACAGACATTCACTGAAATTGTATTTACATAAAACCTGCGCAATCAGACAGACCAGGATGGTCTGCGACTATTAACGTACTCGCAAATTGATTGTTAGACCCAAACCGTCATGACTCGTATGACAGGGATAACGACGACATAATTTAGGTTTTAAAAAAAATATTGAAACACTAGCACTATATTTTAAACTAACGATTCTCGTCGGGTACAATCAGTACATTCGATTAGGAATCTTAAATGTAACTGATAATTTCGGGATTATCAGCTTATCAAGGGATCACTCGAAAAGATTAGATTGAAAAGTTCTTTTTTTGTAGCTGGCCAACTCAATGAAATTCATTATTATCTTGTCCAATTTGATTCGCATTAAACAATACTTTATAGATAAACATATAAAATATGTGTAGTGTTTAGTGACCGTTAGGTAATGATTATTTGGAGATCGTGAGGTGCGGTCTGGTATGACGTAGGTTTTAGAAAACATTTTTTTTATTATGCCGCCATTAGTTTTTTTATGGCCTGGGATTTATAAACATTAATAATTAAATTTTATATATAAAATATAGTAATCTTTTTGAGTTACGAAATGACTTGGATTGGTTGTTGCCCCTTTATATCTGAACAAGATTATGAATTAAAAACACCAAAAAGCACTTTTTACAAACTTGTTTTTACAAAGACACAAAATTGAAAATAGATTTTTATTGTTTAAAACGTATCTTTTTATTTAATCAATTATCGTTTTAATGATATATTTTGATTTTTTTAAAAGCCAAAATTGATAATTATAAATAGAAGAGTGTATTAGATAAATTATGGTATATAATCATCGTTGTTTTTTGAAATTTATTTAAAAGAAAACTTTCACTTGCCAAATATGGAAAACGCAAGGAAAGAATTTTTAAAAATGATGCAAATTGTCTGTCAGTTTGTAAAGAATTGCACTCGTTTGTTAATCAAGAAGTGGCAAATTGTTTCAGGCGTAATTCAGAATATTAAGCTGGCTTGAGGCCGTTTCTGTACTTATGATTGTAGCTTTATTGGAAATTGGCTTCAAGCTTGATTGTTTTAATCTATCGTTTAGTATTAGGATGGTATGATGAATTGGTGAATTGAAATGTCATAACAATGATGCAAAAAGAATGAATTGTAGGGGCTAATTTTTTTTTAATAAAACCGTTTTTTTATCATTTTTAGGTAAAGAGCAGAGATTTCAAATAATTTATAAAATGTGCGAAATTAAAATTGTTATAAAATAATTTTAAAATTTGTTTCCCTTGGTTTCCAAACGTAGTTATTCATTTGAGAGCAGGTTGTTGCAGGCGATGATTCAACTTTTTCCAGGGTGTTTGTATTTGTAGGTTGCAATTTGTTGAAAATTGGTTCCAAGCTTGATTGATTTAAGATTGTCCAGAGTAAATCTTATATAAGAAAACGAAATATTAAGAATAATGATGCCTGTTAAATAACGAGATTTTGTAGGTTTTAAATAAAAACCGGGCCAAATTTGGCCACTGGGATGAGATTTCAAGTAGGTTTAAAATGTTTCGAAAAAAGTCGACTGGTAATTTTTAGACGTTGGGATATTTTCTTATCGCGGGATGTTCTCGCCTTTAAATTTGAGGATAACGTAATAACCCAAATTGGTTCCAGGCCTGTAGGATATATCTCATAAATAATTCGGTATGTACCGGAGGGAAGATAACACACTTTTGTCCAGATTAGATAACTGGATTGTTGTGTCGCCTCTAGGCGTTATGTACTAATTTCTCCGGCCTCCTCGATTGATTTTTCATTGAGAATAACAAGGAGAGACACAGATCAATGTAGCTACGAGTGGGTCCGTTATCACCCGCTACGTGCTTAAAAATCCCCGGCTTTTTTTCGTTGTGAGGATGGCCGGAAACTCGTCGTTATTTAACGAGTCCGAGACCGGGGATTTTAACCAATTGTCACAAAGGGGATTAACGCCGAATCGACTCGCCGTGTGTAGTTTCAAAAGTGTATTGTATTTAATATTTTGTAAAATAAATAAAAACCGCTGAATAAAAAGCTGTTCTTTTGAAATAAAATCAACAAATGATGATATAAAAAATCCATCTTTTCGCTTTTATGACGTCTTATGTTAATAAAAAGTGCCGTAGCATAAAATAAACGCGGATAATTTTTCCCTTTGGAAAATAGTTTGAAAACGTATCGATCTTTCTATTACGACTTCCGGTTCTTCTTTAAGATCATTTTGCTACCGAGTCGAAGACTTCAGGTAACTTACTAACTCATTCAATTTTCGCCGGTGGGTCTTTTGAAAAATTTTACGATCCGTTGGTACGTAAAATACCGTACATTGAAAGGTACTAAACCTGAACTCCGACTTGGCTTTCCTTTGTAAATTCGCTTGGTATGGTACCATACCAGCTGGCGACAAGAAAGTTAGGTTCAAGTCAAAGATTTGAATCGTGCTTTTTTGAAGTTTAGAAGAACCACTGGTCAAAAAGTAAAACCGATTCGAATACGACTTAAGAAAATATTTTTGTACTAGTATTTGGATGCTTTACTTATTTTAGACCTATTCGCCAACCGGTTATGGTTCAGTTTGCACTTAGACAGTTTAATCATGAGTTTGGGACGTAGTTAAAAAAAAGTCAGCCATTGTGTTTTTACATGTATATTTTATATTTACAGCATAATTGTATCATCTATGTATATAAATCCTTCACACAATGAGATTTATTTTTGAAAAATTGAATCTACGAAGTGGCTATGTTACTTTGAATCATCAACATCCTAAGTTAAAGAAATCATTCTGGCATACTTACAAATGGGCTTATTTTTCAAAAACATCGCCACCTCCGGAAAGTTCATATAATTTCGTTGTTTAAATACCCTTTAAAAAATTCTAATACTACACCAACCCATAAGCACATTCTCCATTTAACACTTACGAATTCTTACAGACAGAAAGAAACACCCACACAGACGATCGCGCATGCACGCATACTCGCGTATTGAAATTTTAAAGAATGCATTTATTATAACTGGATCAGTATTAACATAAGATAGTTTCTCGTTTGATTATCTTTCCTCCATTATTCTCACTTCTTTTTCCAATTAGTCATGCACGGATGGACTTCTGGAGATAAAAAGGGACTTACGGAAATAGAAGAAGATTATGTGAAATATGTTGGAAGCCGTAATCGCCGATGAACACAGTTTTTTTCTTTTATACTGCTAGCTTTAGTGAACGTCGATATACTGTTTTATAAAAAAATATTTTAATGCTGCATGAAGCCAATATTCAATTCTGCAAAAAAAAACCAACATATTTTTGACAAAAGCATTATGTAACATATTCCAGACACGAGACGTCTCAGCTCTCAAAATAATAGAATAAGTGACTAGCAGTTGGCACTACAGATATTTTCCCGTCTTGAAGAGAGAAAAGGAAGGGAAATGGAAAGCGAGGTGCTTAGACGTCGAGCTTGAATTTCGAATTTGAGGAAATCAAATATTTATAGCCACTTCAACTTCGCTCCTCCGGCAATAAGGTGGAGGGTTTCCCTCGTCAAACAATCCTTTATTTAAAAGAAGAGCCGGCATTTTTAGGCAAACAGTCTGACGGTAAATACAAGGGTAGCAATCACCTGTATCATTCCCGCCGTCAAAAGTTGCCTTTTTCCTTGTAAACAAGGGCTTTTAGTTTAAAAGATTTTTAGAAATGGGTGTAGGTGAGCCAGCAAAACTCTACAGCCCAAATAGTACACGAATTTAGAAAATCAAACGAAAATACTTGACTTTAAAAAATAAATTTCTATTCAATTTTTTCAAGATATATCCTTTCAAAGGAATCTAGCGATTTAACTGTTTCTTTATTCCCAAAGGATTTTTGATTATTCAAGGTTTCTGGAATACACTGTACATCATTGAGCCCAGGAATTTTACAAAATTGTTGAATGAGGTCTAAGGAATGCGTGAAAAATTGGGATCTTGGGTTTCCAATTTTTTACTATTTGCATTGGTAAATTGGTTTGGATCGGTTTGTGCACTTTTTTAACTCAGTAGATTTGTCGGACGACAGTCATCTAAATCGTCTGCTAACCCCAAACAGTATCCAATTGTATATCAGGAGAGTTTTTTTAAAGCCTTATAACCCAATCAGACTCTATTAAACGATTAAAACAACCGACAAGTAAACATCCACTGAACATGCGTAATCATAATAACGCGCTTGACAGACAAAATAAGCTAGATCAAAAAATAAACCATTAAAATCGGACATGATCAATCAACGACTTGCATTGGCTATAAATGTATAAAACTAGCTCAATATTCAAAATTCAACCTTAATTAGACGCTATAATGTATAAATTCGAGAGAAAACTGTCCGACTTTCACTGGAGTTATATATATGTCTGATATACACTAGGATCGGACTATACCAGGAAAATTGTTGACGGTAACTGAACTTCTAAATTGTGCATAAAATATCTCCAGACAATAGAACCCAATTGGAAGAAAATGGGGGAACACGAAAGACATCGGATAATCATCTAGACAAGACAAATTCGGCAACCTCAGATTAATGGGATATGGTCTAACTTCTATATTATCACTTAGAACTAACACAATTAACACAATTAAACTTTATATATTACAAAGAATTAACCAGGGTCAAATCATCCTATAAAGAGAGAACAGGCAGACCAGTCCAGCCAAACTATTATTTCCCAAATGTAGACTTTTGATTTGACATGTCCGCTGGACATTTTAACGTCGTGTTTTAGATTTTAATATTTCTTTTGTACATGTAAAACATAAAAATAGTAAAACTAAAAGTAATATTTTTTGTTACAGGAAAATGTTCATCGGAGGACTCAGTTGGCAGACAAGTCCAGGTAGGAAACTGATTTTCTTTATAAATTATAATAAATTTGCGTGTGAATGGAAAAAACAGACAGTTGTCGAAACAGCGTAGATTATGTGTTACAAAATTTGCACATTTTTGTTGATTTGTCTTTGTATTTGTACAATACGATTGTATTGAGCCCTCGTTTTAATAATTTATAAGGTTTCCTGACTCGACCGACTGGCCCGAATTTACAAAATGAATCACAGCAAAAAAAATCGAAGGTACGGGTGAGATCTTAATCATAACGTTGCCCGCACACGTAGGCTAGTATCAATATGATTAATTCAAGGCACGTGTGGGATCAAAGCAGTGGATATGATTTCTTCCTGATGCCTAGGTAATCTGAGCCATCTTTGCCCTGATGTTGTTTACAGATTTATAGGCAGATCAAGAATGTATTGACTGTTAACATACGTTCTTAATATATCGTTTTTCTATATGCCAATTTGTATATTAATTGAATTGAAAAACTAGAGCATATTTTTTTTTATCATACATTGGTATTAATAAGAAAATTGACCAACTTATTTTCTTTATTCTTACGCATAGTTGTCAAACGTCTTAGCTGTACATATTTTTAGGGAATGCAAAATATAGGGAAATGCTACCCTTAGTTCAACATCACACCAGTTTTCATACTAAACGTTTCCAGTAATTTAGTTTGTATTTTATTTATTTGCAGTTCAAACAGGTCAGGTACTCAAGCATAGGACAGTCAAGCAACGTAAAAAAAAATAATATGATATAAACTAATTTATATCTAAATTAGTTATAATTAATGTCAAAACGGTTAAATGAATTGAAATCGCCTTTGCCATTTTCCTTCCGCCTTCCCTGAGATTTTCAGATTATTCGTCTTTCATTATGCAAAGGATTATTGCCGATTAGTTAGAGAGAAACTTAGAAATTAATCGACTTGCTCAACTTCTTAATCCAGGCTTTTAGCCAGGTGGATTGGGCCACGTCGGCCCTTCTACCTATAAAAGTCTGATCGAGTTGGAGAAGTTGGCGAAGAAGCGAGGACACTGGAATCGACTTAGCCGGCGTTTAATTAGCCAAACACTAAACAAAAATTAAATATTGGATTGTGGAGGATCTGTAATATTTACATTATTGTTTTGTGTTACATTTTGATGAAAATGTACGAGGTGTGGAGTCATCTCCAAGTTCTTTGACGTGCCAGGTAATGTTGAGTGGATGTCTGCGTGTCTCCATTTTTCGACCCTGTTGTAAAATTTGAAAAAGGTGGTGTCTTTGTAAAGGTCGGTGTAATCAATTTACACAATTTATATATATCTTGTCTGATTTGGTCTATCCGTGACACTTCGTTAATTAGTTTATTTAGTAGCTGTCTGCCTGTTGTAGACCATTTAATTGAGTCTGATTAAAGTTGAAATCTATGTTCACAAATATTTAATATTAGGGTACTTGTAACGTGTCCGTCTGGCTATTTTTACATGTTAACCATCTACATTGGATGTCTGTTTCTCGCGTACGATCCTATTGTAGAATTTAAAAGAGGTTCGTTTCTATTTTTTTGTTGTTAATCGTTAGTATAAGTATACTTGGAACATTCTGTACACCCTGGTCTACTTATCCTAGCTGGTTTGTCCACTACCGCGTTGCTATTTTGACCAACCAAAACAGCAAGAATTTTGCACGATGTATACGACAATCGGAAAGCAAAACAATTCTTCCCCAATTGTTCGTTGGTCCACTTTATTTCGCACCTTGTTTTTCAAACGTTCTTCTCAACGTTGGAGACCAATTAGTTTATTTTACTCAAAGATTTCTATGATATTTAAGCATTGCACTTGTCGTTCTAACTTGTTTTTCGTGTGTATTATTTTTACTTAACATATATAAATGAAAGAAAAGACTAGTCTTAGCTTCTTAGTTTCTTACTATGACAATTATAGTCCGAGGGCATTTTAACGACGTTCTGTCATTGTTATCATTTTCCCATGTACAGACAAAAGCTATTACAGTCAATTAATTCCTCAAGGACTTAAATTTCTGCTATCTATTCAGGATATTGTTATAATACGTTTATTTCCATGTTATTCGGATATAATAAATAGTAAGATTGTTTTTCCTCGTTTCGGCGGAGAGTTAACGATTCTCCCCTGATAATCCGATGATGAGCGGGGTTTTCGACTATGGTAAAACCTATGAATAAATTTAAAAATAGACGATATGCAGGAGACCTAGCAGCTGTGTTTTTCTTATACTAACGTGAAATATGATACGACTAGGGCGAGTTGAACCACGTTTGATGTGTTCGGAAGTGAAAAAGATCGAGGAAAAAGTGAAATTTATCAACAGGCCTTTTGTCGGATGTCGTTAATTTATGATCCGTTTGGCATCAATGTGGTTCTCAACTCTAGCGACAAAAATACCCATCAAACGCCTAACGAACTATGATTCCGAAGTCTATCTACCAATAAATTGGTATACTTTAAAATTGACTTATAAGGGGAGTATCGTGCTGAACTGTTGATTTTTATAATTAATCTGGAACAAATTATCGTATATAATGATGAATATATGATGTCGGCTAAAAGCTGAGATGAACTTTCATAAGATCTCTTAATTCAAATCTTGTTATATACCAATATTTAAAATAAAATGGGTATCGGTTGCCGATGTTTACATATCTTCATTCCTCAATTCTGAAATTGGTTACTTATCAAACCATTATTTTTTAATTTTATCTAAACATCTCTTTAAAAATTTATCCCATACAAACCGGTGATTTATGGGTCCGCGGATTTCGGAACAATTGATACATTGACAAACCAGCGAGGCTTGGCATGAAACGGTGATATAGATTCATCATTCTATAGACGACAGGAGGAAGTCTAACAATTAGTTCAATTGTTAATGTTCGAGCTATTTCAAATGCACTTAGTTTTGTCCAAAAACTTCTCATTTAAAACTTTAGTCAAGACTTTCAACGGTGCGAAAGCCGGTTATGTTGGGTTACATGGGTCCGCAGAGTTTTGCTTCATGTAACTGTAAGGTCTGAATTATAACCCATACATACTTTTGCTAATGTTCTAATGGTTAATTCAAGGTTGTTATGTTCAAATGTTACGTTCGTAACACGTAACATAGTATAATGCCACCTATACTAATTGGCGGTGGGTGAATGAAAATTAAGACAGCTTAGAATAGGCTTAAGGGAGATCAGGGGAGTGTGCGTCGAGACGGAGATCACTACGGCCTGGCTGGATCATAGTAAAGAAAAAAAAAGAACAAATCAATTCCTTTCCATCAACAAAGGCGGTTGCGGACCCACTGCTCCCAGAAGCGGGGATTTTTAATCGCCTGGAAAAGACGCAGATCTGGACACTAGTTCGCAAGAAAGTTTAGTTTTAGATTTTAAGATTAATGTTTTAGTTTTCTGTTGAAATAGATGTGTTTTTGTTTTTCTGTTTCCTCATGTAAATATTGAGTTTTTTAAGCTAATTTTTCGGTTAGTAAATTTTCTTTGGTTTGTTTTATTTTATTATTTTGTTTTCCTTTACGGTTCGCTGTTTCCGTGTATATAAACAGCGTGGCGCCCAATTTATTTTTTAAAAATTTAATGTTAAGTAACCCCGCCCGTCTCGGAGCGAAGCCGGCGAATTCTCGGCCTAAGATGTTTCAGTTACTTTGGTCTAGAATTCTCATTTTTAAAACATTAGTTCAGACTTTCAACTTAGGTTAGTGTGAAACCGGTTTTTACAAATAAAAGCTAGCACTTAGTTTGCACAAACTGCTCTCTTTCATTAACGTTATACCGGTTGTTTAAATATAAATTGTATTAGCATGCAAACCGATTAGATATGGGTCCGCAAAGTTTCGCTCCACGTAACAAAGAGGTATCAGTGTGAATTGTAAATAATTCATACGTTCTAGCAGTGCTATTCAAAATACCGGACAGTCTTGCCCAGAAATTTATCTTTATTCCACATGTACAAGTTAGTGTAGAAAACGGGCTATGTATGGGTCCATATTGTTTTCCTCCTTCACACTGTGGCTTCAGTTGTAATTATATGCAACATGCATTTTTAATGTTATGATTACGCTTTTCCGAATTGAATCCTGGCAGTTCGTTTTGCATAAACATCTAATCTTTAAAAATTTTTTTCTGATGTAAAAACATAAATTCATTCATATGAATAGTCCCTTACAAACAGAAAGATATCTACTGTACAAAATGCATTAATTATTTTAAAATTTTAGTTATTCTACTTCGAGTCGAAGTGTAATAATTAGATTTTGTTAAGAAATCTTTCTTTTCGAACCTTTTTCTGCTAGGAAATAAGTAATATATGAGTTTACAAATGTTCACTCCACCCCCAGCAGTGGTACCATCGTTCTAGCATTTCACATGCCAAATTGTTTCAGAAATAGTAGAATTTTTGTTGGCATATGAACAAAGCCTGGCTTTTTTTGAACCAAAGTAAATTTTTGAAGGAAAAATGCTTTATACGAAAAAAGTACAAAACAAACAACTCCTACCTTTTCGTTTTTTTAAAAATAAAACAGCAACAGTTTGTATTTGTACGTGGAGATAAAATTTGAGAATGACCAAATAAGGTACCACTGTAGGGAATCGGCCAAGACTTAATTTAATTTAATTTTTAATTGGTGGCTGTGGGTCGATCATTAATTTTTCATAAGCAAAATAAGCAAATAACGGGAGTTTTAGAATCTTTTTAGAATTGATGTTGGGTTGTTTCTAATCATTTAAATCCATCCTCGCTAGTGTGTTAGATGGGATACCGCTTTCTGTTATCTGCAAACGTAAGTATGTAAGTTATAATCCCTGATAGGAGGCTAATTTCTTATAAACTCTGCGTCCATGTTCATTTGATATTTCGTTGTCTTTCGTCTTTTATTCAGAGGATGCCGGCTTGTGATCTTTCGCCTTCGCCCCATAAAAACACACATTATATTTCCCTGCTAGATAACTAGTTTTGTGCTGCGTCCACCTTTAGTGGATGCCTACTTGTTTGTCGTCTGTGTTCGCCTCTAAAGATGGACGCATTAGAAAACTAAAGTTCGATAAATGCATTATTACTTCCTGAATCGTTCTTAGGTGATTTCAGAGGCCCTATTTTTGAAATTGGTTTTTCTTTATCAGATGGCGTGGGCTGTGATCGATGGGCCCGCATATTTTTGCTATTTTTTCCACACGTTTTACATAATGTTGGGCTTAATGCGATTGATATTTACCTCCTGTGTAATCCTAAAATACTCTAGTTACAGTCAAATTATGATTCATACTCCAGTAAATTTTCAGTTGGCTTCATTTCCCGACGACACGACCTTTATAAGGGCATCTTGTAGGGTTGATGCAACATCAAATAACAAAGCAAAAAAAAATAATATATTCACTCGTCGATAAAATACATATACACTATAAATACATTTATTATTATTACGTTACACTATAAATACATTTATCAAGATGAGTAATTCCCCGATTCCATGGGGAACATTTTAAATACCTCAAAGAGTACATAGACTCGAAATTCAATTTTGAACACAGTGCTGAAAAAATGTACAACGGTTTTTACCATTAGCAGCTTACCGGAAGGTTGTTTTAATAAAAATTCAACTCTTAACATCAGAAAAAAATCGAACTCTACGTTTACAAAACTACACTTAGAAATATGGGGGGAGGGGTTCCCACGACGGACACGCGTGGATTATAAGCATTCTGTTCGCAATATTCAAAGCATTTAGTTAGTTTTTAAGTTGCTAGTTAAGTTTTTAATTCAGTCGAAAGAAAAATATGCCAAAAAATTTGAACATATAGCAAAAAAGGTAAAATTAGATTGGTTGTAGAGATGAGAGGGTCCAGAGGAGATCGAAGTCACGAGTGTTCAAATAGTCAGAACAGCGGCGTATTGAGCCGAAGGTCGGGGGTTCGAATCCCGCTCGTGACAATAATTTTTCATCTCAATCAACATCCTTACATGAAAAGATTAATTAATTGGAATTTCTGTATATGTATATACAGGGTGTATCAACTTCTATATTTGACCAATTTAATTCGGAAACGATTATCTTTAGTAAAAAAATGGTCTTATACAAACCCCACATTAATTTTGCTAGAAATCGCGTGCTGGTAACGTGTTTAACATAACTTCCTCATCTACCTGGGAAATGACACTAACTCTGTTATTCTAAATGTGAATCCCATATTTTTATTACACAATTCGATTCTAGAGCTAATTTTATGTCACTTTTACTGAAAGGGAAAATTTGATAGGATCGACCACTTGAGAGTTATGTTCAACGGGAGACCCGTGAACGGGGTATGCTTTTTGTAACAAGTGGAAATGAACTTCGGGTTTGTATAAGCCATTTTTTGCTAAAGTTAATCGTTTCCGACTTAAATAGGAAGACTATAGAAGCTGATACACCCTGTATATTGTAAATATATGGAATGAACATCTATCTTATTATCTTTATCTTTAAACGGCTGAGAGCAGCAGCACTGTATTTATACGCAGAATTACAAGGCGTAACAAATCAATGATTTCCTATTATTTTTATATTCGTTTTGACAGATAGAGCTTTGTTTTAAAACTTTCGCGGCACATTAAATTTAAATAATGTCAGATCCATCCGCACACGGCATTTTAAAGAGAGTGGCTAATTTCCGGCAGAATTATTCTAGGTGGACTTAAACAATTTCAAAGAACATTCAAATTGAACAAATCTTTCCAATTGACAAGCACAATGTGATTTGAAATTCAAACCCTCTCTTATTATAACACAACATTCGAAAAAACATGGCGAAATTTTACGGTCAATCGGGGAAATTTATTTCGGTCGGCTGATGAGGAAATCGGGACGGATGTAGGAGTGATGAACAGGAAGCGGGATAAGATTGCCGCCGTCAATCATTCCGGGCGAGGGCGGTCGCCGATGGACGGGGAACGTGTAAAATTACATGCACACCATAGCGGCTCTCATCCATCGCATTATTGCCAGGGCCAATTCAATTTTTGAATACTAATTGCCACATCGATCCCCGGTGGAGTAACGATGCACGATCGGCGGACAAAACTCCAAAAATAAACCCCGGGTCTACAACTAAAACATTCAGCAAAAACTAGGAAAAACCCAATAATTCTTATCAATTCATTAACGTCGAAGATTATTAGTAAAAAAGTAGTGCGAGTAGGTAAAGTACTTGAAATATTTTAACAATGATTTCTAATAAGTAGGTCCAGTACCGATAACGTTATCATTAAGGAAAAATTTCTGAAGAGTAGATTAAGCAGCAGGCCAAACTTCAAAGCGTAGATCAATAATAGCGTGTCAATTCTAACAGTGGCCAAAGTATTGCTTTTTTATTATTCAAGTTCAAGAATAAATTAGCATCTCAAGTAAGTAGAACGTGTGGACCTAAATATTTGTAGCGATTGTTCAAATTGGTCAAACAGCATCACCAATAACCTGGCCAGTAGGGTTTTCAGTATAAGCAGTAAAAACTATCAGAAGTATCACATATATCCGGAATATATCCGGAAAAAAGCAGCGGGTATGAAGCACTCAAAAGTAAACAATTGAGATAAGAAAACAAAAGAGATCTTGTCGACGATTGATTGTTTAAGGGCATATGAAATCAATGATTGAAATCAATGTCGACGCTGTAACAAAACATGTCACTAGTTATAAAATAGTATCTGTTTGGATTGGTTAAGAGGTGGCTCGTTTATGTAAAAAAAAATATTAGTGGATGTGTGAATTATTTAGGCTTATAATTTGCTAAAAGGTCACTCTACTTATAATGAGTACTATAGCATCTAGACTTACAGTTTAATAATAGGTGACATAGTAATGAATCTAACCTAATAGTTTGTTAAAAATGAACCTATCTTTATGTTGATATGTGTGGTATTTAGTGACCGCTTATTAATGATTATGGTGCTAATTGAATAAAAAATGACTGTAGGCAAAGAGTCCAGGGGATAACGAGGGTCTAATGGTTAAGTTTGTCGGAAAACAAAAACCAAGTTTCCAATTTCGAACCTTACTAAAACCGGAATTTTTGTGTCATTGGATCGCATCCTTTTTCCGGTTTTTATGTGGATATCTACAAAGCACTTGCATATATCTAACACATGAATAAATCTCAAAATGAAAAAATGAACTCTCGTTGTACTACAAAAAATCGAAATAGAACCAAACATTTTTAAAAATCAAACTATTTTGATTATAAGTATTCGTAATGATTTCAAAATTGATTAAGATCTGAATTTAAAAAAAGTTTAGAATAATATCTAGTTCAGGATTAGAAAGGAAAAAGATTCTAAATATCATATTAATTACAATCCGTAAATAATATCTCCTATCAGCACTATTATTTCAAAGATTATATAAATGGTGATAAGACAAAAACGTAGAAAGATGTTTTAATGATATAAATACATGAAAAATAGTCTTTAAAAATGAAAAAAACAACCCTGTCTTTAAGGTGAAACTAAATGTAAAAGTTCAGGACTTTGCCTTAGTTAAAGCGGTTTCCAGATTCAAATGATTATTGATTTCAATTATCAAAATTTATTTACGTTGTCATATTATTTCAAAGGTTAAAGGTGTTATAAAATTAAATTTAACACAAAATCTACTTTCAATCGTATTTCTTCTCGTTAAATTTCAGGCATTAAAATTAATTTTTAGTAAGTCAAACGGTTGTTTAGCCATATATCAGTCTGTCCTCCTACTCTGGTCAGTCGATCAATTAAAGCTTTTGAACTACCAGTCTTGACTTTAGAGTTAAATAGTTTCCAAAACCAATACCAACAGTGCTAGTAAATCCCTCGGTTTTAGAGTTTAATATTCCTGTAGGGAACGTTCCATTAATCAGGGTTCTGATGTATGCAGATGACATTCTGCTGATTCTATTACTACGCCGGTATAGACAACCACCAGGTACATTGTTAAGCCATGCCTAGCTAATAGAATAAATAGAAATTGTTTATACTTTATTTCAAAAACAAAAGTTTTTTCTTGTGATACTTTTAGTTTTAAAAAACCCGATAAAATATTAGGGAATTGGTTTGGTTCATTTTTCTTATGTAAAGTTTCTAGGTTGTAAATTTTCAATTTAAAAGGGACATTGTAGACGAAACTGTTGAAAATCTAGACACAGAGATTCCAAGAGGTGCGAAAACAACTGGAAACCAAGAAGTTTAATTTCACTCCGGCCAGAGAATCTGCCCTTAAATTCCTTCCGTCGAGGGCGTGTTTTGCCCTTTAGGGTACTTGATGTCAGTATATCAAAGGGTTAAATCAGGATTTTTTTATACGTTCACTCTGTCAGTTTTTCCAGCTGGATTTATTTTCAAAACAACTCCCAACAAGAATATAAATAGTGAAAATTCACTTTCGGATGCTTCTTTTAATTTAATTGTATGTTTTCACTCGTTTAGACTCTACTTGAATAGTTTCTGAAGTGTATCAGAAGTATAAAGTTTATAATGAAATTTCAAGGTAATAAAACAATGTAAAAGTTAGTATGTATTCTGTTTTAGCTTGTTATTAGAGTTGAAAATTCAATCGAATCTTTATTTCTGATATATTATTTATTATTATGCTTTCCAAAAGTAAATATAATACAAACTATATAACATTTATACCGTCGAAACGGTAACGGCGAGAAATACGAGGTTGTTCAAAGAGCCATTTTTTAACAATTGCAAACTTCAGGGATTTTCGAAAAACAAGAGAACGAAAATAAACACCTAGTAGTTTAAAGGTGCTGTCGCATAAATTCGAGATCCAATTAAAACGTTAGGAAAGAGAGGAAAAGAAAAAAAGAGCCGTGCTAAGAGAAAATCGCAAAAGCAATTGGGCCCAAAGAGTAAGGTGTTTTTCATCCCCTTTAAAGGAAAAAAGAAAAAGGTGACAGATACACAACCCTATTTTCACGTCTTTGGAACAATTGGCGTGATTCTGCTAGTGTAGAGAATTATTTTGAAATGGTAGATAATTTTATTCCGGTATTTTAAATTTGCTAAAAATCCTCAAATTTTTAAAATCTTCTGTGTCGGCGTGGCGTTGAATATGTAATTTGCTCGTTTACTATGATGTATGTGATGGTTGGTCAGACACGTTTCTCCATTTTGGGACTGTGTGTTTCTGTCAATTATCTTTTATAAGGTCAGTTAAGCCTTTTTTCCGTCGTGGGTGTTTTATGTGTTGTTATGCGTTTCTTTAGAGTCAATTAATTGTATTATGCAGGCAAAAACGCTACTACAATTGGAGAGGGTAAAACTCAGAGGAGTGGTAGGAGTATTAACCCCGGCCACTGGCATTTAAGAAAACATCTCCACAACATGGGCATATACAATCCCATTTGCAGACTATGTAGTGAGGAGAAGGAAACAGCCACACATAACATCTTCGAATGCAAAGCAACGACTCAATGGAGGTTCAACCAAACGTATGAAAAAGAATCAGAGAACCATATTGCAGCAAACAGTCCATGACTTGATACTCCTGAGAAATAGGATTGAGTCTATTGACTAAACTAGGAACTAGGAAGGTACAATAAGCCAGAAGGGTATACAAACTCCGCCTCCTAGTATCCATTATGCAGGCATATTGTTTTATTAAATTTTTATTTTTCCCTTTTTTTGTACATTTTGTAGTAGTTTTCTCCTTAGTTTTGATGGATGTTGGTTTTCTGTGAGTTATGTGGCGTTTTCTGCCATTATATCTAAACAATATTATATATTATGTTCTTTCTATTTGTTTTATTGTTCATATTAATTTTCCGATGTAAGTTAAGGCCTTTTTTTGTCTAATCAGTCGGTTATGTCAATTTGTATTTTGGTGGTTTTCAAATTTTTTTTCCTTGTGTTCAGGGCTTTTTTAAGGCTTAATTTGTTAAATAAATTCGTTTGTTTGTATGTTTACCCCTCTAAGTTGAAGAATGGTGGCCTATTTGTTGTCGGTGTTAAAAAAAATCGTGTTAATGTTGTAGCCGTTATTGTCTGGAATGGTTTCTATTTCGTTTTCGCTTTTCTTTTTCATTAGTAATGCTGCCTTTATCTGGAGTAGTACTGTCTGTATTTTCTAGAATTTAGTTGGACATAAGCCAGCCAGGACATAATAAAAAATTTGAACTTATATCCATTCCCATAGAAACTTCTCAATTGACAGAGAACATTTATTCATAACTTTCTGGTCTGTACGATACACTTCACTATTGACATCCACCCTTCGAGAACTAAGTTCGTCCACGTTTGGTCAAGTCCTATTCGCTTTACGTTGATTTGTTAAAAACTCTATTTATTACAGAATTATTAACTATAAATAATCAACATTATTAATAGCAATAAGTATATTATAATTGGCCGCCTTGATGTTTTACGGTGTAATTATAGACATTTTCTCCAGAACTTTTAGATTTTCAAGCCCTCAAGTTCCAAATTTACTTAAGTTATATTTATTTCACGTAAAGAGGTTCATAGGCTATCAATGAAGCAACGAATAAAATTAAATAATAAAATAAAGTTTTGCTAAGTCACATGTTGCATGAAATGCTTAAAAACATGAATAGTAAATTGAAATAAGACTGTTTCCCACTATCTCACCAAATCGCATTGATGAATTGGGCATTTTCCCCTTAAATCAGTAGGAAATTAGTTGGAAAAAATTGCCACCCTCAAAATCTTAAAATGGACATTCGTTTCTGTATGTCGAGCATATCCGCTTTTTTATCCATCATTAATAACGCACAACTCGATTATCATAAGCTTTTACAGAGTTACTAAAGTTTTAGAAGAGTCTACTTTCTAAAGTTAGTAAGAACAGTCTTTGACTATGGCTACTCCTCGCCCGTCCTTCTTCCTTTTGTCTGATATATTCTTTCGAAATAAAATTTATGCTCATTTTTTCTTTTTAACCCCCCAGGGTAAGGCTGAATTTCAACTTCCCAACCGTTGGGGTTGTTGAAGACATTTCAAACATACGATAATTAGAGTGATAGCCATAAAATTTATTGTTAATGAAAGTCGTGTAAAGATATGTTTTGTAATATTATTACAGTTTGGAAAGGTTTTTAGATTTAAAATTTATGTTAAACCCTGTGTATTGATTATCGCCTATGTGTCTTAACAAGTTTCCATAAATAGTCTGTGGGCACTATCTGGCATACGACGTTCAGAGCTTAAAATATATTTTCCTTTCCCACTTGAGTTTGCTTAATTCAATTACGTAACAAATACAACGCATTTTGTTCGCGAGCGGGCCTTGAAAACGAAACCGTGGAAGAACATGTCATAACGCTGACATGTTAAGATACTATATGTAAGCTGCCTGTCTAATAAAAAGCAAAAAATAAGATAGAGATTAATAAAATAAATAAGTTACTAATACTAAATAGTGTTAACTTCTAGTTTCTTAAACTATGAAATAAACCCCGTAAATTTGTGCACTACAACTTTAATAAGACTTATTTATGTGCACCTGTATTATTGTCGTTTTGAACAAATATATGTGCCTGTAAAGATGTTTGAATAGATATTTTTTGTCGAGTACCGGTGGAAATGTCAAATTATATTAGAGTGGATCGAAGTCGCGATAGCTCAAGTGGCGGCGGCTTAATCGTGGGTTCGAATCCCGTTCGTGAAACTTGGCATTTTTATCTCAACGAAAAACCTTAATTAATTGAAAGATATTAATTTGTCAAGCGGACCACTTGGTTTGTCTGCCTTTTCAAACCGAGCAATACTCTTGTACCAGTTCCATATATATATATATATATTGCAACATTTATAATATAAAAATATTGATCGATAATAATATTTACTTTTTGTTTGTTTCAGGTATGTCCAGATTTTCTTAATTTTTAATGAGTAAAGTAAGTTTTTTTTGCATTTAATTTGTATATTAACATTGGTCTTCTTAAACCAACCATTAATTTTATAATAATGTGTATAGAATAAGTAAATGTTAAATTTAAATTCTCATAAACCCCTAAAATTTAGAGTTCACTATTCACTAATTTTTAACAATACTAGTTTACAAGGATTTACTCTTTTTAATCTTCTGATGGTGTTTGGGTTATGTAGGAGTTGGTCGCTTCCACAGTGTCGTGCTGGCTGAAGTTTTTTTTAAAATTGATCACCCTTTTGTGGAATAAAAGTTGAATTTTAGCGCTTAATTAAACGTAAATTCATAATTGAGTGTTTGCGTCGTTTTGACGTTTGGTATAGCTTCGGTCCGAGGAATTCGGCCGTGTTTGACCAACGAGGGCGCGCGCTGCCTTTGTTTGCCGTCCCCAAGACTGTTGAATTAGAGCCGAAGCTGGAAATATCAGCTCTGCGGCCGGGGGTGATTGATGGGGGCCCGGCTTATTTGCATTCCGATCCCAAGGCTGTCAAAGGCAAATTCGACTGCAATTGGCCGGCAGCGTGTTTGCAATGGGTTCACGCTATTTCCCTTTTGTCGAATGAATGTCGCTCGACGGAAAAATCACCCTTAGTTTTTTCCAACCCCTCCCCCTCCGCTGGAATATTTTGCAATGTTTCAAGCGAACAGAGAAATGAATGATGATAAAATCCCTTCGTCAGCAATTGACATAGGAAGAGTAAAGTGGCCTTGGGACCGACAGAAATGATCAAACAGCATTGTTATTAAAGGGAATTTGTATTTTAGAATAAGGTTTACATGTTGCACATTTTGTTTCATTTTATATAAGCCACTGATCGCAACTAACGTATAACATTTAAATAAGATGATGTATAAGTATATAGTAATATGCCGTCTCCGAACTAGACCAGAAAAACTATATTAATTTAACAAATAGAAAAAAATTAAAAATTACGGTATCTATTTTATTGCAATATTTATTTATTATCAAATCGAGCAAAATTGATGATCCTAATGTGATAATAAACACATTAATTACTTTACCTAGCATTACTGAGAGATTTATTTTTCATGAAAATAAGATTGAGACGTATTGAACACGGGAATTATCATAAAAGAAATAACGCAAAAATATAATTAATCCAAGTGAACAATTATATTTACTGAAAACCACTTCACAAACATATTAGCAAAACTTTATAAAACAATAAATTAATTGAACGGGACAACTCTGGCTCTATACGGAGAGCGTGTAGGAATGCCACTCAATATGAGATTCGTGCTTGAGCATCTTGGAGATTTACAGCGAGTATTTGAGTCCCTGTTTCGAATTTTGGAGGAAACAGGGCTGTATTGTAATGATTGTTTTATGTACCTAACGTGTATGGTGAATGTATTTATTGGCATGCATGTGTAATGTAAGATGAGGATCATTGAGTACCCTATCTGCCCCTCAATTTGGTTAGTTATATAATAGGTGTAATCTGAATGAATGGTATCTAAACGGAAAGAATATTTAAGAATGAATTGAATGGGTTTGGAGTTTTTTAAAATTACAGTACATATTCGTATGGGATTATAAAGCTTTTTCTCTCCCGGTTACAATGGATCAGTGCGTTGAGATAAGGAATGTTGAGGTCCTTGTGAAGGTGAGGTTTGAGACATACTAAGGATATTTGACGAATTTTCTGAGGACTTTTGATTGGAAAGATTGGTTGCGCTGGAACTTCGGATAGTTGGCAAAACCATACAAATCCCCTCAGTATATCCAAATTGGTCGCACTAAAATCTTGTATAAAGTTAGTTTTATTTTGACGGTCAAGGCATATTTTGGTTCTAGAAGTCTTCGTAGTTGTCCAAGTCTTCTGTTCAGTCTTGAGTGTTGAATGTGGAATCCCAGCCAATCATCTGTCTATGTACATTGTAGGTATTTGACTTGAATGGAAGTCGGAATCGCTTTGTTGTTGATACAATAGAGAGCAAAGCTTTTTCCCAATAGAAACGTATATTGCATACAATTTTCTCCATTCGGTCTTGCACTCCACCTTTTGTCGCTTCGATAACCTCACTGTGCTCTGGGATGTTAGAAGTAATGATTAGAGGTAGAGGACGAAATTGCGATATCGTCCGCGTAGGTGGTGATGGCGGTATTAGAATGTAGTAGGTATAAACGTTATAAAGTGGGGGACTCCGGCTTGCATCTGTCTGACTTTCAAGAACTCGTACTCGCTGCACCACACTCTCCAGCAGTGGTTTGAATAGTATTTCAGGATAAGATAATAAGCAGTGGGTAAGAAGCATTTAAGTTTACAAATCATGCCCGGGTGCGATCCTCTCTCAAAAACCTACCAGTTTTTGGAGTGGTGACACATGCGAGGTAGGTGATTTTCCAGGCCTACCAGTTATGTTAAATTTGTCGAAATTTGTTTTTGGATTTGCAATCTAGTTTAAAATTTTTTTATAAATTTTAATGTATTTCATTTGATATGTAAGATTCGGGACAAACTTGGTACGGTCAATTTCATGTAATGATAAATGTATTTGTACGAATTTTAAGAAAATCTAGCTCTTATTCGTTACCATTAGTAAGGTAATGTAATGATGATAAGGCTGTCCATTTGTCTGACCAAAGTCGTTGAAAATGGTCGTTCATGATTTACGAACACCTCATTCCTCCTGTTACATTTCTAATGAATTATTAACATGTATTTCTGTACTAATTATATTACGGTCAACTTTTTTCGCTGATAGTCACGGTTTATTGTGACTTCCTCTCGTTTCAAGTTGGAATTTGAATTTCTAACTGCATTGTCAGCGTTGTTCTCATGTTTGATTTACTTCTAACACGACGATACTTGATGATTCGTCAGCATTCCTTGAAATCCCGTCTGTGGCATGCTAATATTTATACTTGGCTAACATTTGTTGTAAAACTCGTGATTTCACTCAATCATTAAATTAATTGGCGAAGCGTTCAAGTTTAGACATTGGTTATTCAATCCATTTAAGACTTCTATTTTTTCATCCTTTAATGATTTTGCGTTAAATTTTAAAAATGGTTTTTGCCTTTTTTATACACCGTGATTTTTTTACAATGTGAAAAGCTATGGGTCAGGTTTCTCTCTTTTGTTTAGCTCTCGCTGATCACTCGTTAGATTTGAAATCTCAATAAATTGTTTCCGCGAAAAATACAGTCAAACCGCCGGGATTAATGAACGATTGTGACCGGCCTCACATTTCCCCTCGTATGCTGGATAATAATCGTGGTGTGAAAAAAGAACACCTAACCCACTCGCGGCAGGTTTACGCAATTTCAACTCTGTATTATACTTTTCCTGGTGAATTTGTGGAAGTACGGCCCACAAAGCTTCCACAAAATATGTCCAGCTTATATTTGGTATTCAGCTTTTGTACAATGTTGTCCTTTCGCTCGTGCTATTTTAACTTAAAAATCATCTAATACTCAATTAAAGTTTTAATTAAAGTTAATTACTTAACATTAAAATTATTAGCGTAAAAAATGTATAAAAAATAATACAATCCTCCAGGTTAGTTAGCTATATTTATTGTTTGTTGGTAACGTTTGACTTCGATAACGGCACATTTCTAAAGTAAACAGTGAAACATTTGTTATCAACCATCGAAAATAAACAAACAACTAATGAGGACCAATCATCGATACCTAACTTAAAACATTGCACGTCTATGATACAAAATTGTTGGTTAAAATGTTTACGTAGACTTTTGAATAACCGCGTCGAACATTAAACATGTAAACAGGGTAAGGTGATCAATGGTGGTGTTTATTATTTTACATTAATCTATTAGTGATTTTTTGACAAAAAAATGAACATCAATGAAAAATATTTTGATTCAAAAGACAATATATACAGAACAACAACAATTATCAAACATCAACGAGGCATTTGGCCTCAACCACCCCCAAAAATAACTCAAACTTCAATCGTAGACTCCCCACAGCAACGTGGATTATGATATATATATAAAATTAAATATATACATAAATGAGATCCAAATCCAAAAGAAAACATTGTACCTAAATGGGTAGAGACACCTCAATGGTAATACAATTAAAGATAAGTAGACGTCCACAAACGATACTTAATTTAATTTCTACAGCAAAAATTGATCATCAACGTGAAAGCGTTAATGGTCCAGGCATAGAACATAAACAGGAAAACATCGAAGCTGTACCCAAACATCAAAACATAGATGATCATTTTTTCATAAAACCCAATAGCAAAATACCGAATATCAACAAGGCCACATTGGCCGTCAACTATAATATCAGCTCAAATACAACAATGATCAATCATTTAACTTTGACAGCAAAAATTTATTCTCGATAGGGGAACGGTTATGATCAAACATAGAACATAAACGGGAAAAACCTTAACGATTCCACGGCGTAGTCCTCCAGGCAAATCTGTTGTAAACATGAAATTAAAGCAGAATAATAAAAAAATTGGGTTTATATAAATATAAAATTAAAGATAATTAAACAATCAACAAACGATTCATCTTTTAACTTTGACAGCAAAAATTGATTTGGGAAAACTTTTATATGATCAAACATTGAACATAACAGCAAAATACCACATCAATGAAACAATGTTGGCGAACAACCTATAATCAATGAAATAAATACAATAAGAAAATTGAAGTTACTGTCTGACTTTGTTGTTTTGAGCCTTGTTGTAAGCTTTACGCGTTTTTTTAACCAGGTGATCCCGAAGTTCAAACATTTTTTAAAATAAACAGCGAGCACAGGTGAACCAGAATTGAATCAACAACAAATACATAATCTACAAATATATGATCATCTAGTCATCGTGGTAATGATAATTTATCTCTCAAATCATTAATTTATGGATCTATTCAACTTAATTTTTAATGTTAGATTAGTTCGATAAACAATCACGATTACCAATGTGAAATTATCCTTTTCAAAAACAAACAGCGAGACCAGGCGGACCTGATTCATCCAATTTGTAGTTTTCAAATCGACATAAGGAAACGTATGTAATTTTTGATAACTGGCTTGTAAGCATTTAATATCTTGTCAAGAACGTGAGGTAATAGTTAATTTTGAGTTAGTTTCCTGGTTCTCTTCTCTAAGATTAAAAATATAGTAGTTTTTAAAATTCCTTTTTAGATTTGACGTTCCAACCTCTTCGATATTTTGAATTTGTGTGTACTTCTTTAACGTATCCGCTCTTTAATGCTTTGTAGGTAGAAGGAGTCAATAGCACGTATGTTCTGTTTGAATGTAATGCAAGGAGACCTAGGAATTGTCGTCCAGGTACATGTCATTTTCGTTTTTCCACAGACTGCTGTGTCCCCATATGATCCCTTATATCGGATCATGAATCGCGTCATGGGAACGATACACGTTTTATTTACATGACGGTTAGTTTTGGACAATGGGAAGGAAGTGGGTGACAAAGGTCTGTTAGAATTTCATTGCGTCGGCACACAACGCTCCACTTCCTGTCAGTTTGTGATACATCTAATCGAACCTGATATCAACCGTGTTGACACATTATTAGCTTAAAAGGCACGTGCTGCGGTTTTTCCTACCGTCCCTTATCTTAATGGCAGCAGTTAAAATATTCCGGATCTTTATTAGCAGGAATTTTTTTCTTCCAAACCTTACTTTCCCTCAAAAGTGGATTAGAAATTAAAGTAGATTTATAAACCTTAGGTGATATAAGTATCAAACCTTAAATTTGAAAGTTTGCAGGACGGATCGCTTCGCTTTGTTCCGTCACTACTTCACTGAGTTCGTTTAACAGTTCGCAAATGTGTTATTACAGATTAATAGATGTTACTTGATTAGGTTCGACGGTTTTGGGATTTATTGTCGCTCTCAAGTTCTATAGATGATCCATCGCGTTGAGAAATTGAATGACTTAGAGGGGATTAATAGGTTTCTGTTGTTAAGTCTGACAGGGCTTGAGCTGAATCGTTGACTTCCAACGATGACCAATAGGATTATTAACTTACAAACGCCTCCACTAAAGGGTTAATTAAGGATTAAGAGATCCGCCGTTTTCAGTTTTCGTTAAGGATCAAGTTGATCAATTTAGGAGTTGTTTTGAAATTTTGCATTCTTGTCGCAAACACTGATTCACTGGATTTTTAACCTTAACAACCTAAAGTTTTTAAAGATGAACAGGTTTACATTTTTAAAATAGTAAATCTTAATTTTTGCTCCGATTAATTATTTTTTTATTTCAACCAGAAACCTTAAATAGAAAGAATAATTAATTAATATCATCAATTATAACCACTATATAAATAGTGGTTAAGCTAATTTCTGTATTTTAAAACTTACCATGAGCTTATTAAAATTTAACGCGTCTCTACAAAATGATCTCTAAGGACAAATGTTTCACTACTTACCTTCAGCAGGTTTCCTCATCGAGTTCCATAGGATTTGCCAACAAATTACCAAGGATTATGATATGTTACCATTTGCCTAAACAGCTAAACAGTCTCAACACTAATCCTTGCAATTTTTTAAGACTGTAAATTTAAAAAAATAAGGATTAAGACATTCAGTACTTAAGTTTAGCTAAATTTGATCATCGAGTCTGTGCGTTCACCATTACCTAGGGAATTTGTCATAGTAGGTCTGCGTTTTAAGCCCCAACCCTAATCTATGGATTATTTGGAGTTTATGTATCTAAAAAAAAGGGGGCCGCGGTAGCCGAGTGGTTAAGGCGTCAGACTCTCGGCTAGTAGACCCCGCGGTCGTGGGTTTGATCCCCACCGTCGCCTCTGGAATTTTTCTGACGCCTAAGGGGACCTGTGGCCGCAATTAAAAGAAATTGACACGGCACTCATCAATGGAAGGGGTGGGACCGGATCTCAGCGACCCTGAACCTGGTCCAACCCCCTTCAAAAATGAGTTTCTTCGATGGAAGAACACTGGTACAATGGGGGCTCAAGTTCACTTTGTGTTGTGAGCCCTCCCCCAAAATTGGAGCCAGGGTACAATAAGCTGTACAGCTGCAGTGCTCAGGAGGGAACCCCTTCAGTCCCTGGTATCCATCCATACACATTCATCTAAAAAAAAGGATTAAGCCTTTCAGTACTTAAGTTTGGATAAATTTCCTCATTGTGTTCTATGGGGTTAGTGTTATGTAACAGGATTACAAGATAATTTGTTCTATTAAACCTGCCTTTTCAGTTCCAAACGTAATCCATTAAGACTACGTATCTACCAGACAGTTAAAATGATTTGTCTCTTGATGAGTGGCACAACGATCATTTGTGGTAGAATTAGTGTACTACTAGAATTAGCGTACTGGTATTAGCTAGGCTTATTGTATCTCCGAGATGACCACTAATCCATAGCTTTTGCGCGTCTACAATATAAATAATAAGTAGTAAAACTTGTTCACGTTTACATTTGTATTGGTGATTTTTTCACTCCAGGAGTTCTATGGGATTAGTTTTACAACAGCGCTTTATAGACGGATAAATGGATAATAAGATGTTTGCTATAGTACACCTATAATCAAGTTCTCTACCGAAGTATTAAAACGTTAACACTTAAGTTTCGGGTGGACTTTTTTTACGGCATTCCTAGGTGACAAAACTAGGCTTTTTACAAGAATTATTACGAATTAAGTTATTTCTGGTACTATACCTATCACCTCGAATTCCAACGCTAATTCATGGGATCTATCTTAAGATTCTAAAATAACGGATTATGTTTATGCACTTAGGTTTGTACTGAAGATTTTCTTACTGAATTCCATGAGATTAATTACACAAAGGCTCTCTTTATGGTCCTGAACCAATTAGAGCAAGGATTAAGACACTCCTGCCATTAGGCGAATTTATCGTTGTTCCCGTTGATTCGTATTTTTAAGTTACAACAGTAATCCTGGGTTATTAAGACATAATAAGGATAACGGCGTTTCCGAACTTAATTTTGTCCTGGAAAATTTTTTACTAAGTTCTATACGATTACAGCGACATTAGAAAATTGTTCAACACTAATCCACTAGATTACTAAATTTAGCTGTTCTACTGAAGAGTTATTAAGGATTATGGCACTCCAAATTTTTGTTCTGGAAATTTTCTCGTTGAGTTCCACGAGATTAGTTTAACAACTCAGTATTTGTTCGGATAAAGTTAAATTCAATACTACAATGGAATTACTGCATCTTGTGAGTTTTCAAGCTAAACCATGAGAAAATAAGATTTCAAGCACCTACAGAAAATTTAGTAAGTTTCAGATTTTCCCATAGGTGAGGTCGTGCTGGAGTTTCAAAATCAATCGTCAGATAGGGTTAAGATGAGAGGATTATCCATTGTCGCACTTCAGTTCGTAAAAGTGGTTTTCTACAAACCACGGGATCAATTATGATCAACGAAGTTCACAAGATAATTAATTTAATACGTTTCCTCCTAAGTTTAATTATTTAGGTTTAATCTGGGATGTATCACTAATCCATTGGATTAGTAATTAGAAATGTGACAGTTCGGTATTACCTTCTGCATTTATGATTTATCTTACATTAAGTTTCAAATATTGATGATTTAAGTACTTAGGCTAGCTTTTCGGCGTTAAATTGATCCTTAAAACCTATGTTCCAGTTTTTCTAAGTTTTTGAATGTCATTTGGCTCAATTTTATACAAACAATGATCGAATCCCTGAGTTAAAACTGATTTATTTTGATATTTTTCAAACTTCTTTATTATTGGTAATAATTCTGGGTTGTAACATTTCGTATTCGTGTCACTAATCCCAAGGCTTTAAAAAGGAATTACTATCTAACAAATGTTTCAGGCGTGCTTAAGTGTATCTAGGACGAATAGAGGAAATCCAGTTGAATCTCTAATCCTTGAGATCAAGTGTTTACAAAATGTGTACGGGCTTTTCGGCTCTCAACTTTTTTTTGAATGTATCTTTCAGTGGTCAGCGTGTTGAATGTTAATCGGACAGAAAAATGTTTAAAAACAAAACACGGAAGAAAATTGTTAAATGTCGTGAAAAAATTAATATCCAAATGAATTTCGAGAATTGATCACACTGATTTACGCCTGTGACATGCGATAATTCAATATTCTTAAAGAGAATGTTTTATTAATCTTTACCCAACAATAACTGTTGGGAAACGTTTGTATTAAAATTAAAAAAACTCGCCATTAAGTCAGTGAAAGCGAATTATGTTTGGTCTTCGTCGGTGTTCCATTTTTTCTACCATGAAGACCTGTTGAGCACACTAAAACGAATTTTGAACAGAGTTGGCTTGTTTTCAAAGCAATTATGCCTATTATTTTTTAAACACAGGCCTTTAAAAACCTTACAGACCTGCTTTCAGAAGGCAGAATATCCGAGGAATCTTTAACGAAGCTATTGTACGAGGAGGTCGTGTTCCTTTAGGACCGTCGACTTAAAATTTAGTTAGGAAACAAAACCAAAAGATTGTTTTTTATTTATTACTAGTAATTAGACATATTTCAAAATATTGAGTAGTTGACTACTTAAGTAAAACACAAAAGCTCAAATTCCTATCACTTACTTGATTTTGTGTACGGTTCAATTTAAGATTTTTGATTTTTACTCATTTTATTTCTAATCGAGAAATGATGGTGTTGTTTTAGATTGGTTACGACTCTGTGTAAACGTTATTCGGGTATTATTTAAACAGAACTTTGCTTTAGCCGGTCGACGCTTCAAACAAAGGAGTTAATTTATCTCCCTCTTTGATATAATGTTGTGTATTTTTTTATTTTTATTTTTTTTGGGGGGGGGGGTTCAGAATCATAATTGATACGCGCTTTCCTACTCGAGATATACCAACAACCGTTTCTTGTTTTTCAATTGGCATCTCCATTAAAATAAAAGTCGGCCTTTTTCTATTAATGACGAGATCAATATGTCAATTTAAGACGTAGTTATTTTAAAACTTCAACTTCTTCTACTTATTTTACTACAACAAACCTCTTTTAAAACAAGATCAATTATTGATAAAAGTTTTGTGACAACAGTTTTAATTAAAGTGTTCAAAAAATAACATTAACTAAGTTATTCTTTGGGAACAATAGACGTGATTTTTTTGTTTTCTTCTGTTCTTCGCTTTTGGAAATAATCCAAAAGGAGGCCCTTTCTCGAGAGATGAATGATACCGTAGATGTTTTAACCTATTCTAAGAGTTGATGGTTCTTCTTGTTTCCCGGGTCCTAAAATTACTTTGTACGATAGGTACGTCCGTGAATAGTGACATATCGCCTTGGCCACCGTTATACCGGGAGACATAATTATGAAAATATGCTTTAACACTATGCGTTGACAAGCCGGAAAGAATAATACAATGGGTTTTTGTAACAATCAGAACAATATTCTAGTCATTAGGAAGCATTAATTAGAAATCAAAAGAAAAATTATTGTGATGAAGTTGAAGAAAATTTTATTTTATTATATCTTGCCATGTTTTTCTACATAATTAAAATGTGATAGTTGTATATTTCCATACAGAATAATACAGGCATCCAACACGGGTTAAAACAGTCGATTCTGTCAGATTTGCACGAATCGTTCCTCGACCACCTGGGTCCGCTCATTCTCGTTTGTTTTATTTTCTAACAATCAGAGAGGTTTCATGTCAGTGCATATTAAAAATACAACATCTTTATATAAAAGAACACAAATGACATAGTAACACAGAGAAAGCCCTGAATGACAAACGCAGAGAGCAAAAGGGGATCAATTGTTTTAACGTATTACGAATCGGAGTACAGACGATGTTTTCTCAGGAAAAAGGAAAGGAAGGAAAGAATAGTGACAGAATAGGAGAAAAGGCTGTTTTCTTGCTAACAAGGTTGTTTATGTTATCTGTGCAGGTTTTGTGATTATGTGCACTTTTAATGCAATTATTTACAAAATGAGTGACAAAAATTTTACTATTTCACGTATAAATATTTTAATATTCCGGCAAAATCTTTTAATACTAATTATATAGTAGTTTAGGCATTTTAGTATGCACATGTTGATAAAATCTGAACAACGCATAACGTTTTTACTAATCGTTTTCATACTACTTATATCGAATTAAAAGTAGCGATTGGTTTCCCTTTTGTGGTGGAAATTATGGTAAAAAACATCTTGACTTTTTTTGGAAGGATATTTTATATTATCTCGTGGTTATTTCTGCGATTTGGTGCACTCGCAAATATTGACAAAACAGGGCATTTTATTTTCCTTAGTAGGTAGACTTTTCATGGCAATTTTCTCCCAGTTTCTGCGATAGTGGAAACTTTGATTACAAATGTTGACAAGATGGAAGGGAAAAACCTTTTTCTTTAGAAGGCATTTTCTTTATTTTCTAGTCATTTTTGTAACTGTGGGCACTTGTTTCAAGGTAAGCCACATGCTGCAGCAAAAATGTGACAAAAATCCACTTGTGTTCTTCATTATTTTTTATATTTAACAATTACAATAATTATAAAACTTAAACAAAGGTTATATTTCAAAGTTATACCCCGATCGAAGTAGATAAATGGTTTTATTTGCGTTTTTCTATGAAAACAGATAAAGATTTGAAAAGTAATAAAAATTGTGTTTTTAATCTCTTGTTAATTCGATAAAAAGAGATTGTACAATGTAAGAGAAAAATATAACAATGCTTACGGTCTCTAATGCTACAATTTAATGCCTACTTTTATGGGTTTAAAGTTTGTTATGGTTTTTTTTATGTGTGAAACCAGCGTAAAATTGTATGAAAATCCTTTTAATCGTAATAAAGTAGTTGGCGTGGTAATATTTTTAAATAAAAAATAAAAAGAGGGTATGATAGAAAAAAAGGGGGATCTCGGAAGTAGTTCATCATTGCGAATAAAGAATAAACGCTTCCCATCTCCGCCCTCAGGAAGAAACGGTCCCATTTCCCCTTTCCCCTTTCTCTTCGGTTCACACTTTACTGCAGGTTTTTTGTATTAACGGATTAAGACCTCACCAGGGACTTCACGCGGCCTCTCGACGTAACCGGTCGTTTTGCGTGTTTTGCCTTACCGTACTTAGTGTTGTCAGATGGGGGGGGGGAGCGATTTGTCTTCTTTCGCAATTCTTTCGCCTACCATATTCTCAGCCCCGTTCGGAAGGTAAAACAGCCATCAATACTTATTTGACACTGAAAGAATGAAGGTGGCTTAGGGAAATAAATGTCTTCCAACCACCTTTTTGTTAGCGGCGGAAAACACAGGAGCAAACACTGTTATTTTACATCACGTTTACAATATTTTATCCTGTCAGTGCTTTACATTTTCAGCCAACTCGGCGAGCTCAAGTTTATACAATCTAGAACACATTTACTGGCTTAATTAAAACTTTATGCCAGCGATACGGCTCTTCGATACCTCAAATCTAAAAATTTTTAGTAATTCATTTTATTGGTTTGTATCCAAAAATAATATTTTTCAATGTAAAAGGAGGATCGGACATCTGATTGTCGTATTTGTTACTTAGAAGTTCTTGGTTCAATTCCCGGCGATTTACTCGGAATTTTTTTCGATTGTATATATTATTTATAGTGTAAGACATTGTCTTATCAGTTGATATTTAACATGAAACACTCCATTGCAACCGTCCTTTCACTGTGGAAACTGTTCAAGGCGGCTCGGAGGAAACTCTTGATCTTAAACTTAGATTACTTCCACGTTACTCTCCCGTTTGCGGATTCATAACCGGCATCAGACTAAGTTGTTCATCAGGGTTGTTCGCGGAATACGCAAAGAGAGGCACTGTCACTGTTGCTGTTACTTCCAGGAAACAATTGCAATTATTTCTTGTCTACGGTAAAGTGACAGTATCTCGGGCAGGTCATGTTCGAAGTTCATAAGCTCGAAGGCGATGTATTCCTAGGTAAATTTTACACAAAGGATGCTAAAGAACGAACTGGGCGCGTCGTCGAAATCACGTTTACGACAGGGAAACATTAATAACTTTTCCTTCTTACAGTTTGTGATTTTATTGATGTTTTAAACCAATATGATTGTTTATTTGTGTATTGTCGATAAGCGATAAGCACACACCTTATCGTTAGATCAGGCTTAATTTGGACAACGATCTGTAGTTGGACGAAAAATAATTTCGAAATTATCCATCCATTACGGTTCATATTAAGTCCGTATTGCATACTTATAAACAATTTTAATGCAAATATTTGAATAAATTCTCATAGTGTTTATATTAATTATCTTACTCATAATGTGTATCCCGGTGAGACCTTTTACTGTAAATGGTGACTAAGGGATGGTTAGGAGACTAAGGGATTCCTGTGATTTTGAGTTCTTTTTTGTGAAAATGTTGGCAAACTACCTACGGGAGGGTTTATTTTCTGGCATTATTTTTTATTGGAAGCCTTTTTTGTAAAGTAATGGAAACAATATTTCATAGTATATTTCATATCATGTAGTTCTGAGATAGTGGACCTGTTTTGTGTGAAAATGTTAGCAGAATAGGGCAATAAATATTTATTGTTTTGTATACGATATTTCGTACTAGTTATCTTGCTATGTCTGTGATAGGTGGGCTTTTTTTGTGTGAAATTGTTACTAGAATGAGGTAGCCTGTGTTTATTGTTTCTTAGAGGATATCTCATAATCTATTTATCTTATTATTTCTATGATAGTGGGAAGTTTTGTGTGTGAATATGTTTACGAAATACCCCTATTCAATATTTAGTATAATCTTTATTGTGTTTCTTACAATATTTTTTCAACGAATTTCTTTAGTTAGAGCCATTTTTTTTGTATGGTAATGTTTTCAAAATATGGTAAGCAATCCATGTTCTTTCTTAAAAAGGCTATATCATACTAATTATATTGTTATTTCTGTGATAGCGGGCTTTTTTTGGTCAAAATGTTGGGAAAATGGGCTAAACAATTTTAAACGTTGTTAAATGTTATTTCATATTATTTATCTCATTATTTCTTTGGTTGTGGACCCACGTTTTTGGCCAAATGCTGGCAAGCTTGGACAGACATTTTTTGATTAATTACAAAATTTTTTCCTACTAATTTCTGATATGTTTGTGGTTATGAGCACCTCTTTTTTGGCAATGTTGGGAAAATAAGGAAAAGAATTTTTATTTTATTTATTTTTTTTTGCTCAAGGCTATTTTATACTAATAGTGCTAAGCAGGGGGAACAATCGTAATTGTTTCTTACAAAGTTAATTTTATTCTAATATCTCGTAGTTATTTCTGTAAGCCTATTTTTAGGCTGGCAAATTAGGGTATACAATTTTTTCATACAATATTTTTTTTAATTATCGCGATTTTATTCCTACGACTTTGGACAATTTTGTTGCATATCTTAACTAGCTGAGTAAATATTCTTTTATCTTGGAGTTATTAGAGTAATTTTAAGGACTTTGCTAAAATTATTTCTAGATAAGGGGAAAAATTTTAAAATAAGAACACTTTTACTGCAAATCTTGGCAAATGGACGACTTCCACTATATTTTCCTCGTTGAGCTGTTTCATCATCAGCTTAAGAAGAAAAATGTTCCCAGTAAGTAAAATGCTGTTAGTAAGCGGGTTGGAGTCGGGTTTGTCCCAAGTTTAGAGGGAATGGTTTTTCTCCAGGAAGACAAAGACCACATAGGAAAGCCGGCTTAAAGGTTTAGTAAAAAATTATGCAAGGTGCACGACTTGAGGGATAGAGCATAGAAGCTCCGGTTTATATAGCAATACTCAAAAGGAAAAAATTATTTTTCCACGCTTTATAGTATGTCTCTGTAATACTCGTTTATTCGAAATTTAAGGGGCTTTTCAGAAATTAATAATAGCGGGGAATCATGTTTAAAAATTAAACATTACCACCTGGATCGATGGAAAATCACTGGATTCTTTGATCACATGGTGAATAGCTTTTAGTTCGATAGCTTAACGTAATTGCCTAGCAGGTATAGGCTTAGATTTAAACAACAATTGATTATTTGAATTACAAAAAGGATAGATATTCTGTTATAAAACGAAGGGTAGTTCCAAAAATACGCCCTTTAACAAATGACTTCGTTGTAAAAAAATTGTAAAAATGAATCTCTTATAACATCTGATAGAAGATTGGTTAATCCATCACAGCGTAACTCCGGTATTTTAGTCCCATTCCACCCTTGCTTTAAACGTAAAACCGTAGCCGGAGATAAAATGATTTACGGTTTGTTTTTTCACAAGAGGCCGGTTCTAACCTGGATGGGTTTCCTCTAATATTACAGTTTCCTGAGCTATAACTTTAATTTTATCGCCGGCGAATAACGCTTTACATTTGTAAGGAAGCCAGTCTTCGTACATAATTAACTGTACAATATATAATCAACGATTTCTCTTAGGATTTTTAATTATCTATAAACCAAAAAGGTGATTTTTTTCAAGGTTACACAGAAAATATACACAGTACAAGTATACACAGAAAGGGTTGGTTCTTTCTTTAGAAAACGCCCCTCGTTAGAAAGTGAAGGAAAACAATATCTGCAGGGATTTTTATAAAAGAAACAAACCGTAATTTTAACTTAATTGGGAATGGGAGCTTCCTCAGAGTTGGCACAGTAATAAGACCTGATATTACCACCGACCTCAAAGGCGCATCCAATTTATTTCATCTAGGGCCTTTTAAGCACGGTCGAGGAATTAAGAAGCAGTTACATGATAACATATCGGTGATGTAAGGGACCATTAAAGGCTTTACTACTCCACACCTTGCGGAGAGGAAGTTAGTGAAGCCTTTCTTCCTGTGAAGACTTCTGGCCCGATAGTACACCACTTAAATAGAGTGCTTTGCTTGACTGGTCGAAAAACTTGGCGGAAAAGGCCGCCAAAAATAAAAGTAAACAATTGAAACATTTAAGTTTTAAGAAAACTATACTGTATTATATGTAAAAAAATTTAAAAAAATCAGATTGGGAAACATCTTAATAAAACGTCCTTCAAAATAGGCTTTGAAGTTGAATTTTTGACGTTTTAAATAATACAGCACATGATACTTCATGGTACGAATGAATAAAAACATGGATAGATTATGCTTTACTCTGATAAAAGAACCTGTTTCATAAACAATCATTATGTACAAAACACAGAACATAAACGAGTAAAACTAGGTCGTTATTAACAGTAATTTAATGTCGTTGACATTTGACACCGTATTGTAATTTTAATGATGCCGCGCTTCGAAGCTTATTGTCATACAATGCTTTTAAATAATTGATCAACATGCAAATCGAAAAAGGAAATAATACTTTTTCTAATGTGGAATGGTGGTTATCAACAAGATATCGAGTTTTTAAAATGATTTGTTCCTTAATTGAATCCGGTGAAATTGGACACTAAATAGCAATTAGTTGGAAATAAAATTAGAAGATATACGCATTTTTATAGGTGAAAATGAAAGAGATCGTGATAGATTGAAAACAGAGAGACAGGTGGTAGAAATTTTATATTAATTTTATATTTCTTATCGTATGTTTGTATTGTCAGAATCGATTCCTCTTCTCGTCATTTTCAGCAAGGGGTTTGATGGCCAGAGGTCATTAGACCTTTGACAACTTGAAGGAGAAATTTCACACCAGACACAAGTCCTTCGAACGAACGAAATGTAACTTGTCATAATTTCAAATTCACAATTACCCTCGTTGTTATGGCACAGATCCATTAGGTCGATGTTATTTATGTGAAAATCAACATTCATCACCCTTATCTTCGGGTCCGTAAATTCTCGCTGTTTGTATTCTCTTGATACTCGTTGTTGTGTGATTTTCGTGTGCGGCGATTGTTTGTGTTTCGGTTGGTGCTTTGTTCATACTAAAACAACTACGGAAAAACTAGCCTAGTACATCAATTGTTGATTTTGGTCAGATCTTCGATTAAATTGAACACTGTTGGTAGACAATCCTACACAGTGAGATCGCCGTGCAAATTAATTACCGGTAGGAAATGGCTTTAAACGTTTTTAAAGCCGCCATTAATGTTTAAACAATTAAAATCTGTTCGGTTCCGGGCTTTTATTGTTTTTCCCGACCTTTTCCACAATTTGCATAGGAACGTACCACACTGACGTTTCCGTTCGTTTCTAAAGTTGGAGTTGGTGAGGGCTTTCACCTTCAAGAACCTAATTTCAGTTAAACACGACAAGGACTATAAGTTGCCCGACTGGGTTGTCGGATGGGCTCGATGTTGATGTTGGTTCTTGCGTGCACGGTCTCAACTAATCATCACCTTGATGAATAATAATGATCACCCTCGTCATTACCATGACTGAGGCCGCAAGACAGCACGATTGCCACCCTACAATCCATTCCTGTTAAAATTAAATTCGGTACATTACGTACATAAATAATTTAAAATGTAAGAGGAACTTCGGATTTAAACGTTCTGTTAAACGCAAGGAATGTGTATGAAACGAATGATCTGTCAAAAATCCTTATGCCACATTTTCTATGCACTAGCCGTATTTTTAGTGTTCATTTTATCTATCTAATAAGAATTGGTATATTATGAATACTATAATATAATTATTTTGTAGAAAATATATTTTTGGGGCTTGGGAGATTGTTCTGTTAATTTTTCATGTCATAAATCTAAATTTTAATCCTTTAATCTCTCAATTTCAATTTTTCCACGATTTTGCTTTGTCTTCCATTTCTCACAAGTATAGCAGTCACGAGGAAAAAGGTTTTAGCTGTTACTACTAAATGTAATGAAAAATAGCAGGAGAACAATATGAATTACAGGCTCAGGACAACTAGGATGTCATGTCAGTATTAAATTGTTTGATGGGGCCTGCATTTTTAAAACTTGTGAATGTGTAAATGTGGTTGATATCGTTTAAATGTGTAGTTGGCTAGAGGGTTGTAAAGTCTATTATAGTGTTTGCACTCTAAAACGTTTGACATTGAGAAGGGAAAAACAGACTAAAGAAAGAAATCACCAAATTCTTTTGACTTATTACAGACCTGCACTTTTAAAATTTTTTGCATTAATTATGCCTGAATAATAGCTCAAAATACTCTTAAGAACTTAAACAATTATGACTTCTTGCCTATCTGCAAGGACTATTTTGACGACATTTCTGTACCAAACCATTTGACATTCAAAATCTTCAGCTGAATTTTGTTGAAAACTGGTGCCGAGAAAATCATTTTAAAAAGAAATTGTCCACTTCTGTTAAGTTCCACAGCGTCTAATATATATATATATATATA
>CM077107.1:20428147-20453282 GCA_039619505.1 Cimex hemipterus
ATATATATATATATATATATACATGTCCGGCAGTATCTTTTATTAGAACAACTAAGGCGGTGTCGGAAAAAAAGGTTCATTTATCGAACAGTTTTTGGTTTTGCTTTTGTGATTCTTGAGAAAAAAAAGTCCATAATTTATTGTTTATCTGACTTTGTGACAAATTTACAATAAAGTACACGTGTACAATAAAAATACATTTGTATGTATATTTAAAATATTATTATAAAATAAAAAGAATGGAAAGGGTTTCCTTGAAAGGGCTTTGACGTAAATAACTTAAAGGTAAAATTCAAAAATTCAAAGAGGACTCGAGAGAATCAAAGAGGTGTGCCATATAAAGAAGGAAAAGGAGGAAAACGTATTAATCCCGCGGTGACATCGGCGAGGGGGCGGCATGAATTTTCCAAGAAGGCCTCCTCTCACTTGTGTGTATTTCAGAGAAAGACGAAAGTCAAACCTTTGGGGAACAGTAGATCAGCTTTTACCCTAGCTTTTGCTCACCGGTCTGGTGTATTTTTAAATAGTGCCCCAGGCGGACGGAGCGGCACCCCTGCTATTTGTTGTATTTGTACAAGTTTGGAGATTCGAGCCGATTTCCCACACTAATACGGCATGAAAGTGGTCGATAGCTGGCTCGTAATCAAGTCCTAAACTATCATCCTTATCGTTTTTGAAAAACAGGAAACATCCCTTTACAGCGGTTAGGTGAAGGATTATCATCACACAAAACCAAACCCCAAGAATAATTAATTACAATTAATTAAGGTTTTTGGTTGAAATAAAAAAAGCCAATGGGACGAGCGGTACTCGAATCCACGCTGCTCTACCACTTCGTGGGTTCGAATCCCGCGCGACCCATTAACTTTTTAATCTCAACCTTAATTGTAATATATTAATTGGTCAAGCGGATCACGCAATTAGTGAATTTAAAAATAATTAAAATTTCATAGTGACAGTCACTTAGTTTTTCCAAAAATTTGTCTTCAACTTACATTAATTTCTCAACAATTCAAACAGTGCATAGATAAAAATATAAATCCGTACATAAAGTACATGCTTTACAAATGCCACAAGAAAGATTTGTCTCGTTGTTCCATAAGCAATAAATCTATACAAAAATGTTAAAATTTTTTAAAAAGGATTTTGCGCAAATCAAGATTAGTTAGAATTTGTTTCTATGGTATGCTTCACCATCTAATAAATTTATGCGAGAACTGCATACTTGAATACTATTGTACTAAGAAATTTAATTTTTTAAAGTAGGAAATTTAAACCACCAAAGATTTTTGGATTGCTTAAGTGATTATGTAATTACCTAATGGCTGTCTCTAGGATGTTTTTTTATTTGGATGGAACTTCCTTTTAACTTTAACAACCATTGACCGTATGCTGTTGATTGATATCGTTTAAAATAGATATTAGATAGATAGACAGATAACACTATTTACAGCAAAGAAAGAACAAAGTATAAATATTTGATGACTGTATGAAAGCTACCGGCTCTTAGGCATTTTTGCCTGTTTTCCTTTAGATTAAAATTTGCATAGTTGAAGGAATTGAAACTTTTACATTATGCAGTCTTACAGAAACCAGTATAAAGATAAATTAAAGTATAGAAACAGTGTTAAATCAGTTCTCTCAATCTTCACTCGTTAGTCTCAAGAGAGATTGTCACTGTGCTGGGCTTAATCAGAGCTCGTCGTTTCCTTAATTTCTTTAGAGCCATTGCTCATTTAAACGGACAATTATAGAAAAGATTGTCATAACAGGAGAAGTTTGTACTGATTAATTTGTTTTATTGTTTCCTGTCAGCCTCATTAATCATAATTGAAGATAATGAAGGGATCTGAACGAGGACAATGGGTTTTCAACGCTTATCTTCTAAATTGCACACGGCAACAATCCCATTTTTATGTTTATCTTGATAACTTCGTGTTAACATACCCCCTCTCTAGTAATAATGCTTATTATGCCAATCAAGTACTTTCTAACATTAAAGGCAAATGATGTGCATCAATTAATCAAACACTTCATATATTCAGTTTTTAAAATGGTTTGTAATGCATTTTACTATCAAAACAACGCCACAATATTTATTTCAAAAATCACATTTACTAACACTCTAAAGTTTACATGTATTTATTGTAAGATAATAATCAACAACAATTTTTAACACGGTATAGCAAAACCACATTTCAGTACAATTGAAAACCAACAAAAATTTTTTTTGCAGAAATTTTTTCCTTGTTGAAATAATTGTTCCTATAATCTTTCTATTGAATTGTCTTTATGAGATAACATGGTATGTTTTTCCTTTACGTTCTCTTTGGATTTTCCTCACTCTCTTACTTTCTTCCTCACGCGCGCCCACACACACACACACGTGCGCGCGCGCACACGCACACACCCAATAAAATCTTCGCCTCAACCAATTTCTTTATGTGTTAAAATAATAAATGATATTATTACTTTTTAAGTTCAGAAAATTCTTACCTTCATTTAGGGACGTTTATAAAAATATTGTTTGTTTTTCTTATTATGTTCTGTTTTTCTTTTGCGCTTTTTCTTCTCTTTTTTCTCTATTTTCCCCCTTTATATTTCGTTTATAAAAATATTGTTTGTTTTTCTTATTATGTTCTGTTTCTCTTTTGCGCTTTTTCTTCTCTTTTTTCTCTATTTTCCCCCTTTATATTTCGCATTCTCTCTCTCACTCATTCTTTTTTTTATTCCTCCCCCTGTCTTTTTTCTCATTTTATTTCGTTTCTCTCTCACTTTCTTCTCTCTTTTAGCCTCTCTCTTTCTTCTCCTGTCTTCTTTTAGTTTTCGATTAAAACATTTCCAATAAAGAGCCCAGTTGTCGATTATTTTCAACAAATTAATGCTTTTCTACTTATCATAAATCATTATATTTTTTTGCTTTGTTAGTCATAATTAAATCCAGATATGACAAAACATCCATTTGTCATGTTGTCTAATTTCCCTTGACATGACATCGTCGACAGGCAAACCCTATTTCTATTATTGTGCCTGCTACTATTATAAATAAATCATTATAAACCCGGAAGAAGGTTGATTTTTGGACGTAATGTTGTACCGCAGGCAAAGCGAGACGGTGCGATCACCTGAGGTTAAAGTCAAATTTCTTATTCGGAAGAGCGATCACTCTTTCATCTCCTTACGACGATCCGTCGCCGCCGCAAAACTGAATTTTCGTCTTGCCTTTTGATCACATTCGGTTGAAGAGATAATTTGTTTTCCCCCTTGTAATTGTCAACCATTGTCAAAGGGAGTCTCTCTTAAAATAGTCACTTTGAAACCCCAGGCTTCATTAGTTCGACTTTCCACCTACGTGGTGGCCTCTGAGGAAAAGGACGACCGCCTCTCCCTTGTATTAATTCTGGATATAAAAACTTAGTTGTGGTACATTTGTCTTTTCCGCCTACGTAAAATTTATTAGAAAGGGGGAAAATTGTGAGTAAATCTTTGTCATTTCACTTAAAACGCATCAGGCCATGGAGGTCTTTGAGAAATTTAAACCTTAAAAACACTTTAAAAGCTTGAAATAAGTTAACTTCTGAAGATACTAGGTGAAAACAGGGCAGAAAAAAGTTCAATTTTAAATAGTGTTATATTTCAGTGCCTGCGCATTTGCAGTGTTGGACGTTAAATTCTCGAAAGAATGAAAATTTTGATCGTACATGATTATTTGATATTTCACATTCATTTGACATTGCCTGCCAGTCGATAGGAAGATGGCGGAAGCAAGAGTCCACACTCAGCCCAAGAACCCAAGAAATGATCCATTTTCAATAAAAAAAAACCTCATGCCTTGGTGTAATCATTTATAATAAAGGCCTTCCACTTTATTATTAATGTGCTCTGAGCATCTATTAATTCATTGCCTAGGTTAGTAGGAATCAGCCACGATGGCCGGGATGCACGCGACTGCACCACTCTGTATATCTTGTTAAACCTCTATTAATCATCCAAAAATGGGAACCCAGGCGCTTTCCAGCCCGGTGAAAATTAAGTACACCACAGTCCAACTTATATTTAGACATGTTGTAAGTGTAAATAAAATGATTAAACGTCGGTTTTTATAATTTGGAATTTTACCAATTTTCTTCCTGCGTGTATTTCTTGTTAAATTGTCACAAAAAGAAACAGAAGGGTCGATAAGGAAAAAATTCTGGCGTTAATTAATCAACTAATAATACACGTGTTTATGTCTTTTGTTAATGTCCTGCCAAGAACAGGGCGTCTCAATTTTAGCTCTTGGTCCTGAAAGAGGTTAAGGGATTTTTTTTATACCTCGATTTTAACAATCCGAAAGAAAAATGGAACGCCATTTTAAGAACGACTTGGCGTACATACAAGTTAAAGAAATCAGGCATATCATGGTATATCCTGACTTTTTTAAACCATAAGAATCCTAATGAAACGAAAAAATTAACGGCTTGTTATCAATAAGACAGATCATTCTACTCGAACAAAAATACGACCAGACAACCTTCAATCCAATAAAACATATTTTTCATATAGAAAATACACCCCCATAGGTCAAAATAATAGTATGAAATAAGGGAGAAAGCACAATAATAGTGCAAAGACCTTAGAAGGATACTTTAAGACCAATTAATTACAAATCGATTTTGAGCACCTTTCACAAAGAACATATAATTGGCAATTTTAAAACTAATTTGTTTTCTTTTATATAAATCCATCTTAAGGCTTTTGACATACGGCCCCGGCAGTTGGAAGAAAAGCATCTGCTACTAAATTAAACGTTATTCGAGTTTTCCAGCAGTAAGTTTTAAGTCCATGCAAAACAACCAAACCAGACTTGGTAAGGGAGTGAGAAACAATAGAAGACTTTTTGCTTAAAACATTTAAGCTTGCCGTTTCGTAATTGCCTGCGTTGTCTATAATACGGGAGAAAACTTCGTCCACTATGACTCCAACGAAATGTGTGTTTGTAATAAAAATGAAAAAAAGTAGAAGTAAACATTAACTTAAGACAGATTCTCTCGCTCTGTTAAGTTTTAAAAGGGCTAATTTTCTGAATGAATTCGATAATTAACTTTGTAATGAAATTCTTCAATGTTAATCATCTTTCTGGGAGTTTTCCTAGGAAGTTTCCCCCTGTGTTGTATAATTGTATAACTTAAACATTTCAAATATTTGAAGCTTTGTAGTAACAAGTTTATTTTGTTGCAGGTGAGTCCAGTTTTTTTTTTTTTTGGAACCTCGGTAAGTCGGACACTTACGATTCTCACACTTGGGGCTTTAAAGCGTGAAAGGTTTTTTCCCCCAATTTGATCCCCGGCCCTGTCACAAAAGGTTTTTTGAATTCAAGACGGTTATCTTTTAGATAAAAACCAATTCGAAAGGGATTTACGCTAAATGGCACCCGTTTACGGGGGCGACCCGTCCATGGAGTTAATCAGTCTAAGCGGCTATTTCTTTTTTTTTTAGGCGTTTATCCATCCACATTCTTACATTCAAGCTCCTTAAACTTTTTATTATTTTATTATTGCTATTATTAAAGTTTTAAAAAATCTTGGTAAATAGGCGTTTTAGAAGAAGAAAACATTTCTTATTTGATCTATACATTAATCATAAATTAATTTACTAAGCTCATTAATTAAACATCTAGATTTCAGTTTTTAGTTAAGGTCCAATTATATTTTCCAAATGAACCGCCCCTCCTCTTTTTTCACTCTTTGATCTCTATTTTTCTAATTCTTGTTCGCCCTCTCCCACTCTCTTTCTATCTACTTTACGCTTCTTTATCTGCTATGACTATGTGTTTTGTTTTATTTGGTTTTCAGTTTCTTTGTCGTGTTTTCTTTCCCTTTTTCTTGTTTTTTCTCTCACTTTTCCCCCGCTCTCTTTTGTGAGCGATGATCCATTGGTCTATCCATGGTCCATTATATTGGTCATACCTATTTGTGCATGCTCTTTTGTTTGTCTTTTTGAAATGTTTCATTCTCTTCCCTTCTCTCTTTTGTTTTCTATCTTCTCTCACCTTCCTTACGCTCAAAACTCACTATATCTATTATTGCTAGCCTCTGTTAGTTTCTCTGTTGTCTGTCTTGCTCTCTCACCCTCTTCTGTCTATCTATCCATCTCTCTCTCTCTCTCTCTCTCTTTTCTCTTTCTCTTTCTCTTTCTCTTCCTTTCTTCTCTCGATCTCATTTCTTATGCTCCGTATTCTATCTATCTACTTATGCTAAATAGTCTCTTTTTGTTTGATTCTATCTTTACTTTTAATTCGTAGACATTGCATTTCATGACAAATTCCAAAGGATTCATTTAAACATAAATGTTTGCTTTGTTCTTCTAATCTCTTTTTATCTTTCTTTCTATTTTGTGTTCTCTCTCTCCCCCTTTCTTTTTATCTCCTTTCTTTCTCGCTTTTCTCTGCCTATGTAATTATATACTTATTACTTTCGATGGTTAACATTCCGGTGACTAATGCGGAAACGTAAAGCCATTATATAAAAAAATGGTTAACATCTTTCCAGGATTAAAATAGGATAGAACGAAACGAAAAGTATAAACGCTAATTTTCGATTGTTCAATAAATTAATGGACGCGTAGGATTGTATTGCATAACAGTTACCTTGAACGGTAATATTTCCGGATTGCGGCTTCCCATTATTGGAGCGAGACGATACGCAACCCCCGACCGCCTGGGTCAGATTCCGCGGCTCGAGAAATGGTTCTATGTCGCCCATTGCTAACTCCAAAACAACCATTTCCAAGACATTTTTCTTCCAAATTTTCAAAGCCCTGGCATAGTATGTTGGAGTGTTGTATATGCTCTATGGTAATAAATTAGATTTGAAAGACCTGTGGCTTTATAATATAATCAAACAATAAAATATCAGGAAGACTATCTTGTCAAATGTTTAAGCACCCACCTAGGACAGCATCAAGGACGACGAGATTTAACGAAACATCGTTTTTTCGTAAAATCGCCGATAAAAATCATCGTTATCAATTCAGATCGGGTTTTGTAGCCGAATCGTTATTTGCCGTTCGACCACAGAGGAGTCCTCGTTGTTGCATCCAAGTTAAAATGAGAGCGGTAACTTGTACACAAATACATAAAAGACCGTTAAATCCGCCTGTTTCCGATTCAAGCTTAAACGGCCTTTTTGTCTCGGAACAATTTCTGTTTTTACATTGGGAAAACATAAACAAACTGATTCTGTTGTTCTCTCTCGGGCTCTCTGCATAAAATCAAACGGGGCGGTGTTTTGTTGGTTCAATTAAACAATCTGTTTATTTAATTGGTTTGCGCGGAATCGCTGATTTTCATTGTTAAAATCCTCTTGTTGGTAAAGAATTGTGTATTTAATGATTCTGATTTCCTTATATTTTCTATATGCTGAAGAGTACATAGCCAGACTAAGTTTTAATTTTTTAAATCAACATCTATTTTAAAAAAAATCAATATCTATTTTTTTAAATATCCTACTCACTCATCATTATGTTGATTATACATCGCAACAAAAATTATTTCCTTATATTATTATTTTAGGTCGTTCTGTCACAAATTATCCCCCCCCCAAAAAAAAAGCAACAAAAAACTGAATACAAATTTTAGGTAAAATGAAAGAAATATTTTTACCTCACAATTATGGCCTTCTCTCCCCCGTCTATTTCTCTAGTTTTCACTCACTTATTAGCTTTCCCGTTCTTTCTCTTTATCTGCTGTCTGTCGTCTTCTTTGTTTTTTTTTTATCTCTTTCCTTTTTCCCTCTGACTTGCTAAAAAATTTACCTATCTAATTCGTACTTTAGGGTATTTATAGGATCCTTTAACGATCCGAATATTTGTTTATAAAACAAAAACGTTTTTAGCCGAAGTTACTTGCAGCTAGTTTTGAATTTTGTAACTTTTTAGTATCCAGCCTCAGTTAATATAACATTGCAATGTTATGATTTACCCAATGTAAAATAATTACTTACTAATATGTATATTAATGTTCAAAAATAAGAACAAGAAAGGCAGAAAAAAATATTTCAGGAAATATATCTTAAATGATCTTTTGTTTTGTCATTTTTCATCAAATTCTAGTTTGCTTATTCTTTGCTAGTTTCTCCTGACTTAACATAAATAAAAATTAAATCTCTCTCCCTCTCTCTCTCTCTCTCACCAAAATATAAATAGTTTGAAATTGTTTCGTCATTTCCGATCAGTCTGGTTATGATGGAATAAGTCTGTCTAGTTTGCCCTGTCAATCAGCGGTTAATCTGTGCTTTTTGTTAGTCGTATCCGTTTTTGTTACTCGGAGGAAACTACCGGAAGAAGACCCAAGGTCATCAATATAATGGTTGGTCACTATAATTTAAAATTAATCAATCGGAGAAAATTAATCGAGCTGTGGTATACGCTTAATATTTTTTTACGAATGCAAGACGCCATAATCAGGCCTACACCGAATAAGATTTGACAGAATATGGTTGAAAGCAAAAATTACAAAAATTGTGTGATGAAGTCAAACTTCAAATCGTATAACGGGAACCAGCACGAGAGACAGCAGTCGGGCGTCCACTTAAAAATAGCAGGTTGACGAAACGAAGTCCGACTAAGCCAAAAGAACACAGTATAGGTGGAAATGGATGATAAAGAATAGCCATTGCTTCACAGACTGCAACACAATATCTTTGCGAGGGCCAGCATGCAGACATTAAATTAATATCTTTATACGACGAAACCCATGTCGCGGAAAAAAGCGAACCAGACGAAGTTGATCTGATATCAATGGTACATCAAACCACCTCAAAAATAGAACCAAACCTCAAAAATTGCGAAGGGGGATAGCACGAGAGAACAGTCAGTCACCCAATCTGTTAATTGACGAAACAAGTCTTAATAAGCCAAAACAACGGTTATAAATTAAAAAAAGATCATAGTTATAGTAGGAAATAACGATTAACGTGAGTGGCTGTTAAGTCTGGATTTGTTTGAAATAAAAATAGCAATGATCATGGCAAAAATGTGTAAGAGGAAATGTTATAACATTTCATAGGTTTGGTTTCTTTAATGAAAATGTTGAAATATTAAGGCCATCATGTCTATTGGGTTTAAAGGTTTGAAATTAAGAGTGCAAAGTGTGCCAGTTCTTTTCCAGCGAGTTCGTGAGAGGCAACGGCAATCCTCCCTTTGCGTATTACGCCCTAAGGTTGGAAAAAGGCGAATAAATTGCGCTAGTTTGCCCTTGGGGGATGAGAAAGCGAAGGGCCTGAAAGAGAGAGAAAGAGGGAGAGGTGTTTACTAATATTTACCCAGAGATTGACGCCAAAGTGGGTTCGTTAGGAAACAAGGAGATGTGAAGCCCTAATGAGATACCCTCCTTTCCTACAATTATTTACTTTTTCGCCTCCTCTCTCCAGGCCTGGCCCTCTTCCTTCCAGAAAGAGACCAAACCTCTGCTTTTACATAACGAAAAGAAAACTTCAGAGGGATAAATTTTTTAACAAAAAAAGAAAAATAGTAACAAAGTCATGAAGTCTTAACATATACTTGGCTGTCTTTGAAAACAAAGACCACACAGAAGAAAATACTTTTTTTTTTAAATGAAAGCTTCGGTTCAGGCAAAAGAGCGTGGGAATATGTCTAAATTGCAGCTTGCTGGAGAGTGGGATAACCACCTACATACTCACGGTTCAACAGACTCGTTGGTGGTTCGATTTTGACAGTTTCGGCAGTTTACATTCAAAATCATGTTTGTAAAATGATCCTAATAAATTATATTATATATAAAATTTATAACATTTTAAATGTATATATAAATTCGCCAAAAAAGTACATATTGGAATAATACACTTTTGGGTGTTCATTTCAAATAAAACTTGTGACTGGAAGAGACGATTAAACGAATCTTCTCCCTCGATGCGGATTACCATTCTATAAACGAAAATCGCCGTTGGCTAAGCCGCACCCATAAAGCCTTTGGAGGAATTTTCAAGGAAGCCTGAAACCGAACAGAATCATTCCATTGTGCACGGCTAACATAGATATTTTAAATTTTTGTTATTTCAAAGATCTTTCAGCGAGTTTTTTATGTTCTAACACGTTTAAAAACTACAATCTTGTATTCGTTTGATAAAAAAAATCTAGGTTATTGTGGTTTATGCGTCTTATAGTTCAAAGTTTCCAAAGGAAAACCTATTACTAACATAAGTGTTTAAAACAATAAGTTTAGGTTTTAAAATCTCGCTGTTTACTAGCCAGAAATCGTACAGGGAACAGGTCCCGACAACCATGGCGGATATTGATTTTCAGCGGGTCCGAGTCGGACTGACTACATACCTATACACTTTCAACGAGGCGGTCATACACATGTTTTTAATCACACGTCAAAAGGCCAGTATTGGGCATCATTCTCAGGGAGGAAAACGGGAGTATTTTTTGCTTGCCGCTTTCGTTCGAATTGGCGATCAGCCTTAGATTGAGAGTCCCGAGGGATGAGGGGACGAAACGGTCGGAAAGTTCCAGTTATTTCTCATCCCAAACCGACTTGTGAACGGTCAAATTAACCGATCCTTCGCTGTTCATAAACCAGTTTGGATATTTGAGAGAGAAAAAATAGAGATTTTGTTTGAAAAACGTCGAGTATGTTGAGGACGTTTAGTACCAAAATGACAAACTCAGTTTGTGACGTGGAATTGGATTTGCGTTTATCTAATCTAAAACCATTGTACAGAAAAAATATATATATTCTCGGATAAAGAGAAGATGCCGTGGGACGAGTGCCGACCCACCCCACTCCCCGGAATAAAATTTTATTCCCAGAATTAAATCACCGGGGTTGATTCGGAATCGATGGGGTTTTTCAACGGCTCCTGGCTAAGAAATCCTGAGTCCTTATTCATCTTCACCTCTGCACTCGTCGACGGATAATTTCCATTATTTCCAGACATGATTTGTCGCCGTGTCCATGGAGCAAAAGAGAATGCGGAAAATAATAGCGACCCTAGAATCAACGCTATCTCGCACTTCTCGTATCTCTGTGATTGATCGGTGGCTTTCTTACTATCTTCGGGGTACGTGCGTAAGGTGTTCGGTGTTCGCGTGACGTACCTCTAATTAAATCCTATACCTTAATCTTTGACCGTCATGAACAATGTTTGTAGTTGCTCGTGCTTAACTTTAAGGTTTACAACACAAATTGGTCAACTGTAAAAATTATAAATAAAACCAATTATTAAAACACATTGACGATATTAATATTAATAAAATATGGACTTTGATCAACTCATTCGGGTTTTCGTATTCTCGCCTGCACGCAGATGTGGGATAACTCTGACAGAAATACACAAACAAATCACTTAAATTAACTATATACTGAGTAGGCAAAACTGGTAAGAATATGCAAAGCGTGATCAAAAGACATTGGTTCATAAATTTTAAGGTTTTAATTTTGATCGATTTCGGTTGACACCATTGGAAAGCGCATATTAAATACTAATTTAATTCATATAATACAAATTACCAAATAGTTCGACGGTTTTTCAGGTTTGCCTATTCCTATTAGTTTTGCCTCCAGACAAGGGACGCGACTGACAATACCAAACAGACAAACCACTGTGCATGGAGAAATGACTGACTCGTCTGTGAGAAAAAAACAGTTTAAAATAAATAGACAAACACAATCAAAGACGATAAGAGGTCAAATAAAGATAATATTATTATGGAAATATACAAATTTCGATGAAAACCTGTCGGACATGAATATTTTCAACTCCACTGAACGTAGCACTAAGCACTGAACTTTTCTCGCACAATTATTATACTTGTTGTCTTTTTCACTCACTCACGCTTACTCATTAACACACACTCTCTCTCTTTCTCTCTCCTTTCTCGGTGGTGAATGTAAGAGAGGTGTCACAGTTGACTAAATCATTGCGACCATAAATGAAACAATGAAAAATTTTAACTCTCCTCCTCTCTCAATTTGTTTATCTTTCTTCCATTAGGCAAAAACCCTTACTTAGATACAATCTTTATCCCTCTCTCCCTTTCTACTTCTTATTCCCTCACCTTCTACTCTTTCATTCTCGTTCTCAATTTCTCTAGTGTTCTCTGTCATTGCTACCTATTATTCTTTAGTTATCGTCCTGTCTGTTTCTTTGTTTGGCAAGCTGGTTACCTAACTTTGACTCCCACTCTTTTTTTGTCTCTCTCTTCCTTACTTTTTCTTTCTCTTCCACGCTCCTCGTGCTCCCTATTTACTTCATCTTCTACTATCGCTATTAGTCTCTCTGTCTGCCAGTTTGTTAACTTGTCTGCCTCCCTGATTTCTTCTCTCTCTCTTCCTCACAAACTCACCTCCTCTTATTCTATCTTTATCGATCTCTTTCCACATACATTTCTCGAATTAAAGGCAGAATTGTGTTGTATACATGGAAATAAATAATTTATTATTAACACCAATGTTATAAGGCATTATATGTATATTATTGTATATAACAAATAAGTTTCAAAATTAAAAGCCAATCTGACAAGTGTTCTTTAAGTGGTAAATATTCCACATAACCCTAAGGAAATGCCACCTTTATGGTTGAACGAAGTGTTGAAATACCCCCCCCCCCCCAACCACGAAGTATACGGTCGGTATCTGTTTTCTTTTTTTGCCTCAAATTTTATGGAAACACTTCTAAGGCTGTAAACATGTTATGAAAGCACGAAAAAGACTAACGGTATGCTGATGCAGGTGTTCATGAAAAGCAAATTGTCTCCTAGCTACCAAGGTGGGGTGGTTCAAACCAATTGCATACTTGAGAAAAAAAGAGTGAAATGAATGACAAAAAAAGGAAAAATTCAAATTGAATATGTTTAATTTTAGCCTTAAGAAGAAAGTTTTATATAAAATATAAAATATAACTATTTTAATTATATACCTGAAAAACTAACGTGTTCAAAATTGTATAGTTATTAACATTGTTATGTGAAATTTAATACACAAAGAAAAAAATCATATGGCAAATTTATAGCAAAATAACTTGGGCCTATTTTTTAGCATAGAAATAGCGTGCAATATTGTATGTAAAATTGTTACTTATCGCTTCTTCTTTTCTTAATCCTCAACCTATCTCATTCATCTCTCTCTCCCTCTGTCTATCTCTCTCATTTTCCATTTCACATTCACTCTCAACTTATGCTATCTACTATTGCTACATGTGACTCAGTTTTTCTCTGGACGTATGCTCTCCCTCTTGAAATTCTCCAAGACAGTAATGATTTGAGCGGCTTCACCACGCTAGGGGTTCCGAGTTCGAATCCGGCAAAGCCCATACCTGATACAGTATGACAAATGTATTGTAAAGTGGTTTGTCCTCTAGTCTGCGACACCTAACGGTCAGTAGGACATTCTCAGAATCGAATTATAAAATCCCCCTTGCTTGCTAACAAATTTCTTGGTTCTGGCTATTTATATTATATAATAATGTCGAACCTGTTCAATCTTCCTCATGACTTGTTACCAAAACTTCATCTACTTCCGCAATATCATTCACAAAACCACATTTTCTGAAGTAATTAGCGATCTGCTAGCAGTGACACAGTACCAAGCTGTACTGGCAAATCTCATGGCCCGAAGAAAGTTTACTCGAGGACAAGGGGCCTTGGTATTAACTTCCAAGTATTACACGAGGAAACCTGTTTGCTGTAGAACGGTTTGAAATTATGGATGACGGTCTCAACTTGCTGGTCGTATTTGCAGGGGAGGAGGAATGATTTTACATATTTCAGCTAAGGCATTTTTGTATGAGCGGGGTACAGTTGACATGAAACAGCAAAATCTTTCGGTTTCCTAGTTTGAAGTGTGTGTCCCATTTCTTCAGCCATTTCAGGATGATTTCACAAGCAATCCAAGCTTTGTAATTGCTGTTCTATTCTGGTGGAAGTGTTTTAACATTCTTAAAACATCTCGGTTTTTTTTGCACTGCCTTATCAAAATCGGAAGCTTCTCAGCCCCACTCCTAGTTACACACAGTAGAACAGTATGTGTCACTTTCGTGTGTATTTCACTTAAGAAGTCAGGATTTGTCACTTATTCGGATTTGAGCCCCAAAAGAGCGACGAGACCACACCACTTCTGCCTCTTATCCAGGATTTCTCACTAACCCAGGTTCGACTGTATATCATGTATTGTACATATGCCCTTGGAATTTATTGGGAAATAATTGTGAAAAAAATGTTGTTAGGTTATGTTTTTCGCCATTTTTTTTACCCACAACGAGTAAGTAAGAACAGGATTCATTATGTGTTAGAGGAATATTTATTTGCTTCTCTTTAGTGTTTTTGTAGCACTAAAATGGACCTGTCTTGTACATTGGCGGTAGAGCTTTTCAATGTAGGCCTGGTTGGACCTGTTCTCACCTCTTAAACGTCGGCTTATACCGTTCGGATAAGGTTAACTTAGAAGCACGTAGAGCCGGTTGGAAAAGGACTCACAAAGAATAGGCCGCCGCGCTTTTCCCAGATTGATTGGAAAAGTTTTCGGGCCCGAGCCTCGTGGAAAATTAGATGGGGCTGCGATTTGGGCCGAGGGGGCAAATACAATCCACTATTTCAGCTTTATCGAGATTTAATACGGTCCTCGTTCCATTATCCTCATTTTCTAACCTCTGACCCCAGTTTTGTGTCCTTTTAAAGAACCTCCTTTTGCCGCAATGGAACACATTATTTCTTTCTTTTATTCTTAGCCCAACTCCTACGCAGTATAGCATAAAACACTTGGCAAAATAAAAGAACACGTGTTTTTCCAATGTAGATTTGTTTACCCAAATAAAATGACGCAGGATGTCAAAAAAAGTTTCAATTTATTATTCAGTAACGTAGATTTGAAATGATCAAAATAAACGATTGCAAAACTACTATTAACTTTTAATTTGTTAATTTACTAGTTAGTACTTGAGATAAACACTTGTCATTCACAAAGAAAAACTAAGCTATATCACTAGGCTGATTGTTTTTAATGGAAAAACTGACCATAGATTGAAAAAAAAATTAACATCAATTGAGACAATTATTTATTATCTCACTCATTCTAACTAGTTTTCCTTTTCATAAATTTTCATTTTCCCCTACTGTATCTGAATATTGATTATTCCAAGGATATAGATTGCTAGTTGTTTTGACATTGGTGGGATAATTTCAATTATTTCCAACGGAATTGATAGAGCCAGCCGGTAGTGACCGGAAGCGGCTTTTGACCTGACATCTATAGTTCCCAGGACCTTCCCTTATTTGATACTTCCTACCGGGGCTCATTATCCGCCGACAATGCAGGCACACATGTACCGGATAAGCCGCACACCTATCCTGACTTGTGACCCTTAAATGTACAATGAGAATAAAAAGGTCAACAGAGAGAGGTAAAGACGTCCCAAGGACGTGGCAGGTTCCTCTTTCCTTTCCTAATTAAGTAACACGGTTGCAGTAGTGGAAAAGGAGAATTTGAAAAAAATATTTTTCCAAAATAAAATCGATCTTTTTTGAGTTATGTTTTATGATAGTCTAATGATTTCATTCAAGGATGACCGAATGTAAAAAAACCCACTTGCATTACAAAATACTTGTCTGGTATGTTTACTTGAAATAACGATACATTTTTTATAGCATACAATAATTCTAAAGTAAACAATTTTTTCCATTTTGGAAAAAAATTTGTAATGTTTGTTCCTACGGAGCATTTTATTGATGAAAGACGTCTTTTTTAAAACTTGTTTGTATTATTTTTTAGGAATTGGTACATTATCACTATCAAATTTTTTGAGCTACCTTACGTTTGGAGAAATATTCTCTCTGTTAAAATGGCCAAATTTTTCTCACAGGTTAAAATAGGTCGAAATATAACGATTTTTGTTACTTTGCAAGAAAAAAATGTCGTCACAATGACTGTACTCTTATGAATTTTCCTCAATCCTCAAAATAAAGAATCTTATGTGTTTTGAAAATGATTATGAGTAGTAAAAAATGTTTCTTAAAAAAAGACATTTAACGGAAAATCTTAATTTTTAAAAATACACTTCTTCAATAATTTTTATAGTTGCAATTATTGTTATTAGTCTGAGTGTTCCTACCGTGCCTTTTGGAGTGACCTTCTAAATTGGACAGATAATGTTTTACGCAGTCTTTTATAAAAAAAAAGCTATATGTAGCAGATTGTGCTTTGCTAAAAATTATTCACAATGAAACGCTTTAATATAAAATATAAAATTGGCTGGGAATGCTTCGTTCTCATGAAGCAGCGCGCCAATTTTCTTACATTTTATCACATTTAACGATCTTAGTTGGTTCTAATATATCCCTAAATCAGGGAAAATGAAATTTTTTTACATTTAAATGGCTAATTTTTCTACTTACTAAGCCAATTTTTGATTTAATTGGATCATTAACGTTATCTTTCTCTCCCTGTCTACTTTGTCTTCCAGAGAAAAAACATTCTTGAAAACGTAGAAAATTTCACGGGTACACCACAACCGAATAAATAGGCCAATAATGGCAGGTATTCTCCATGACATAAAATAATTAAAAATGGAACAATTTTTGCCAATTTGCTACACAATTTGCCGAGATAGTTCGTCCTCGTGAGAAAGTCCGCCGATTCGCCTATTTTCACTGAATGTAACGATCTTATTAAGATAGTAACAGTTTAAACACACACCCTTATTATGGAAAACCACAGTCATTTGAAATAAATTTTATTTTTACTTTCTGAGCATACCTTGTCTTACAGAAAACCCTCTTATCTAGAAACCTTGTCAAATAACGTTTGGTAGTTTTTAATTGTTAATTTTTCGTTCAACGTTTTATATATTAAATAATAGACTTTACCTACTATTTTCTCGAATAGATTTACATTTATGGAAGACGTGAGAATAGAGTAATAGTGTGACCGACAAAACTGTCTACTTACAAATTTACCCAAATATCTGTTTTTTTTTAATAACATCACGCTAATAGAACTAATATAATTTGGATAATATAATAATAAAGTAATTTGGACCGATGCGTGTGCCGACATTAATTTCTTTCAAATCGAACCAAAATTTCTATTGTACAGATGAAAATATGCTTTACAGTGTCAGGGAATATGCAATAATAATAATTAATTATAATACTATATATAATATTATAATATATAATATAATAATAATAATAATTAATATTATAATAATAATTAATAAATAATATGGACAGTCAAAATTCTCAATTGATTAGAAGGATCCTTCACAAGCAACCTCTTTGTCTTATTCGCAAACGGTTTTAGGGAAGTTGTTATTTGCTGCGATAAGGAGCTAAAGAACTTTGTTACCCAGTACGTTGGTGCACTACCATTTGTCTGCAGTCTTACCCCAAAAGCATTTATCCTTAGGTAGTAAAAAATGGCTAAAAATAAATTTCTATCGACAAAATTAAATTACGAATAAATTCAAGATAGTAATGTTTATCTCTTAAGAACAAGTAACAAGTTAACACTTCGTGAAAGTGGCGACTTGAATTTGACAACATAAATTATAAATAGCTTACATATTAATTTCTTTTTTCTATAGTAATTTTCTCTTCTGGCCCTGCCTTACCTGGTATACATTGTGCCAAGATTTCTATCTTTTTTTACTTTTAACTACATAGAAGGAACTTCTTTTATTTATTTCATGTAAATTATTCTTACGGGACAACTGTCTCAGAATAAAGTTATTTTTCTTCTTCTTCTAATTCATTTATGTTTTAGTGGTCAATTGACCAAGTTACAGATAAGTTTCTATGTAAGGTCTTTGTTGAGATAAAAAAGTATTCTTTGTGTGTCTACATATCAACATTAACTTCTAAATATTAACTGAAACAAATAGTAATAACAAGACAAGTATAAGTAAAGGAAAATTATTTTAATTAAAGTCGAAATAAAGGCCTGATCTTTGATTTATTTACAAATTTAGCAAGCTTTAGTCACAAACAGGCACTAGGTTATTTTGTTAAATTTCGTAGTAACTTCTTGTTATATGTAAAACGATTTCAACAGTTGTAACGCTAAACGTATGGAATAGGCTTTATTAAAATTCCTAAGAGAAGACACGTTCGGCATATCTCAAACAATAAAATTGGCTTTTCCCAGCCGAATTCTTCGAAATGCTATCCTTTCCACACTAAATGCCGGTTTTATTATATGAACATCATTAAAACAATTGCTAGTAAAACAATTGTTCTCATTACTATATAAATTGGCCGATCATATAGTGTTTGCGAGTTATTAACCTTTTGAAATTACTGTTCGTGTGGTAAATAAAAAAAAAAACTTTAAGGATAAGTTTAATAAGGGAGTTAAATAATGACGTTCTCGTAGGTTTTCGATCTGTAATCTGATTTTCATTGAAAAACAGAAATAATTTTTTAAATTGGCGCAACAATGCAATAGTTCCGTTCGAAAAGAATCGAATTCAACTGGAAACCCTGTTCCTACTGATTTTCCGCAGTTCTGGCTTAATATTGCCTCTTTTTTAAAAATTTCATATCCACAGAAAAATTGGTCTTTGTTTGTTTCTAAAATTGACGACCTCAGTTTTAAACCGTGTTCTCTGCGGGCTAACGGAATTATTAAATGAATTTTCACCATTTAACCTAAAAAACTTAGTCTGTTTAATTTTTTCCCCCTGTGAGATGGATTTCATCATACAGACATATTTATTCTTGTTTACTTGTTTCTCTAACGAAAATACTGTAGTAAAGTCTGCAAGACGATGAATACATAGTTGTTATCCACCTATTCTCGCTGGCCTGTCAAACTCGTGCCACTAATTAGCTATATCGGGTGGTCTGAATTTTATCTTTTTTTCTCGTTCCTGTTTTTTCAAATTCAAAGTCTCAAGTTCTGGTTATGAGTTCCTATTTTCATTTATTTTTTATATACTACTGATCAGTCTCGCATGCACGATTTCGCTTAGATTTTTTCTTGTCAGACGCGTTTTGACTATAGCCAGATTTGGTGGATGTCTGTAGTCCGAATATTGTTTCTTGTGCTTGTCTCTGCTATACAGGCAAAAGTCTCGAGTTTATGAAGGCGGTATGATATATTATTGATATCCGATCAGCTTGGATTTTGTGAGATACGGTTGGCCGTAACCATATTCAGTGGATGTCTGCATGCTGTCTCTCGCAAAAATATTGGTTTAAAGATGGGATGATGATTTTTAGGTGATCATTTCCTGCGAACCTTATTCTCACGTATTCTCGCTGTTTTTTTTATTATCTCAGATTCGTTAGCCAATTAGCTTTTTTGAGCAGACTTATGAATATTGTATCTCGTGCTCTTCCCTGTTATAGAAGCTTTAAGTAATATTTATGGGATATTCTGATGTACTATTAAATTCAGATCAGCCTCGTCTTCACGATTCGTCGTTTTTCAATTTTTCTTTGTTCTCCTTTTTTACTTGCAAGAAGATTAACCGGTATTGTTTTTGATCATCCAGGTCCGCTAATACTCCCTGGTTTTTCAGACTCGTTCAGATAATTTTTTCGAGTTCCGGTTTCCGTCTGAATGTCGTCTAACGTCCGCGTAGACGCGTATAACATAGACATAACAAAGAAAGCCAAGGCTGAGAAAATAATTGTAAAATATAGAAAATTCAAAAATATGTCAGACATACAGGTTTTTCATGAATCTCCTCCCTGGCCATCACATAACAAACAAAAGTATATGTCATAAATTATGCTAAATTAGTGGAAATTATCGTTTTAATTTTTATAATTTAAAAGATATCTTTATGGAAGTAATTATTGTTAACATTTTTATCCTGTTTCAATTATTTTTGAACATGGTTGTATTTAATTCATGATACTTGATGTTGTTCTATAAAAACATGAATTCTTTGTAGGTCTCCGTTGACGTGAATTCTCCCCGGAGTTACGTCCGTTTCTAAATGTTCTGTTATTATTTATAGTTAAGCTACGCGTTACGCTAGGATTGGTACGATTTTGGCACTGAACGCCAGGTGGACACGCCGCTTTGTTGACCCTCGTTCCACCTCCGGCCCATCCTCTTCGGTATTTCCACAGTAAATATTCACAAACCGTGGCCGTTTTGATTTTGATCATTGATTGCCTCTCCGCGGCCACTTGACGGTCCGCCGGCCACTTCATAAAAGCCGTCCGGACTATTTCGACCATCTCGAGGCCAGTTTGATTGAAACGTAATTGCCGATGGCAAGTGCGAGACAAAAAGGGTGAACGATTGCCCTTGTTCATTTGCGAGAATTATCCAATTCGAAAAAAACAAACACAATTGACTTGAAAAATCTTAAATATACGACATTAATTTTAAAACTTAAATGTTTTTCCTCCAAATGCATAAACAAGTTGTATTAATTACTTTTCCGACATTATTCAAGGGTCGATTGGATTAATTAAATCGCCCGTTTAGATGACTTGCTTTATCTAAACGGCCCGGGAGACTATGATGTGCTCTTGGCATACTAGGAAACAGGTAGAAAAAGGTCAGCATTTAATTTAACGACGAGTAATTCACTTAATGACCCTTTGTGTAATAATCGACGCCTGTTGTTATATAAAATTTATGACAGGTTTAGATTCTGAATTAAGATTTTTCCCTGAAGACTTACTTCTATTCATAGACTGCTAATAAATATTAATATTAGGCAAATGTATTTAACCTCTAAGTGTTCGTCGGAACTTAGTGCAAACTATAAATCAAATCAATAAAATAAAAATAAAATAAAATAGTAACCATGGAATCCGGGGGCCGCGGTAGCCGAGTGGTTAAGGCGTCAGACTCTCGGCTAGTAGACCCCGCGGTCGTGGGTTCGATCCCCACCGTCGCCTCTGGAATTTTTCTGACGCCTAAGGGGACGGGTGGCCGCAATTAAAAGAAATTGACACGGCACTCATCAATGGAAGGGGCGGGACCGGATCTCAGCGACCCTGAGCCTGGTCCCAACCCCCTTCAAAAATGAGTTTCTTCGATGGAAGAACACGGGTACAACGGGGGCTCAAGTTCACTTTGTGTTGTGAACCCTCCCCCAAAAATGGAGCCAGCGTATAGTACAATAAGCTGTACAGCTGCAGTGCTCAGGAGGGAACTCCTCCAGTCCGTGGTAACCATCCATCCACATCCACATCCACATCCACAACCATGGAATCGTTGATCGTTGAATTTGATAAAAATAACGCAAAAGCATGTTTCAAATTTTAATTTGTATAGGAGAACATTAATGACATAATTAAATTCTAAATTGGCCAATGTTTAAGTTATTTATGGTTTCTGTCAAACAACAATTTTATTTACAAAAAAGTGGTCTAGGCAGACAAATATGTTCAGTAGATTAGAGCAGGTAAAATATTAGCGAGAATCTGTAGGCTTGAATCTCTTAAAAACATTAAATGAGTAAATCTATCATGAATTTGAGCCGTTATTCTTGCTATTTTTTAAAAATAATTTCTATTAAATAAAACTTTCGTGCCCATCTCTGTTAAAAAAGTCAGAAGTCTCGAGTGTATATTTTCTCAAGATTTCTTTCATCCAGATGCATTTCTTCATACAGCTATATTCAGTGGTAGTTTGTATATTGCTGTCGCGAATAAAAAGTTAGTAAAGTCTATGAGAACGATCATCTTAGATTTGCATCCACTCTTTTACCCAGATGCGTTACCTCATATTATTCCTTTTGGGTCGATGTCTATATCTCTCTTGCTCATCTCTGCTAAAGAGTCAGAAGTCTTAAGTTCTGTTTTCATGAGGATAATTTAACCTACCTGCGATTCGAGATTTCGCTTTTTTTAACGTTAGATGCGTTTGCCGATGTTCAGCATATGTCTGCGTTATTGCCAATAGTTGTTATCACCGTTTTGTAATTTTTTCCTATCATCCTGAAAATATACTGTTTGGTGTTTCATAATCGTACCTTTGACGTGGATAGGAATAGGATAGTCGGTTCCGGTCATTCCTTCCTGTTTCGATATAGACGCGATTCTACATCTTCAGTGACTAGCTATCGGCTTCATTAAGTATTTAAAAATTACTCAATGAAGATGGCGTGAAACCTATGAACGCAACGTAAACCCCTATACTAGTAGAGTAAAGGACCCCGAAAAGTCATCAGATAGATGATTCAGTATGAAAATATTGTCTTGTTTTACTCTAATTATGAAAGATGTAATAAATTTCTATTTTACTGAGGAAATATCTAGGTTCTTTTGACTTAGAACAATGCTGGTTGTTTATGCTCCTTGTTTGCTTTTTTTCAGACCAGAAAATGAATTGAAACAACCAATTCTTCACGATAAAAACTTGTGTGTGTAATTTAGATCTGTTGACTTTAGATCTTTGTGGAGTATTCAAATTTAGAACAAATTGCACTTATCGACTAATGGTTATCAATGATGCAATACTGATATTATCATGGCTTAGAAATCAAATTAGTGAACCTGGCCTATATTTACGGCGTCTCGCCAACTGTTTCGGTCCTCCAACCAGATCTCTTCGGTCCACTCGACGCTTCCTTGAATCGCGGCTGCAGCTAAGCCCAGGCCCGAAAAACCCGTCGGACAGGTTCGAGTTCCCTGTCTTAAAACACGTGTTGTCCTCGGAATCAGCTGGCCCCAGGTTTCCGAACCGGTAGTAGAGAAGGCGACGATCAACGTCGGTACCCGCCACGGCCAGGGTAGTAGGCGGACCCGCTCGACTGCTCCCGGCTCCCTTATGATTGATGAATAATGCGACTCCTCTCCATTTCACGGCACAAGGTCGACACAAGGCTTTCCCGCTTTGCTCCGTCCCCGAAGACTGCAAAGTTTCTAACTCTTAGTAAAAAGGAAATCTATGATAAAATTGAAAACAATCAACTTACCGTTCCTAACATTAACTTATGCGAATTATTACGTATCATTATTACCAACAACGATTTATCATTATTACCACACCAATTATTATAAATTTTCCACAGTTAGTTCCTAGAACCTATCTATACATGCATATTTATTCATTTTATTCTTTGTTCCTGCTTATTGTACCTTAAGTACTATTTGCTGAGTATATAATAGGTGCTAATTAGTCCCAATCTGACTACAAAATCATGTTTATTGTCATGTTGACGAAAATGTTTTTCTATTGGCCCAATTTATTGGCATTATAAATCAATTATTGTCATTAATAAATTATTTGCAATTAAGCCACATCTTCACGGTTAGTTATTGATTATGACGTTTATCATATCGCCTTAACGTTTAATTTAAACATCAATATGATAATTTATCTGTATTAATCCGAAATCAAAGTTAAACGTGAATTTAAAAAAAAGTATTTTCATTATTAAGCATTGGGGCGAAATAATACTAATTTTTTTAAAAATGCCAAGGAAGGCCATTTCAGAGGGTGTATAATAAGGGCTTTAGACCTCAGCCAACTTTTTAAATTAAGCCATTAAACATTAATTGCAATACGGAGCAAAAAGGCCTCCCTTTCACTTTTTATTGCTTGCCGCAATATTGTACAACTGTAAGTAGATTGAATATAATTACATACATTGCTGGAAAAATATTATCATTAATAAAACAAATAATCAAGTTTGTGTAAAATGTCAAATTAACTAAATTAATTATTTCTGGCCTTATAATTAGTATAACTAACTCCTTAGCAACGGAAATCATTATGGATGATCTATTGACAAGCAGAGGTCCAGTCTAAACATACATAGACCTTATGATGGATGTTGTTCTGGGAGTCGGTGAACTGAGCCGATTCAGCAAGAATGAGGCTGCAGAAATTATTGATAGATAGGCTTAGAAATTCGATAGTAATCCAATGTGTATCATTCTATTCAGAAATCTAGCCATACATTGCATTGATGCATATTTTTACAGTAATGTATCGCATATACCGAACTGTTTAGATATATTTAACTAGTAAGCCTGCCTATTTGTCTTTACGAAAAAGTTTATATCTAAGAACGTATCTATCTCTAGTTTTCTCTCTTACGGTGTAGGCTGCATAACTTCATTCATAATCCTACTTATATATACATAATATCACGTTGATACTATTTACCCTTCAATATGCTAATCTGTTAGTTTTAGCTAACTTGTCATCCGTCATGTATTTCTCCAACAATCACTAGCACAAAGTTTAAATTTAACTTGGAATTGTATATCTACCTACATACCTACTTTTTAGTGGTCAATTGACTAAGTTTTTTTTTCAATTAATTATTCTTTCTATGTAAAGTCTTGCTTGAGATAAAAAATTGAAAATAGCAAAAATTGGGAAAATTCGAACGACTGTAGGCTGAGATGGAGAGTTGGTGTCCGAGAGGATCGAAGTCACGATAGCTCAAGTGGTAGAGTAGCGGAGTATTTAACCAAAGGTCATGGGTTCAAATCCCGCTCGAGACAGTGACTGTATTTATTTCAACTTACTAGAAAAAATAACTACTTATACTTACTACGTTCTAAACAAATTCACTAATTTTGTGGTCCACATGACATATATTACATTTCTAGTTGAGATAAAAAAGTCAATGGCACGATCGGGATTCGAACCCACGACCTTCGGCTAGATACGCCGCTACACTACCGCTTGTGTTGTACCACGTGAGTTATTGTGACCTCGATCCTGTCGGACACTAACTTCCCATCTCGACCTCACCTTTTGAAATTTCTCTCCTTTTTGCCATTTTTCAAATGTCGTGTAATCGAATCGGCGTATCTAGGCGGAGGTCGTGAGTTCGAATCCCGCTTGTGCCATTGACTTTTTTTTATCTCAACTAAAATCCTTAATTATCTGTTCTAAATAAATGAATATATTTATCATTCGCTCAATGAATCTGTGATGTGTCTATTCATACAGTAAGGTTCGTATCATGTACATTCATAGAACCCTTATCAAAATATTTGGCCATAACTTTTATTTAGCCTACCTTTTCGCTTTTTATAATTATTATGTATCTATTTACTTATTAATTTTTCATCTATCCACTGTATATCTTTGCATATACCTATTTATATACTGATCCGTGATGTCGTATTTTACAGTAGTGCAGTAGTAGTACTTATATTTAGAAAACTCAACCTGTCTATTAATGTTTTAGGAAAACTCAACCTGTCT
>CM077107.1:20453292-20466432 GCA_039619505.1 Cimex hemipterus
GAAAACTCAACCTGTCTATTAATGTTTTAGGAAAACTCAACCTGTCTATTAATTTTTTAGGAAATGTTTATAATTATATGTCCACCTCCCAGCCTACCTTTTCCCTCCCTATTGCTCTCTACATATCTACCATACATTCGACCCTATATATCTATTAGCTAACTAATCATTCATCATTTTCCGGCTATTTGCATAGTTATTTTATCGATTAGCTATAGCTGCCTGGTGATAAGAAAGTTTTTGTTTTCCAACCTACCAATGTTCTTACCGTCTTATCTTTTTCCAGTCTGTATGTTGTATAGATTCGATTGATTTCTATTTGGACAGTATTTAGCCGTATGTATCGAACTGTCAGGGTTTATTTATACTCGTGTCTGGAAGTCAGTTCTTCTTTTAGGAAAATGTTTTACTTACTTCCCTACTTATATTTGTACTCGTCTACCCTGCCCTACGTACGGTGTACCCCTGCATACCATCGATATTCCGGTCTATTTTTTCGGCAAACGGCCCGATGCCATTTCGAGGGATTTTAAGACCTCTCCTTGTGCGGATGAACCGGACGTCGCGTCGGTCGTCTTGTCAGTCCGAACGTTGAAATTCCCTTTCTTCCTGTTGGACAAAGTGAAAATAAAACTTTGGCCGGGACCCCAACAATTGTAAAGAGCCATCTTGACAATTGTATTGTTGTAGGAACCTTTCCAAAATAAATTCCAACGGCGGTCTCGGTTTAAAATAGGCCTCCGCCAGCTTCGCTTTTGTTTAACGGGTCGAATTTGAAAATGAACACAAGAATAAAAGAGGGCGAGGGGGGTGAAAATGCTAATTAAAAAAGAAAGAAAAACTGTTTACAAAGCAATTCACCTCCATGTTCTCCAGGAAAAAACTATAAAGAAAAAATTATTCCATATCTTTTCCAACTTAGACACAGTACAATGTTTTTGTCTTCAGACTCAACTTTTTGTATTATTATATTTTTATATCACTTACGAAAAGTTTCAACGTGTTTTGCGAAATTTTGAAGCTTGAGAAAAGGATCTCCTGGGATAGAATAACACGATGGAGGAGGAATAATGCATACGGACCTAACATCAGGAGAGCACGCTCGCCCTATACATATCCTTGTTTTTAATCGTAGTGCTTTTAGGAAAAAATACATTTATATTGCATGCGGCCGAAACCCTCCTATCCTAGATCTATGTTTGTTTTTCCGGCTTTATCTAGGCCAGACGTCGTGTTATTGTTTATCTACGTAATGTAAAAACATTTTTAAAAATATTTGGGTACACTTGGTTGGGTTGGGCATATAAAATAAGAAAATGTATCAAAAACTCCAATCTAATAGAACTCATAGTCGAGATTTTTAAATGAAGCTGGAAAAAATGTCTCCAGAGTCAGGATGGCTTAGTTATGAGTTTCTTAATTAATGGGAACAAACGGAGCAAATGCTGTCTGGCATTGTTTCAAACGCTAATACAGAATGAAAGGTCGGGACTCGTGCCGGGCATTAATTTAAAGTAATGTCTAGCCCCGTGTTGTACAGAGGGATGAGGGTGTTATTAAATTTGCCACGATGAATTTTTTTTATAATTTTCGTTTTAAAAACCTAAGGCGGGGTGGGAATATTAAATTACATCGGATATCTATTACCTTAAGGCTCTAGGGATCAATACGACATGGCCCAGGGTCATCACCCTAGGGTACATCCCGCATTTTGAGTTTTTTTTCAACCGTAAGAGCCCCCTTCTCTGATAACACTTTAGGCAAATAAAACGAAGCAGCGGAGTTGAATTTCCTCCCAATCATCCTTTTTAAATCCCTAAGCTTCCCTCTAACAATGATGACACCATTGCTCAAATCTGTCAATAATTCCATTTTAAACCATTTCTCGTCAATCAATCAAGTAATGAATAAAAAAAAAAATGCTCGCCTTGGGTGTTACAGCCTTGTCATCACTGAGAAAAATAAGTTATTATGATAGAGAACATTCATATTTTAAGTGACGTCACAACAAAACTTGCGAGGACTGCAGGGTGATGAACGTGTAATCTGATCATTCTGGTTTACTTGTTAACGCTAATTTTATCAATACGCTTTTTTGAATGCATGTCTGTCCATTATCCCTCGTGTTTCTCTTTGACGTAGAGTATGAGGAAGGTTGAACGTTTGGGGCCAGTTTATCATTTCGTAATAGATTGATCGTCCCGTAATCTATTATGGTTTATTTATTTATGCTGATTATGCCGATGCGTTTTGACGGTAGGCCATTTTCAGTGTATGTCGGCCTTGTACATAAGTGTTTCGTTATTTAGTCATGTTCAGTGGATGTCTGCCTGTTGTCTCTCGCGAACGCGTCTGTTTCAGAGTTTAAAAAGGTTGGATTCTATCCACCAAGCGTAATTGTAAGGTGTGAGTAGGTTTTTAGTGCCGAATAATTCTGGCCAGTCGTGTTTCTCCATTTAGTCGTGTTCAGGGGATGTCCGCTTGTTGTCTCTCACGTTTATCCTAGTTGTTTCTGATGAAGTATCTGTCGTTTTTTAACATTTCTGACTTTACTGGATGTCTCTCGCTGGTGCCGTATTACCTTTTAACAATTCAAATTTCTTCTATGTACATATTATATTAATAAGGGCAATTAATACAAGGCGTGTAACAGGGGCCTTGGGTGTTCTAATGCGATTCTAAGATTCGATTCGTGAGGAGAATTCACTTTTGACATGATTGCCAGTAATGACGGGAAGGGTCGGGAAAAAGTCCTGCGAGAGAAAAACAAAACCACGTTTTTCCTCCGATAATTGAGAACGGAGTTATAATTCGATAAGAGTGGCCGGGGGAGGTCTGAAAATCCGATAAAGTCCGTTGTGACTTATCCCTCAGCCTCGACAATAAGTCGGTTAGAACCCCATCCTCGGCCCTTTTCACCGTCTGGCTTACAAGTCATAAACGATTTTCTTTTTACAAGTCTGAGGAATATCGCCTCATGAGGGAATTGGTAGTTTTGTGAGCCTACGCGGCCCTCGAATATATTTCGTTGAATTTTTATCGATATATTTACGAAACGTTTTCTCAGCGCTCGCCCCCGAACTCATTTCGATGAATTTTTATTAAAGATATGAAAGGTTTCGCCAGCATCTGCTCAAGAGCCTATTTGGTGTTCTCTTTCTTAGAATTTTTATAGAAAAATATCAAAAGTTTTGGCAACACCCTGATCTCGTGTCCCTTTCTCTTTCCCTCAACTCTAATCGAAAAATATAAAAGTTTTTTCAACGGTTGACATTATTCCGCCAATTTTTTTTTATCGAAAGCTTTGACAGCGCCTGCTGTAGAATGAATTTAGTTTTTCCTTTCATAGGAATTTTATCAGAACAAAACAAAACATTGTTTTGACAGCGCTTACTCTCGCCCGGTGTTGAATATTTATCAAAGTACCAATGTTTTGTCACCACCACTTATTTTTCAAACTAAAACACTTGACAAATGTTGACAAGTTTAGTATTGAACACATATTATTGAAAATTTAACATAGTTTACAATTTTATCACCGATTTGTCCAAAACCTTTCAGTTTTGGAGTTATGATTGCTTGATGTAAGGCCGTGATAATAAAAAAAAATCAAAAAAGGGAAATACTCCAAAACTGTTACGATTCGTACCATAGCTAATTAGGACTTTGCGGCCCCATTTTGAACGTAGAATCTACTGGTGAAGTTTGTAACAGGGTAGCCGGACACCCTGTGTATAGAAAAGTACCAAAAGTGTTGCATCTCGTGTCCTTACTGAAAGTATTTGTTTATTTACAAATATTTAGAAAAATATTTGTCTATATTTTTTTCTCTTCATTCCTGAATAAACGTGCATACATTTTCTCAACTGTTAACATACATTACGATTAAATAATAACACTATTGTAATGAATAATAACTCGCTGGTTTTCCACCATGTATACTTTATACTGAACTTAAATGTGCGCAGTATTTTTTACTCATCTTTCTCATATAGAGAAGTGATTATTCGCCAAATAGGACCTTTGTCAGGCGACTGAATAATGCGCTAATAGCCAATTGCAAAGCAGAAACATAAAGATCATGACCATGATTGTGATTATACGCCGTTCGTCTTTGTTGTTCTTCCCGGCAGGAGTTTCATCTTCATCCACCGACTGTTTTCACCCCTGTTTTACCTACCCGTTGAGTGAAATTTTTCTTCGTCTTAGAAGATTGTGAACATGGAAAATTAAAAGTGCCAAGGAATGAAGTGTAAAAGAGATATTGGAAGATAAAAGAATTAAAAAGAAAAACAGGTTGATATATAACTAACAACCTTCTCATTCGATAAGATATAACAATAACTGAGTGTGAGGTATAAGTGAAAACTGAAACTGGTTCTTTTAGGAGGAACATTTTTCCCTCGTCGAGCAACTTTTATTTTAGACGAGCGTAATAATTCTTTCCTTACTTCAATTTATGAGGCACATCATAGTCGAAGAGGAATAAAGCTATATTTTTCATTGAGATGAGGAGAATGGTTTTTCTTGATGGCGGTTGAAAGTGTTAAAATCTCGAAATCGCCTTAGCAGTAGGTAGGTAGGTCTGCTGTAATAATTTGTCAGATATTTACATTTCTGTCCCTCCTGATTAGCTTTCTACAAAAAAAAGCCATTTTCATACAAAATTAACCATTAAAGGTGTAAAGTTGTATTGAATCCTATATTCTTGAAGCGAAATTGCCACAAAAAAAAAACAAAAAAAAACAACAACAAATAGATGAGATTTAACGGATTTAAGAGACCAACATTTTTTCTTCTTTTAAACGTCAAGGAAAGACGACTCTTAAAATGAAATGGAGTTTAAATTGCCGTCGCGTAACATAGAGCGTTGAAAAAGTTTAGGACTGCTTAATTAAATTTAAAATTCCTTCGTAATATTAATAAGAAAATCTTATTACTCTCCCCTCCCCCCGCAAACGGGAAATTGTGAAATTACTTTATTTTAACGAGTTTGTAAAATATAAAATGCCTCCTTTTACACCCGAGATTTATATACATTTTGTACTCGTCCCAAGAAACCGCCTAATTTTTAGATTTATTTTAATTACAACCATAATTTTTATTAAAGTGTACTTACATATTTTTATTTTTCAGGTGAGGTTTTTAACTTATTCTTTTCAAAATATGAGAAATCTCTGGCGTTTTATTTAAGGTAAACAAAGTTCATTTCTTTTATCATTATTTACTTTTTAAATCGATCTCCTGGCAGCTTTACGGTTTTATTCACCTGTGTTTGTTACAGTAAACAGACAATTACCCTTAGGAAACATTATTTCGAGTACCACCTTTTAATAATTCCGAATGTACAATTTAAATCGATTAAAATGAATAATTCATTCATTCAAAACTCCCTCAGAGGTCAACGGCTGTTGTCAGTATAAGTACTGAATTCGGGCCCGAAACTTTCCAATTCCAATTATACCGCGTCAAATTAACAACTCAATGGCAGTAATTAAGTCCGGTTGAATCAGGCGATCCGCCTTTTTTGCTCATCGGGGGTAGAGAATTGGAGAAGTATCGCGGGCCGGGCAGAGGGCACTTCGAAGTTTGTCCCGACGACAGTTACTCCTACAACTTCGGATTGCCCTTGAGACTTCGTGGCCGATTTATAAGTGTACGACCTGTCGGTGGAACTCGAAAAGGAAAATGTGCACGTTTAACCCTCTCCCTTAGTTAAAAGCAGTCTCTGAACTGAGAGAATACAACCATTTAAAGATAATTTTTAAATGTTTTGTTGATCAATGTATCAAAATTTCACATTTCTTTAAGTTAGACTGGTTACATATCTCCCAGCTATATAAGAGATTTTTAAGTGTTTTTTTTTCTTTTTTGAGGATGATTGTATGGAGGTCAGCTTACATTCGACGTTAGTTTTCGTCTGTCTTCATAACCTGTCGTACTGAACCTTGGAACTCGAAGCCAAATTTTCTAGTTAGTTATTCATCATTTATACAACTATATCGATTGATTCAATTAAAAATTACTAACCATTGATTATAATAAGGGTTGGTTGTACCATATTAGATATGTGGAATATATCATGTGATATTATGTGCCGATATTTTCCATAACGATGGATCAATCAATTTAAAATCGTTTTTGGTTTTGGAAATATACTGCATTTCTGTAGGCATACAACAAATTATATGACAATGTAAATAAAGGCTGATTAACAGTAATCCTATCGATTAAAGATAGCGAATCGGTTTTTTGGATCTAATGTAATTTACAGACAAACAATTGTCAAAAAGAAACCTATTTAGAATATTATGGATATTTCGTATTAACAAATATCGATTTTTCAGTTAATTATGCACAATACACGGTATCGATATTTCCCATAGCGAGGTTTTTATTGATCTTTGTCGAACTATGTTCATATTTTAAAATAAATAACAGGTAATTAATAGAAATGATACTTAACGGAAATGATGCCATATAAAATATCAATGAAACATGAAAAAAATGATTTTTTAATTATAATATAGAGGCCGTTGATGATGATGATACTTATAAAATATCTATGAAAGATGGAAAAAATGGATTTTTTGAATCGAGATTTCTTGAATGATATTATAGAAACAATTGTCAAAAAGAAATATGTTTAGAATATCGATATTTTGTATTAATCAATATCGATTTTTCCCTTTTTTTTATATTTTCGGACTACAATTATATTTTGAAATGAATAACAGCTAAATAACGAAAATGATGATGTATAAAATATAAGTGAAAGATGAGAAAAAGCGATTTTTTAAATTATCATATAGAGGCAGTTGTCAAAAAGAAATCTATTTATATATGATGTACATATGAGATCAATATGTTGCATCAATGTTATAATGTAAAGACGGGAAGGTTTTGTAATTTTTTATACTGTTCCCTCAGTGTTGAATAACTTTTGAAGGTCGATTTAGATGGCATCGGTGATGTACAAGTGCCTAGTATAAGTACAAGGACATAGTGTATAAGTGATGAGTGTATCAAAACTGTAGTTATATATTAGAGTGTAATAAACAGCCCTTATGGGTCGGTTCTTATTCCCTTAAAAACAAACTTTTACACATAATATCGATATTAAGTCAAATATTTTCTAATTTAAATTGCTTTAAACAAACTTATTTGGGCATTTCTTTTGTATTTGTAAGTTTGTTCTCCGTATGACGTTTGACCTTCGGTTTCGAACGAAAAAGGGGCTTAAGTGAAAAGCGGTAGCAAGGGGGCCCTATTTCTCTCGAGTGGGTTGTAATCAGTGATCTTCCCTTTTGGGCGGTCAAATTAAAGGATCAGCGGACAAAGGACTCGCTAAGTTGCTTTTCCATCGATTCTAGGGTTTCACGGGCTTCTAGGTCAACGGCAAGGGGCTTCGGCCGTTCGAACTTGTTATATCCGGGAAAAATAAAATCCTCGAATTTTATACTTCTATGAATCATTTGAATATAAATACATCAGGGAGGGAAGTGGATATTTATTTAAAATTACTCCACTTCGAAAATCTTGAGCCCTTCAATTTTAACGGTAATTTTGGAAAAATATTTTCTTTATCACCTCAGAAGTAGTTAAAATCCCACGTTTCTAAGTCAAAATCGATTCAAAATTTCGAAATTAAACGGCAAGACCCACCCAGGAACTGTTTAAACCGCGTTAAAAAGTTGCCGGGAGGGAGGAACAAAAACCTAATTGCCAAGGCGAACCATGGAAAGAAAATAGAAATCCAACGGAGCGTGAAATTTAGGCTCAACGTCAAAAGGATGCTGTGGGATTTTAGTTGCAGGCTTTTAGTTGACAAAGAATTTGGAAAATTACAAAAGCTGAGAATGGCTTGGGTGTTGCTGAGTGGTTTGATGAGTGTGATTGTCCATATCGAAGTTCGTTAGAATTAAAGTATGAATGTAGTCATGTGGATTTATATGTAGATGTGGATCTGTCTTACACCATCGGATTTCATCCTGAAACATACAAAGGCTATGTGTTGCCTATGTTGGAAGTTCACGTCTATGTTGAATCTTCTTTCTAGACTGTTTGATTACAGATAATTGTTCATCAATAATTGCCTATAGATTGTTTGTTGTTGAGGTTCCATGGACTTAGTAGTAAAACATTGTAGGTTTGCTGATGGCCATGGTGTACGCTTTACCTTTCAATGTTTGAATGTTTGCTTGTCGATGGTTGGCAATTAATATGGTTTTGAGCATTTTTTCTTGTATGCGGTGTTTGCACATGAAGTTTGAGTTATTTAGGTGCAACGTTTAAGCAACCATATTTTCCTGTTCGGAAATTTCACCATTGATGTTTGTAATTTGTTTTGTGTTTAGCCCTTGATGCCTGTTCGGGTTTTGCCTATTTACCATGCTATTTTGTTATTTTATTCGGTCATCGACAACCTTTGCCGAACGAAGGTGTTTGATCATCGATGGTTTGCCGTTTATATATTGTATTTTATGGTCGGTGTGGTGTTATATTTGATGTAATCCGTACATTGAGGTTCTGATGTTGAGGTTTGACAAACGGTGCTTTTCTGATGTTTTGTAATTCATGCTTTGATGAACGTTACTTTCCATTCATTTCGATTAGGATTTTGTGGATGATGTTTGGTGATCGATGTGCTTTCGTGTTCAGTAATATCGAAACATCTTTAGCTTCTCGTGTCCCATATAATTAAAGCAACCGAGTGGTTCGTTTGATGATCAGTGCTTCACCATGGATGATTTGATGATGGGTGGTGATCTTTCAATGTTTCTTTATAATTTTTATTTTCTTAAACAAAAGGAATATTTAAAATTTAATTTTTCCACTTTGTTATGGACGGCGTACGCACCTACTCATTGGACACGAAGGGGATTAAAGGTACATCGAGTCGCCCCTGTCGACGTCACGGGTAGTAGTACGTTGCAAACCGCCGACACATGCTTGGTCGGACCTCTTCAAGTTTTAACCTCAGTTTGATTCCCCTCAAAGTGCACCCTCGTTTCATTTTTTTCTTTACTCTCGTATACACCATTTTATTTTACTCGTCAAGCCTCAGTCAGTGTGTTGCTGTAATGTTCGATTTATCGAAACATGGTTATTGGCTATTTAGGTCGCTGGAATTGGGTAAGGAAACTGGTTGATTTTGCTGTTGCGCAATATTTGACGTTCAATGCTTTTCTGTATTGATATTAGATCATCGATGCTTTCAATCAAGGTTGACTATCGATTTTTAGGTTAGGGGATAGCACATCGTCGCGTTTGTATGGTTTTGTATGTGTGCCATGTTTTACCATCGCTTCTGTTCTTCTTAATTTCCCTGTATGTCCAGGAATGGGGTGTTCTTAATGTGAACAAATCGATGACTTGTTCATGGTTGGTCGATGTTTTTCTGTTGGATTTTCTGTAGACCCCGTTTCATACTTACTTTACTTTGCGGTTTTATTAGACTTTCATATTCCGAAATGAAAGAGAAAACATCAAACATGAGTGTTTTCTCAAGTGTACAAGTGCGAAAACTTCATTCCTTCGTCTTTTCACAATCCCACTGGGAGCGACGAGGTCTTTTTCCGGATAACCCTTTACTTTGGTACTGTCTATGTAGAGTAAATAAAGACCGTTTGGTACATCAGTGATTCTGTTCGAAATTGCTTTACTGCAATGTGTTGGCCCTATCAGAAACCTATTTCTCAATCCCTGAGTATCTGCACAGTGTGGAGCGTTGGCCGCGCATAAATTCCACGTTATCTAAAATACCCTTGTGTCCCCTGTATGGGTAGATTATCCGTCGGGTTCCACGATAATTCTCCCATGCGTCCCGGAGACAGTTTAATCCAAAACAAGCGAACGCCAACTATTGACTTCAGTACGACATAAAACATGCGACATGTTAAAAAGACCAAGCTAAAGAAATGAAGAAATCCGATATTACATTCTCATCATGTCCTAGTTTGCCGTATATTTCGATCGATAGAAAAATTCCCTTTTCTATTGGAATTAAAGTTTAATAAAACGAACCATAAAAAGAGAGTTATTATGTATGGAACAGGGGAAAAGTCAACAGGGATTCGATTTCCTGTTTTATCCCATTGGTCAATTGAAGTTGCAATGTATTGCATATGCGGTTTGACCCTCTGGGTATTGTATTTGATAATAAAGCCATAACTTTTTAAGGGCGCATTGGTCAGCTTGTGAAATACAATCAATGAAGTTCAATTCAAATTTTAGCCACCTTTTGGTGCAATAAATACACCAACTATATAATTTTATATATAGCAACTTAGTAATTTTGTTGTTTATAAGTTTTTTCTTTGATCTAATTTTGATTTTGGATTGATAATAATCAGTATCCAATCCTCGTAGTCTAACGACCCGCCATCCCGCCGTGGGCTTAAAAACCTATGCCCTCTCGCCCCGGCCGGCCGCAGTTAAAACAATTATCCTGGAAATATTAACATACTAATTGAAGGATCAATTAGGCTTCGTCAGTGTTTTTTTAGTGCAGACTTCGTTGCAATGCAAATCCGTCCGGGACGCAATCGGTCCGCGATGAAGGAGGGCAAAAAAGTTTTGATATATTACTCATTTTTTCCATTTTGCACTCACAGAGTTCCGGAGTATAAAAGTTCTTTAATCTTTATAAACAAATGGTAACTAACATTGTGTATACAGTGTTTTCTCTTCTGACAAATTTTATTAACTAGGGAATATAAATTTGTATGCAGGTCGTCTTTAAAATGTACATAAAGGGCTAACTACTGAATACTTCATAGAATAGTCGAACTACTTTACTTCACTATAGTTTATAGAGTAAGCCCCTGAAGTTGGGTCAAGTACGCCGGTTTTCGCTTCGTCTTGACCTTCATGTCCGCTTCTCATGGCGGAAAAGGGATACTTGGCACGTACTTGAGGTAATTCAAGTCGATGGAGGCTGTCTTACCCAGCCAGCGCCGTCTATCGTAGGGAATGGCTGAGACGTCCCAACATTGACTTGGCAACCTGGGAAACCCTTGACTCCGCGATCCATCACTCTGGTGCCAAAAATGCCTTAAAAAACATGATTCAAAGAAAATGACAAATCGGTGGGTCGGACCTGCTTTGAAGCCTTCACGTATCAAGAGGACATCCTCACTTCATTAAGTATAGGTCACTATGCCCGCATAAGTGTCCTGTATGTAGAGAAAGGTTGCTTAGTATATTCTCCTAGTTGTAGGGTTGGATTCCATTGGACCATAGAAAAAGCGTGTAAGAATGCCACTCGAATTTTGTATTTGGGTCCTCTGTTCCAATTTTGTAGAAAGCAGGATTGTACTATTTCATAAAGTACCAAAAGGTTTGGCGTGAATGTCTAGTTTGAGAGGACCGATGTAGGAACTGATTGCGTTGGGACCCAAGGTCATCGGCTGAACTGATATGACCGAGGTCTGACAGGAATTTGGTAATTATCGTGTAATTTTTATAAGCCTGAATTGCCGTTGGCTGCGACATGTGAGAGGCTCTACTCTGTACACTCGCTTGTGTATTTATCTACATGCGTATGCAAATATCACCGTATATAAAGGGTACACTCTTTATTTAAAATATGGGGGGGGGGAGGCTAAGGGTAAGAACCATATTCTCAAATAAAAATCCATGGCTTTAGCCCATGGGTTTCGAATTTAGAACCTCAAGAGTGGGAAATATAAGTTGGACGTTTAACCTTCTTATTCTCTCCGTGGTCCATTGACTATTTCGCTTGAAAAATATAAGCTAGTGAAATAGCATATATAAAGTTGTATATGCAATAATTGCAATGACAGATTGTTCCTTGAGTAAATATCCCAATATTTTGAATACCCAACTAATTGACAATTACGCAGATAGGTGAAGAATTTAGTGTAAATGTGCATCTTTGTATTATGAACCTATAATGGGAGGATTATAAAACAAAAGACGCAATAGGCTTGATACTGGCGTTTTATTGTTGTAGTTTGCTTTTCTTTAAATTAATTTCTTTAAGCTAATTTGTTGTGTTCATGTCTCGAAAATCGTTTTCCGCACGAGGACGGGATCCGCGGTGGAAATAACGACCGTCGTCCGGGGTTAAATTGAAGGAAGCATACTTGAGAGACGCTTTGCCCATTTGAAAGTCGAAAGATGGAGGGAGTGGGAGATGACCTTCCACTTAGACTGCAGTGTTAGAATGCATCTCGTGCCAATTCCAAAGTGGTATCTTCTTCTGTATATATAATAGTTATTATTAGCTGGTATTTTTTAAATTTGAAATTCTGGTCTTTGAAGTTCCAACAGTAAATCGTGTACCATTGTTATTTATAAATTTAGCAGAGCTATCCGATTATACATGTATCGAAAAATCCCTCACAAAGAGTTTGTAATAGGTATAGTTAGGGAAGAGAAGAGGCGGCATAGGTAGACGGACAAATATCTAGAGGGATAGATAGTTAATACTAGACAAATAGGAAATTAATAGTTTTGACAAAAGGATAAGGAGACGACAGAGTAGATGGATGAGTGTATATATATGGTGATAGATACATCTGTATAATTATATAAGACAAATAAAAACAACAACAAAAACAAATAGGAAGATCAGTAAACTAGACTTGGGCAAAGAAGATAAATAGATCGATAATTTGCAAAACACATTGTGAGATTTACTAAGATACTGATAGATAGGTAGTACATAGCAGAGGCTAAATGTAGGTAGGTAACTCAAAATAATAAATAATCCCATAGAAATATGTGATCTGTAGTTAAATATATCTTTTAAGTATTTGGATGTGTGGAAAGTCGTTAATAGTTATTTTTTGTTTGAATTTATTTTGGGTTTTAAATTGGGAGAGAGAGAAAGAGAGAGGGAAAGTGAATGATAGCGAGCGAAAGAGTAAGGGGCAGAACAGGCAACAGAACGGCGAAATAGACGATAAACAGTAGATAATTATTTCAAACCGGAAATCATAACTATAGATAAGCAGATAGAAAGATGAGAGAGTAAGAAGGAACAAAAAATATGTAAAGATAATGAAAAGAGATACTAGAAAGATATATGGTCGTAGAAATCCGTTGTGTGACTAGGAAAGAAAAAGATAGAGAAAGAGAAATATATATATATATATATATATATATATATAT
>CM077107.1:20466832-20515331 GCA_039619505.1 Cimex hemipterus
TATATATATATATATATATATATATATATATATATATATATATATATATATAGAGAGAGAGAGAGAGAGATGAGACAAGGCAAACTAGATGTCAGTTCGATAAAACCTCCCACATTTCCAAAGTGACCCACAAATAAGGGTGATGCTGTGTAGTTAATTCATTCCTGATATGTATTTGGAAATCACTACCTATACTAGCTGTTTTGGCTTGACGGGTGCGTTTTTGGCTTTTCCTCATCTTCAGTTTTGACGGTTAATTTAGTTTAAAACCCACTACCGATGATAGTAGACAAAACCCTCGCAAAGGCCCAACTACAGGTTCTTCTTCTACCAGATATAAATTTTTTAGATGGCGAGTACGGAGAAACATTGACAATACACACAAAAAACTTATATCTTCGAACTTAACTGTTAGCGGGACTCAATGATACAGAAGTACCGACTTAGGCAGTGGAGTAAAGCCTTTTCTAGCGGTTTGTGGGTTGGCGGACTTGATCAGGAGTGTGTCGTACCTGACGCAAAAACTTAAAATAAAATCTTCATTAAAATCTTTACACAATGGGTGTCGACCAGTGGCCGCTCGAGAATCGCCAATCCGTGGGAAACGGCTAGCACTCTGAGTACGATAGACCACAGGTCTGTGAGAACGATCGTCAAGCCACACGCCGTGGGAACAAAGCTTAATATAGATGAAAAGAAAGATGAACTTGGCCTACAATAAATACAAACATACAAAGGCAAAATTAAAGCAAAGTTTATTTTGAGAAAAGAGAAAGAATGTGACACTTAAGAATTATATTTGTAGAATAAGTAATAATAGAAGAATAAAATACGGGGATGACACTATGGGTCCATTTCTTGGCAACGTTTTGTGTCGGTTTAATCACATCTGCATTCTAGTTTGTTTCCCTAACAAAATTGCACTCATCTCCAGGATAATTTATTTACTACATGCTCATATTAAAAGCTAGATGTATTTTTCCCCCTGTTTTCTATTTCAAACCATATTTAAATATCAAATTGTTCAACTTTTATATTATTTATAGGAATGACAAGGAAAACCATTTAAATTTAAAAAAAAAGCAGATTCTTAGGAAGTCAATGGACAGCATTAAACTGTTATAGCATGGCCTTTCATGCTTACTTGTTGGTGATACAACTTTCGGAGCAAAAAATGTTTAAAGAATGTTTTCTTGCTTCTTTTCTCCAACAAGAGGCAGTCATAAAGGATGTGTTTGGAGACGAGACTAGCATTGTTGTTACAATTTTGTTTATCCTATCGAGTCAATGACCAGTCAGGATGGTAATTACATTCGGAAAGTTCGGCTACGTTTTACCTAAATTTCATTTGTTTTCTCCCGAGTCTTAATCTATTCGTTAGCAGCATGTTACAAAGAAAACATTCTATGGAGCTTTATGAAACTTTATTGTAAGCCACTTCTAGGATTTTATATTGGGATGCCTTTTCTCTCAAACCTTCTTAGCAAGGCGATGCTTTTCTTTGCTTTTACACAACCTATGCGTATCAGGACTCCCTGTTTTGACATAATGTTAATTTATTATTAAAGACTCTACCGTGAAAAGCGATGCTATTAATACAAAACTAGGCACATTTCTTGGTGAAATGTATACGAAGTGGTTATTCAGTGCAGTTTGTAGTGTCTCGTGATAGAATTAGCATGTTTCTCTCTCTGCTTTACCTATGTTCGTAAGATGGTAATGCAGAAGCCTATAATTTTCCTCATGCCTTGCAAGCTCAGAGTGAGAGAATTTAAATTTTCTTAGCTAGCCTCATATCTAGTACTTTTGTCCAGAGCTCGAATCTTTTTCCACCTACAACCTTAACATATAGTCCAGACTTATGGGTGAGAATGCTGCTTCTTTGGCTGGATGGTCATAGTTCATCTCCTTTTGAACATTCATCCCGTAACCCAATATTGTCGTCTCTCCTAGGGCCATTAGGTGATTCAGCATTTCCAGACTAGTCTCGAGCTCGAAGTGTGTTTATAGCTGACTGTTGGGAACTGTCTTGTGTGCACAGAGTTGAATTGCATGGACCTCACCGTGTAAAATAGTTTGGGTCAGTCCAAGGGCTTTTTGCTAAGGTACTTAACTTGGTGTAATTAAGTTTCTTGTAAAAGATTTCAAAGGATAAGGCTCTGATATATTACTTTGCTTCCTCAGTTAAGCCAGCTAGTCCAGTGACACTTAGCTGTTCTACCAGATACGACAAAGCTTTCAGTGTCAAATACGTAAATTCTGTGTTATTTAGCCGTATCTAGCGTTTTTACAATAGCTAGGAGCCTGCTTGCTTACTTGCAATCTGCATTCGGCTTGATTTTTTTTGCTGGTTGTATGCAATGAACGCCGCTCCTACGACATCATTACTTTTATGTCATTGGTGATTATGTTATGATTGATATCCATGTGGTTTAGCGGCGGTCATATTAACCATATTAATTATTTCAATTAGTTTTTTTTAAATCTAAGGTCTCGGTTGAGAAGTAATGGTAATATGTTAAAGCGTGAAAAATGACAAAGAAAGAAAGACAGTTAAAATAGAGCTCACATTCATTGTTGTTGCGCCGGCACAAACAGCCGAAAGAATAAGCAGATACGGAAATGATAATTAATGGTCAGCCGACAATGAAAACTTTGTATTTGTGAAAAATAGAGTTTACGCAGTCCAGACAAAAAGTCGATGAAACGATTTTAAATTTTTTTTAACCTTTTATTTATTTTAGGCTTCGTAAAACAAAATATATCGCCGTCAATAAAGAACTCGGTTTAATCGAAGAAAACAAGGAAATCATTTATATTCGTAGAAAAAAATCATTTATCATTGATAGAACAGTGTGATATTAATATGTTCATGAATTATATAAATGTAATCGATTTTTTTGGCACAAATTGAAGTTGTTTATTTGGTGGGAAATTTGTTCAAAAACAGACACTAAGGATTGTTAAGATGAGAATAAGGTTAGGGCTAAAATTACGACGTTCTTCAACATCTTATTTATTCTTGACGTTATAAATAAGCGGTTACGTGAGAAAATTTATTAACACCCTTAATTAAGACGACAAGTGTTGCATTTGCAACGACATACTACATCATTTGACGAGTTTTATTAATCTATTTGGAATATAATCAGCTAAAGAAATACATTTTAATTATGGGATTATTTTTAGTTTTTTTTTTTAAATAGGTTTTAACGCCTATTTTTTCATAAATAGCACTTCATTTTTGTACATGGCGTCAATGTATGTTCATTGAGTCATAACAACAATGCAAGTAAATTTAAAGTAGATGGTTTATGATTTTTCCGAGTTTTTTCTGCCGTAATCTGAAAGAGGAAAGGTAGATATCTCCGGTAAACAAGAGTTGCCCGGTTAACCAATAGAAAAAGTTATCTCATTACTTCGGAGGCTGTTGTAAAACTTTTTCTATTGTTTGCGAGTCTTCATGTTAGGACCTAAAGTTTTATTTTTTATTTACGGGAAAAAATCTCTCCAGTTAAAAGTTGAATACTTGATACTTCAACGTGGAGATAAGGTGTGTCGATCGATAAGCAAGCCATGCGATCGGAATATTGTGCGATCATGGAGAGCTGTTTGTCGAAAAATAAGTAAAAAAGTAGTGCACTTCGCAAGCACTTACTCAAAATAGGGCAATTTTTTAAGAAAACATTCAGTAACATGTTTTCTCTTTGGCTTTTTACCACCTATCACGGCATAGACTTTATCATGAAATCTCTGTAAAAAAAGAAACCATCTTCATTCTTCCAGTGATTCTTTCTAATAAGAATTCGGCATCAAAATCGTTTGGAATTTCAGTCGAATGATAAAAACCCACCATCGTCCTCGTACGATTGTCGAATTGTGAAATAAATTCTTTAGACAAAGAAGTTAGATTTTTGGGCCCCGTTTGAATGGCTTATTTGAGAACAATGTAGAGTGACTTGTTTACGGCAAGGACACATTTTCCTCTTTGAATCCTTTTTCATAATTCATTGAACCATTTTTGTTAAATAAATAAATTGGCTGAAAACGCATCCATTTTTGAACCTCTGAATGGGAACATAAAGAGACAGAAAATGGGCTGGATATATCGACTAAGGGAAACGTTTAACTCTATTTTCTTGCATTAGTACTTGGAGAAGGTTTCTTTTTAAATTGTCCGACAATGTTTGGACGTATGAAATGATTGCATTATACATTTTTCAATACAGCATTTTTAACATCTAGATATATAAGATTTGTTTTTAGGGCGTTTTTATATAGAAACCCACCTTAAACCAAGGGTACCAAAAATAGCTTTGACTCCTGTTCCGAAGAATAACAACGTTACGATTGGCTCCCTATTTATTTTGGTCAAATATTGGCCATCGCCAACCTTCCATTCTTTTCCTGTCTTTCTCAGGTTCAGGGTACTGCCAGTTGTGAATGAAATAACACAAATAGCAAACACATAAAGAAAACATAATAAATGAAACAGTCTGGTTAGTTGGTTAGTTCACACATTCGCGCTAATAAATTATTCACTCACACTCACCAGAATTTGTTCACAGAACCCCAGAGTGATCGATTTTCCTCGGGGTATTTAGGCATAAACCCATTCATTCATGCTAATAAATTACATTCATTCACACATCCCCAGGGTACTAGATTTCCTCGGAGTAACCTGGAATCTCCATATATATATATATGTATGTATTGTATAACGAGTCAGCACATTAACGAACGAAAATGTTTTTACAAACCTACATCTCGCAAGACCACATCTCATTTAAAAAAATCTGAAACAACAAAAAAGTGTACTTATATACCTATATATTGATTTTTTCAAATATATTAATTTATATTCTAATAAAATATCAAAAATATTAATTTTAATTGTGTCTAATTTCTTATAACTTCATAGGAATGTACAATTAGTTTGTGCTACTTGCGAATTTCCTCATAAATTCACTATTCTCGTGGTCAGCTTGACCAATTAATACATTACATTGATTAAGGTTTTTAGTTGAGAGCACGAGCGGGATTCGAACCCACGATCTTCGGGTAGATACGCCGCTGCTCTACCACTTGAGCTGTCGTTACCACTCTACCACTCGGACATCAACTTCCTATCTTAATCCCACCTTATGAGTTTTCCTCCTTTTGCCATTTTTCAAATGTCCTGTAATCGGTTTGGATTCTCGACGACAACGTGGGTTCGAATCCCGCTCGTGCCATTAGCTTTTTTTCATCTCAACTAAAAACCTTAATTAAATGTAATTTATTCATAATTTCATTTCTCTTTTCTGTACGCTTTGATACAAGAAGAACACTTGGAACAAACAAAATTTTATGTAACTGAACACAACTAAACATGTCAAACAAGGTCCAGGCAAAAATAAACCTTATCATTATATATCATGTAAAGTCCTATTAAAAGCAAATTATGGCTTCTTTCATAGCAATCTTTTTTATACAGTGTTCGTATGCGGGCAATGTCCATCGCCAGGAAAGGGTTTTCCTACTCTAAGGAAAGCAATCAGGATAATTGCAAAACTAAAATACAGAATGGACTGGAGGCAGGCATTTATTGTACAAATGTTGACTTTCCCTGCATTTAGGTGGTTAGGCGTATCAAGTGTGTGTAAATAACCTTAGCAAATTTATAAGTGTAATGGTCATGAAACAAGATTCCAAAAAATGAACTGTCACCACGTATAATAGAAGTCCCACAAAATAGCACAACATACTGGATGATGAAATAGTTATAAAATTGACTAATATTATATTATTATTATAAATTAATACAATTAGATAAAACAGGCTCACATATTTTTTAAAGTGCAGACGAATTTTGAAAAAGTTGGAAATAATGTTGTATTTACCTATATTTATTTATAAACCACGATTTTACATTTTTTGTACCCTTTAAACAATAAAATCTCTCTATCTGTTTGTATATTTGCTCCTTCTTGTAAGAAAGAGTCTGGGTAGCCAAAAATTGAAATTTTTGTCCTTGTTATCTTGCAGCCTTTGAAGATACAGACGAGGGGAAATTTATGCATTTGAATAGGAAAAAAATTGAAAAAAAAAAGATAAAAATTGGAAATCTACCACCCTTTTTGTATAACCTTTTCAACCGGTTAGTTTAGTTTAGCTAAATTAATTATATGGTACTTTTTGTGGGGCTCCTATTAATGTTTTTAAAATATCCTCGGTCTATTTAAAGCAATTCTATATACTTACAAGTGATAAAAAAATAAATAAATAAACACTAACAAAATTATGACCACAAATTTTTTTGGGAAAACGCGATTATTTGAAAAACAGAGGGTTTTCGATGTTAAATAGAATTTGTTGATGCATAGATTCATATCCAATGTCCATCAAGCTTTTTGATAATTTTTGTTGTGTTGCTAGGCGTTGGGTTTTCTAGTGTGGGGCTTTCGTTACTTTCTTTCATGTGCGAAATTATTTTTTGAGTTTTATTAATATTCATAATGACTCAAGAAGCGGGAAAACTGCTGTTAATGACAGCACAAAATACTGTCCCCTGGCACGTCCTCTTCAACTGCTCGATTCAGGATCAGTTATTTTGTTTTACCAACTACTTCTAGATGTTGATCCTCTTGAAGCTCTAAAAATTTCATCCAACTTAAAACTACAAAAGCAAAACTGAGCTTATAAAAGGTTACCATGTAATTTTAGCGACTTTAGCGTATCCAAATAAGTGAAGTATATTTGTTTTGATTTTTGCCAACATCAATAATAAAATATTTCTTCTTAACAAAATCACATTTTTATTCCAAAATATGCAGGAAGATTGGTAGTATAATTTTAGATTTTCTTAAATATTTCCACGTGGGTTACTCGCCTTTACCTATCGACAGTGCTCTATTATGTGATAATTAGTTACAAAGTTAAGTTATAAAAATAAATAAAAGCACAGTACGACCATGGTTGACAACCGTCTTTCGGAAGTACTCTATTTATGTAACTAACTCTCTCTCTCTCTCTCTCTCTCTCTCTCTCTCTCTCTCTTTTTATATATATTTTTTTATGTAAGTATGTCGGGTCGAACGCAGGGCCGCTGGATTCGAACCCGGGACCTTTACCTTACAATGATGAGCGCCGGGTCAAAGACTATCTGTACATCTTTGTTTTCTTATTTTGAATGTGTTCATATCAATCTAAATTTTTTCTCCCTTTGTCTATTATTATTTATGTGGATGTCAATACATACAATACATAGCCAAAAATGAATTAATTAGTGAATGGAGAAATCTAAACATCTTAACTGTATTAATTTTTCTATTTGTCTAAATAATCTGCTATCTCTATGTTTCTGTACGTCTGACTTTTTTAATAAATATTTTGTATAGTAGTCTATTAGCTTAGTCGTGTTATAACGTTTGATCATTTAATTTTGTATAGTTTTTTTGATTAAGTATTTGGATTTATTTTGGTCAAAGATATATTTTTGTAGTTTTTTTTGTTATTGTTCATTTGACTAGTCTGATTTGTTAATATACGTTTACATTTTTTCTTCTTTTTTAGTTCATGTCCTTTCTGCATGTCCATTTCTTTTCTATTGTATATAAATTCATCTTGTTACACTAATTTAATTACAGTTGAACAAAAAAAGGTTTTTATTACAATAGGTGTATAACGAGTTTGGCAAAATTTTGTATATTATCCACCAGAAGCTATATATCGGTTGTAGTGAACAGATCTTAATATCTGATCAATTTTAAAACAACATGTATGTACTATGTAAGTAGAAATGTGAATGGAATTATTTGACTACAATATCAGTATGTAATCCGTTATCTTTTTTTTTGGTCCGTATTTTTTTAAAACTTTATGGCCTTATTAAATTGTTGCTTTTCTCTTTATTCGTCACAATCTCCCGATTCGATCCAACAAATTAACGCGGATTTTTCCTCAACAGAAGAGCAAGAGCCTGAGGTCGTGATTTTTAAAGAGATTTTTTTAAAAACATTTTTAGTAAAAAAAAGGGAATTATCTTTTTTAGAAGCATTAGGCAGCTGAGATTACTTTTGCATGCTGCCCGCTATAGCCGATAGTTATAAACGGTTCTCTTTGTTTTTTCTTTATGACATTTCACGGGACTGGAGATTTTGTAGTGATAACTGGTGTCGTTATATACAATTTCTACTAAGATAAGTTTTGTACTGAAAGTGGCAAAATTATAAACAGGTCCGATTTATATAAAAAAAAACCCCGCTTTAATTAAATTAAATTTTATTCGAAAAAAATTCTGTAAACTCACAGAACGTTTTTCAGTGTCCAGTCTTCCTGTTAGAAGCGTTTTACGATAAAAGCGCTGGCCAAAAATGAAAAAAAAATTCCTTCGGATTTAGGCACCGGCGAGATTCGAACTCACGATCTCCTGTTTACTAGACAGGCGCTTTAACCAACTAAGCCACGGCGCCGACGGACTCTTACAAACCCATCTGCTCACCTAACGAGCAGGCTCGGATCACGTCGTGACCCACTTTTCGACCGGCCGGCCGGCTCGGCTTATTCTAATATTTTTCCTTTATGCGTTTCTCTTTATAAAGGATAAACACCAGTTAAAATGTTTGCCCGATCGATTAAAAATTGGCACGTTAAAAATACATAAAGTAGTAAAGCTATTGTTAGCTTGTCTGAGATCGTTAAGACCTTGACTTGGAAGTCGCTGACATGAAAATTTTATTAAATCGTCAATTCAAAAACACGCATATCTATTTATTTATCCGCCTTTCTACATCTCTGTTTATTATTTTATTATTCTAAAATTTTCTGTGTATAGAAATTTACCTGCTTTGCCATAAGCATCGTTAACGTTCGGGTTTATTAATAATTCGTTCGGGAGCATTTGGATGAATTATGAAAATCGTTTTCAACGGTTCATGGTACTTAGACAACAAAGAGAAAATCGAACTATTTATAACGTCTTGAAGTTCGGTAATTGTTACAAAGTTGTAATTTATTTATTTATACTTTACTAATTTAAATTACTTTAAAGTTAAATTGAATGGTAGAAGAAGACGATATAAATTTTATTCCTGGGCTTTTGGCAACGTAAATAACAAAAGAACTACATTTTACAAATTTCGTGTGAGAGTGCATATATTTTATGCAGGACATATTTTAGGATTAGTTGGTTAATGATATGAAAATGAATAATTTTCAGTTCAACTCATATTTTTTACTTTTAAACACAGAAAAATGTAATGTATTTTTCACTTTTCATTTAAAAAGATAATAAATAATAATAATTTGATTTACCTACATGTTGATAATAAGTGTTCTTGTTTTCCCTTTTGCCTTATAGTGTTATATGTGACGTTAAACTCAAATTTGACATTTAATTTACATATTGATTCTTTGGTATCCTCTATGAAATCACTTTTATAAATTTAGAATTTTACTCAATTTTGTGAAAATTGAACTATAAATCTTAATATTATTATTATTGGTTTTTAAGGGCGTTTTAACGGCTAAGGTCATTTCACGCCCTAACATCCAAAAATTCTATTTTAGGTTTGCTATATCTCTTCTGAGTGCTATAAAACTCTGACTCCAAACATTCACTCGTAACCTAATTTATCCTATTGCCATCCAACATTATTATTATTACAATAAAAGCTGTGGGTTTGTGTGATGGGGGCTAGAGTAAGGCTTAAATATTAACAGATTGTAAATACAGGAAGGGGATTGGGAAGAAATAGTTTGATAGAGGAAAGACCTGTGTAAGAAAAAATACAGCCGTATATAGCAGTGCTATAGACATATGAGATCTCTTTGTGGAGCTAAATATAAACAAAGCAGTCGCTCGTAAGTCCATCGTAGGCCAACAGCCAAAATCGAAATTGGGAGGCACAAGGATGACACCGGTTGATGAGCGCTGCAGGCTTACTGTATTTTCCTTTTTATTTAGTTTAGTGCAATGGACTCGATCATTCTCATGCTAGCTAGTCCATTGACTACAGTTCCTATATTTTCTTTCCCTGGTTGTTTTTGTATCCCACGTTGACTCCATTGAGCTGTTTTATTCGAAGATAAAGGGTTGGCTGTTTTTCCTGCCCTTCCCTGACGGATGCTGGAGAAGCATCGGCGGGAGAATTGGGAAATTTAGAGTTTGAGGATAGGGTTTGATTAAGAACGATCGGTTTTTGAAGATGAATAAAAGGAAATCGATTGATTGCTAATGCAGAGAGGAGGTATAGAAGGTAATTATTGGAGAAAGCGATGGGATCCAAATACTATAGCCTGGGACGATTTTGGGAGAGCCAATTTTCAACGGCCAAGTCGGTGATGATATATAGCTCCTCCCCTTGGATTCGTGTTATTGAGATTTGAAGGCCATGGTGAGAACAGGGGTGATAGATTTCGAAGGTCCCCTCGTGGAGGTGGTAGATGCCATATTTTAGGATATTAGGAACAGGTTGATACAATAGCGAAACGGTAGGCCAATAAACTGGAATCTACAGGAACACTAGAAGCCTGATGGGTAGGAGTGAAGAAGGGAGCTTGTCCGGGATTTAGGGAGGAATACGGTAATATACTCGTGTTGGACCTATTTTCTCCATCAATCTTTAGTACATTAAAACGAGCTTCCTCCTCGGTCAGAAAACTTGCTCAGCCGAAACAATTGCTTAAGCCAATTGTGGGAAGATTAGTTTTTCGTCAGAATCCTCAGGTTTATCTAAAAAAACCCTGATTCGGAGTAATGAACGGAAATTGGCGTAGGACCCCCCGGCCAATATTCGGGCTGCCCGGAGGAAAACAAATCCTTCAATCTGACGGGAATTTACGAGCCGGCTGTTAATTGGGAATCCGGGGCCGTTGATTGAGCCTGAACCACCTTAAAATGAAATAACCCGAAAGAAAATAGGTCGAGAATAATTTCGACTGTAGCACAGACCCGTAACGCATTCGTACAGTTAAACACCTACGGACCGAGCACAGATCAACTTCAAAAATGAACTTATAGCAAGATTATCAATTTACTTAACAGAGATTTAATTTTCAAATTATATTTCGGTGGTTTTTTCGAATTTGAAATGTCCACCCTCTGAACGATCTTCTCCCAATCGGGTTCGATTTAATTAACAGACGATATACGATACATTTCAACAAGGGTTTATTATGAGCTATTCATTAGCCGTGAATTCATAACGCTAATGGGACCTAGAGATAAAATCGTAATATGTCCAGAGTTTTCTCCCTTGCTGATTAGACGAATTGATGTCGTTAGACCTGACAGCAACCTACCGCATTGTTGACTTTAGCATTTTTAAAAATCCAGGCTTGATTTAAAATGAATAATATTCATTAGTAAGAAGGTGATAAAACTAAAACTTACAAAAGAGAACCCGTAGTGAAAAAAATCTGAAATTTAATGCAATTTGAGAATTGTATTATGCAAATTTGTGATATGCTAGTATTATCGTTTAATATTTAATTATTATTTAAAAACTCATAAAATATCGGTATATATTTATTTGTAACTTCATTACAAAGAATACAGTTTATGTTAATATTCAGACTTAAAATAACGTGCATATTCTAACATGTTTTTGATAAATAACTTAAAATTATATATATACTTTATTTTAAATTTAGAAAAACTAAAACTTTTCATTAGGAAAGTGTTTAAGTTATTGGAAAACCCATCACATTTATGCTTTTCTTTTCTCAAAAACCATTTAATCAATTCATCAATAGAGACCAATAGAATTTTCCCAAAGTAAGTAGTTTTGCTTTGAATAATAAGTGTGGATTTTTGTCCAACTTGAAACTTTATTTTCCCATAAGCTATTACTTTCACAATTCCTTATTCGTAAATATTCAAAATATTCGAGAAACTCTATTTAATGATTCTACAAACGTTTTTATTTCTAGGTCGATATCATTCAAAGAAACCTGGATTTTTATGCTTGAAAACACTTCGAATATGAGGTTGTCTCAATAGAATTTCGAGTATAGGTGGTATTTGATGCCACATTTAATATCATCCGGATTATTGCCAATTTATTCTAATATACAATTTTTCGACCAATTACCTATAGGTATTTTCGATTTTAATGAGACCAAGAAAGTTTCCTCGTTCGACTAACCGTCGTAGCTGATATTCGATTATAGATACAAATTGAATTTCACACCTTTATTAAGTTATAAAAATATATGCATACATGATTAAATTTTTATTTATTAATATGTAACAATTTATTTATGTTATCCGTATGAAAACAACGAAACACAGCAACAATAATAAAAACTACATAGCGTTAGATTTTAATAAATGAAAAACTACCAGGTTTAAAGATAGCGCAATACATCCCGGAAATATTTGGAAAATTAAAAAAAAATCGAAATGAAATTTCACTTGTACATTTACTTCTACTTGTTTTCCCTTATCGTAATCTTACAAGTGTTCTTTCTCTTCTCTCTGTCTGAAAAAGAAACGAGACGGAACGGCGTCGAACTGATTCTATTTAAATCGGAACCGTCTTGTTTGGTGTAAGCCGAACTAGTGGAGTGACAAGACAAAAAAAAAATTCGTTACACGGAAATAAATTGAGAACCCCTTTATAGGCAAGCCGCTAACTTGTTATCCTAATATAGCGGTCGGTTTGTGTTAGTGAATAGTGCCAAGATGGAAGTAGGACTTGACAAATAGGATTTGTAATAGCCCTCTTAATAGTGAACACTGGTCCATATCGAACGTTGATTACTTTCAAGCGTTCAATTAAAACCATAAAAAAACAAAAAGTCATTAAAGATTGTACGACTTCTTATTTCAGTTTATACGGTCTGCTTGTATCTAGATCGGAAGAATAAATTGTAAGGTTGGTAATTATATCTCAGTTCATTTTTTTTTTGTCCAATTGGCCAGTTTCAATTTCCTTCCTGTTGTGTGAGTGTAGTGAAATGTTTGTGGCATGGCTGACAAAAAAGTCACTGGTTTGCTTTTCGGTAGCAGCTTCAAAGGCTGAAATATAAGAAAATGAAAGGTAGCTGAAGAAAATAATGGCCTAGGCTAACGAATCTTTGGATATCTGGCCCCTTACTTGGGTAGATTTTAATAATTTTAGAATGTTCGTGCAGACCTTAAGAAATGAGTAGGGGCAAACCAAAATGATTAAAAATGACAATTGCAGGTCCATGTCCGTGCAGACCGTATGAGGAATCGCACAATGTCTGGTATGAACCGCTTTTAGCTACGACCTGCTTGAAGTCTGTGCACAAAGTTGTACGCTTTTAGGTTGATAAATGAAAATAGCCCCATACACGTCGGTTGTATAAGGCGATATGTATGAATCAAGATCGAAAGGCTAAGCTACAATATTTGTAGCCAGCGACACGTTTTCGCCCATTCAAAACTGGAAGAATGGGAAATGCAAAGCTGCGGAAGAAAAGAACAGCATGGAATAAGAAATGACTGGAAATAATGCATATCCATTAATGTAGTTGTTTTCACTCATTTTCGTCTGTCTATTTTTGCTGTTCTGAACAAAGACCAAGCGTTAGTCTGTATGAAGTCACTCTTCGGGTTTTGATATTTGCTCATTTTCAAAGTGAGACGCCAGTTTTCTTGTTTTTAGTGTGTCATGTGAGGAAAAAATAGAAAATTTTACATAAATAAATAAATATAAAACATTAAACAAACCCTTAAAACACTGGATAAGAAGAAGCACGAAGAATAAAAATCAGCTCATAAGAAAAAGAGCACTCCAGGAATGCTGGAGTAGGTTGTTTCTCATGAAGGTTTCAGATTATTTTGGTCCAACCGTCTTCGCTGATCTAGTCTGTCAGACGCGTTTCGGCGTTGTGCCATCGTTGTGCTGGCTCTTAAGTTAAAAACCAAAATCAACAACCAAACTAACAGTTTGATCACCTCTCAGATTCCTAGAGGAAATCTCACAATATCTAATAATTGAGCCAAGAAGTCAAAATGTGCACGTTTTAAATAAATAAAAGAACCCAGTCCGCTGTCGATACGGGTATCTCGCAATTTTCCATGAACCGACAAAATCGGAATGAAATGTCATTTCGCCGGAGTGAGCTGAGGTCAATACATTTACCCCAAACACTACTTCATTGCGTTTTCAAGTTCTTTGACGTAATTTTTTTAATTGAGCGCCACAACATGCACAGTTCTTATGAATTTGGACTGGAGTGCAGGGTGGCCCACCTTCGGGAGCCAGCCAGCCTGTCTGACAGCATGTGGCAGCCACATGTTTCGCTTTGGCCACATGACTCGGATTTCGCTCTCGAATAACCAGATACACGCATTTTCCTTGACTGAGAGATCCGTGTATGCGGGGTGTATTTTGTATCGAATTCCTGGGGATGAACAGACCAGAAAAGAGATTTATGTAAATTTTACCGTATAATGCTTGTATACCAGATTATACCAATTAAACCAGTCAATTACATACAATTAAGTGGTTTGCTTAATATTAAAAATGTGTAAATAATAAAAATATGTAAAATTAAGTTTAAAAATGGATAGATCAATCGAATAATCAATCGTGTACATATGTAGTGTTTTATTTTGTAGAGATTCTATGAAATAAGACACAGAACCCTTGTCAATTTAATACAAAGTTTTAATACCAGTTTGATTAATATGTGAAATTGCTTGGGCGATTTGCTTGTAGACAAATCCACCACAAAAATTTCCCAAAGAGCTTGAAATTCAGAATTTGACCTATAAAACAACCTAATGCCCTGGATTTTCCGCTGTTCTTCCAGCAGAATGGAGACGATTTTAAAGGACCTTGTTTGCTAAAAAAAAAGATTACCGAATGATCGATGCCCCGCGCACCACCTTGCAAATGTCATTCGGGGAAAATTGAAGGTTTTTCATCGATCCTTCTGCCAAGCTTTGCCCTATGATTGATTAGGGTAAATTATTCAGCCTCAGAACTTTCTCCCCTCGCCGTCGGCCTCCTCCTTCCGATCCCATACTAATCTAGTAGGACCAGGTTAACGTTCTGGTCCTGAATAAATTTGATGCAAACAAATTAATTAAATATACATCGAATGTAAATGTTATTAGGACGGTTACATTACTCTTCACTCTTACAATGATTAAACCTGTCCTACCAATTTAATAATATTGATTACATTTACATGATTGTCATTTATTATTAATTAACACTGTAAAATTACAAAATTATATATTCCGCTTGAGCTAACAATTCATAATTATTCTCCCATTCGCGTTCTTTGATAAAATTAATGTAAACTCACTAAAGAAATAAAAAAAGTAATAGTTCTTTAATTGAGAAGACTGAAAAAGACAATATGCAACCTATCCCGGCTTTTTCGCAGGGAAGAAGGGGAGTCTAACAAACACAGGAGAATCGTAGAGGATTAGGCCACGTCGATATTGTCGATTAGTACACTGATTTCACCCTTTGTAAGATTGAACAACAGAGACGACACGAGTGACAACCCACAGAGAACCACTTAATATTTGTAAGCAATGAAATAGGGCTGACAAAAACAGCGAGAGTAGGATGATAGGAAACAATCAATGTCCTGCTAAATAGTTCTTAGTGTTGATGATATTTTACAGCTACTGTAATTTTACAACTAAATAAAACTATTCTTATAAGTGAACCCAGATTTTATCAGTCTCTAAAAAAATAGGGCGAATAAGGGAAACAAGCAGTAGACACCCACTTCATATGTGAGGACAACTTGTCTGACGCAGAGCAGGCACACCAGAATGATAAGAAGTGATCTATTCTTAATTAACTCGTTTACCTTTAACCTATGCTTATAAGTAGAACCCAAATTATACCAGATACTAAAAAAGTAATTGAAGGACACCGAGCAGGCATTCCCTGAATAAAGTATATAATTCATCTGTCGTATAGAGGCAGACCGGAATGGTCAGAGACTATACATCTTCTAATTTGCTACTACCTAAAAGATTCCAGCAAAGACGAACTCGAGGGACAGTAGGCAGACATCCACTGAATATGTATATAACCCATCTTATGTACTGTTGGCATACCAAGATAATCAGAGAGGATCAATGCACCCCTAATTTGACTAGTAACTAAACCTAACCTGTTCGTTAGAACCCGGCTTCCATCAGACAGGTGCGTACGCGAGAGACAACAAGCATTGTTAAATTATATTTAGATAAAGGATGTAATTCACCTGTCGTTCAATAGGCAGATTAGAATGATCATACTATCTAATTGTGAATTTACTACTACCTAAAAGACTCCAACTAAAACGGACCCGAGAGACAGTAGGCTGTAATCTGAATATGTATGTACAATATATATGGCGCAATAGTTTTGACAACACTGTTGTAACCTTATTCGGAGATCAGCGTACTGTTAAAATCTACACAGTTCCTGATGTAAGTCATATTTTGAACAAGGTACTGATGCGAAAGATAACTGGCAGACATTCAGTTACTTACGAAAAAGTCTCATGATTACTCAGGTAATTCCGGTTGGTATTGACGAATCTTGCCCCAATTTGATGAGTCCTACTTGAAAGCCCCTGTGCATAGACTATCAGACTCTGAAGCAAATCGTAGCAAGACAACATGCTAATGTCCAACGAATATGAAGTCTCTGATGAAACCACAGTTATAGGCAGTTGGTTCTAGAGAATGAGAACCTAACTTTACTAGTTAATTTAAAACTATTTAATTGGGGGTTGCAAGAGAAACAACCTGATGACATACACTGAACAAAAGTAGGATGCTGGGACGGAGTCAGTATACTTGTAATTGAAGGCCTAGTACCTAACTTGACTTTTGAACCAGGACAACGGATAACAAACATTCCAGGATGACTGTTTGTCTATCCAACTCTATTTTCTTGTTGAATACAGATGCAGTTTAAGAATTGTCCAATTATAAACATATAATTTTGAAAATTTTTTCTTCGAAAGTAAATCAGGGTTTGAAGAAAGTTCTTGGTTAGTTTATATTTTACTTAATTGTGAGGTGGATCTTCAATGAAATTTTCCGAATTTTACTTGACATTGAAAAATCTGTTTTGTAAAGAATATTTGCAAATATATATTACAAAAAAGCCATTTCAATAATTGATTAGGAACAGCTGTAATAAAATATGCTTCGCTTAAATTGTACTAGGACAAAGTTTATGGAAGAACTTGAAAAGTTATTTTACGACTGCTTTAAATAAGGACGAATTTCAGCAGAATTCATTTCGATAAAAGGGGAAATTAAAGTCGGTTAAAACTTAAATCCTAGGTTTTATTTCATTGTCCTTTAAATATATGAAGGCACGCCGTGTAAATCTTCGTTATTTCACTTCCAAGGGGGAAAAGAAAATATGCTTTGCTCTTTTCGCCGGGACGTACGGTTTTCTTTTCTCGAACCCCACGAGTGAGAGACTTTTTAATATGGATCAAAATTATCCAGGCCGGGAAACTTTTCATATTTGGTTCCTTGTAAAAAAAAAAATCTAGTGGAAAGTAAATAAGGGGTTTCCTTTTTCCTAAATTTCCTTTTAAAAAAGTTCCCGCTGTTGGGGGTGGCTCGTTAATGAAAGGATGCGGCGGTGTCGGTTTTGATATTCAAATGTTTCCTTATGGAAATAGCCATGAGGCACAAATAGAAAACACTCCCAGCCTACGTGTAAAATTTCAAATTGAAACAAAATGCTAGGGCACTAGCGATTAAATTTAAATAAAAAAGGTCCAACTTACAAATGACGGTTCCATTGAGTGTCTCGGCCTTCTTAAAACATCTACAAATGTCGACTCTATATAAAAATATTTTCCGGCTATGATTTAAGAAATTTTTATTATGCCATTCTTTTGACCATTTTTTCCACGGGAAAGCCGAGTAGAGACGAGCCTGGGAGAAGTTCCCAAGCTGAGATCGGCAGTTCTTTAAAAAAAAAAAAAAAAAAAAAAAAAAAAAAAAAAAAAAAAAAAAAAAATCCCCTGCGAACAAAGAAAGAAAACTAAGCTCGATGATCGGCTTACTGCAATGTGATGCACAATTCTCTGGTGATAATAGCAAAGTATATATTTACGAAGGATTAAGCCTTGAGGACAAGCTATTCGTTCCGGATCTTTTTTTTCTGTCAGAGGCGTCTCTTTGTCATCTTCAGTAGGTCTATCACGAGGAAATGTCACGATTTATCACTCACGACTCGAAATTAGACTGTTCAAATATACACTGCTGAATATTGATAAATAAACGTGATGACCCATTTGTGAAGTACAGCAGGGTCATGCGACGTAAAGAAAGCTACAACTGGCTTCGCACAATTTCGTTGTGGACAGTTACAGACAAACAAACTCTCGAGACAAAGTAGTGTGATTTTTTTAAAACTACAAACCTACGTGAAATTCTGGGTCGGCCCTTTTTCGCTTTAACTTTATACTGCAATGCCTACCAAATCCGAAAGTGTGTTTAGTGGTAGTTTAATTGAAATTTCCATTTGGAAGAGATGTGTGTCCAGGTTGGAACAAACAAGGTCAACTCTTTCGGTCCGCACATTCTTGCTGACAGCAGTAAGTTTTATCTTTGTAAAGTGACACATTGAAAATAAAACTAGTTACAATTATACACAGCTGCAAGTTGGGTCCGCCCCTTCTCGTTGCTGTGTTTTTTTTTTTTTCATTTCCCAGGGCTCTCACCTCCAAGGGTCTTATTGACAAAAGTGACCTAACCGTGAAGTCCAACTCAAGTCAGGGTCAGTTTGACGTACAAAGATCTACTTCTTTGGATCTGCACAATTTGGCTGTGACGGTTGACTTTTATTTTCCGTACCAACTCTCAAGAGAAATATTAGTGTGAATTAAAAACAACAAATGAACAATTATGGGTCCGCTCATTTTCGCTTTAACTTTACCCTGTAATGGCTACTGAATCCCTAAGTGTTTTGAATATTTATTAAAAATTAGCATTCGAACTGGAAAATTGTGCCTGTGTCGGAACAGCAGTTTCGCTGACAACTTTAGACTTATTTTCCTGCTCAAGATTAACACCAACTAATTAACACTAACTCGTGAAACCTGCTAGCGTGTGATTTTATCTATGACACAAGCTGATCTGAAATTGCATCAGTTTGCATGTAAGCACGTGTAACAGACCGAAAAGCAAGCGTAATAACTAAAAATGGTAAATCATAAAACTACAGGTCCGTCATCAAACCGATCCCGAAGGAGGAGATAACAGAAAATATTTTTAATTGTTAAAAAACGCAAAACGGGATGAATAAAATCTGCAGAAACAATTTTTGTAACTCATCGCGAAAGCTTAATGTTACTTTAATAGGAAAAACCCAACTTTCAGAGATTATCCTTTAATGTAAAATGTCTCTCGACTTAGTATTTTGTTTACCACTTTTTTCAACTTTTTTAAAAACTCCCCCTCCCTTACAAGACTTTCTTGATTAACTCGCCACTCCTCTTTTCTCGCGGCTTGCAGAGTTATGGCCCGATCTTATCTGCATAAAGGGTCTTTCCCTTCTTTTGCAGAATGAAACAATGCTCTTTAAAACACCTTGGTCATTTGTAGATCCGCGATAACGTTTACGGCGGAGCTGGTAAATTAACGTGAAATATTTTTTTAGTAATCTTACCCGCCATAAAATCGTTAGTTAATATTATTTTGGGTCAACTAGATTAATTAAGATGTTAAAACTAATCCTGACACAGTGCTAATATTATAGAACACATAAGAAGATTTAATACAATAGATATTTGAATATGGCTAAAATGATTTATATCCGTTATCACTGTACAAGTCTAAATTGAAAATGTCACGAAAATGTGAGATTGCCATGCGTTAAAAAATAAATTTTGAAAAATCTTGCTGAAAGGATCAAACTACTCAAGTTTGGCTTAAACGTACAGACACTGGATTCCACACTTCCTTTGGTCGAGCTACTTATTAAAATATCATACTTATTTTTATTACTCCCTAATAATGTTTTTACTATTGGTTTGATGCAAAAACAATGCAGATTTTGTTGTTCAGTAAAAACAAGCTAAAATTAAACTTCCACAAAATATACCTAATCGAAATCATTTCCATTACTACCTATAAATTTTTGCCAATGCAATAATCCTAGTAGAAACTAGGGTTTCTGGAATCGACAAACTCCCGAAATGCATTTTCAAAGCCATTCTGGATTGTGAACCGTTCCTCACACAAAAAAGTGATCATCTGCAGGAGAAAGATCCGGTGAGTATGGTTGATGAGTTAAAGCCTCGTACCCAAGTCAACTCAAGTCGTGCTAGAGTGCGACTTGTAGGCGTGCGTTGTGAAGGAATTAGTGCTTACCATTAATGTCGCAGTTTTGGGACAATCTCGTTAATTTCATTACAGCACTTTTCAGTAGTACACGGATAGGGGGCGCTGTAATGAATGATTCCTGCAGATGACCACCAGGCAGTGACCAAAATTTTTTCTGGTTGTAAACTCGTCTTTGGGAAGAGCCGTGGTTTTCCACTCTTATCCGGCAACTGTCTAGAATCCTGTTTTCGTGTAATATCCATTTTTCATCGTTACTATACGACTGAGAAATGGATCATTTTTGTTGCGTACGGATTGAAAAGGTTTCATAACTGCGATTCATTGACGGTTTTTCAACTCATGCGGAACCCACTTAGCGAGATTCTTTGCTTTCCCAATCGCTTCCAGATGGCGAACCACTGATTCATTGGTTCTTCCGCCAGTTTTCAAGTAGATTTTGAAGGGTCAGATTAAATCTATATATTACCGAACAAGACCGAAGATAGGTACCAATTAGTCAAAAAATGGCCAACCTTAAGGTCAGCGAGATCTTCAAATCAACAGTTATCGTAAAGAGTTATTTTCATTTTATTGAAGTGATCAAAATTGAAGGATAAGAAATTATACTGTTAATTTAAATCAAAGCAGCTGGGAGACAATGCTTTCGTCTGACTTTGACCAACGACCTTGTGAAACATTAAACTATTTTTTTTTCTGACCTGCATGTTTTTCACTCTACATTTGGGATCACTGTTCTGATTTATCAATCGAAATGAAGGATATGGTCCATGATTACAATCTTAAATAGATATAATCAGTTAAATAAAAGAACAACCGCGATGAGCATGAACAAATCAACTTAAGCCACGCATTTTTTTGCAGGTGATCTGTTATTTTGTTTTACATATCTATAAAATCGATTTGCATGATTTAACACTGATAAAATTCGTAAACATTTTATTGTACAACATATTCGAACGATCTTATGGCTGAGATACATTTAGCGTACTTTTGGGTTACAAAGAACAACTTAAGCCTATCCTTACTAGGTTTTGGTTATTTATCCCTATAAAATCACTTAGTTAATTCGATAATTTTGAAAATATTTAAATATATTGTATTATAGATTTGATAACTTAAGTTTAACCTTCGTAGGCCAACAACTTGAAAGTGCTGACCGGCATGTTTCTTAGTCGGTTAGATGTTTCTCCGTCTGCGGCCAACATTTACAACAAATGTTTTAGTTTATTTATCGAAATTGAAAGAAGCCCAGTGATGGCATGTATATTGACGGTTAAACGAGCGAAAAATTTAGAAGATGACAGAACAAAGTGATCGAAAATGGACAAAATCAAACTTAATTTTTCCAACTCCACCTTAATTTTGCCCCGCATTTATTCCCTGCTGACTTTATTTAGTTTTTGTATAACTGGAAAATTTGTATACGTATTTTTAAAACTTTTACCTGCCAATTAAATTAACTGATCAAGTTACATTGTATTGTACTTTTACTTACTTACCAACTACTAAGGTATATTTTCTGTAATCTAAATTTTTCACTATTAGCAGATTTTTCTGTTTTATTAAATTTACAACAAACTGTTTTAACTTAATCAAAAGGTATCGTAATGGATGACCATGAGTATGAGAGGACATGACCAAACTGCAATATTCCACCATATTCGAAACGTATTGTCACCTCTGATCCTACCAGGAAAGGATAACTCGATCTCCTTTAGAGGTTATTAGGTTTATCATAAATTAGGGTCGGCCTATACTAGCTGTTGATCCACAGCTGCATTTAACCGTCTACAACTATAAACTAACAAATCTCACAGCATTAAGATAATTACAAATAAATAAACTAAAATAAATATAAAAACTGCCTTTAGGTAGAGATTTGCAACACAGGTTTAGAAGAAAGATGTTCGTACATTTTCGCTTTATTTCTTATTTTACGCCTGTTATATACATATAAATACATTAAAAGTTTTTAAAATAACAAAATATTATTAGAAATGAGCATGGGAACAGTCAGTACAGGTAGGTTTTGTGTTATACTGCCTTTTATGTTGTCATAAAAATTCTCATGATTCGAAGCCGTCACTATTGTTGATAAATTTTAAAAATCCATTTCACCACATGGTCCCCCCTTCAGCAACATGCGTACTGAATAACGCTTGACTAATTCACGAACAGGGGCTCGGTGGGAAAGCGGACCGCTTTCCCAGGACGGCCGCACGGAGGAAAAGTGAGAATAAGCGAGATTGCCCGGTCCCGAGGATGGAGAACGAGCGAGAGGGAAACGAAGTGAGCAAGAGCCAAGGTCGGGACGCAGGTTCACTGACTCGTCCCCTCTCCTCCGGCCATTGTTCTTGCATTTTGGAACTTGGGACTTGCCAAGCAACTTACAATTTAACTAACGCAAAGCCGTATTATCTTATTGTACCATTAACTGGTCGTTTGGTTCTACCATAATTGCCCATAGGTTGGAATGAATCAGAGCAGAATTCATGTTGCCCTGTTTGTCAAGTTGTTTTCAAATGTTTAAAAACACAACGGTTAATAGAGTTTTCATAACTGATCTTAAATTATGTTATAAAATTAGGCAATGGCATAATTGCGAATCATAATTAAGGGATGGTATATCATTGGATATCCTGCAATGTCAGGGTCAGCTTGTCACGGAGCAACAACCTTGGGTCTGCACATTCTCGTAATGAACACTTTACGTGTTTTCTTTTCGTATTCACAATATTCTCAGAATCCCGAGGGCAAAATCCTAGTTTAAATGAAAGACAGCAAAAATGGGTCCGCCTCTTCTCGCCGCCGACTTGTCATTAGTAAGGCAATTGCTTATCACACCTCTAAGTGTCTTTTTACAATATTAAAAAAAAAAAAAAGAATTCCTGTTTAATAGTGTTTGAATATTGAAAAAAGCGGATTGACGAGACTCTAATTCAATCTGGAAGACATGTACGCTTGGGTAAGTTCGACTGACACACAGAAAATATGGTATTACACTGGATATCCTGCAATGTCAGGGTCAGCTCGACGCAAACTGAGCAACAACCTTGGGTTCGCACATTCTCGTTAAGAACAATTTAGGTTTTTATTTTATTTTCATATCACAGTATTTTCAGAATCTCGAGGGCGAACTACTAGTTTGTATGAAAGACAGCAGCAATTATGAGTCCGCTCCATCACGCCTCTGACTGACACCTCCAAGCGTCTTTTACAATATTTATAAAAAATGACCTTGTGAATTTCAACTTGAAGATATGTATGTTTGGAACAGCTTGACTTAACCGCAGCTACTACTTTGGTTTGGCACGCCCTCACAATGAACCTTTACGACTTTTCAATTTTGCATAGTTGTGTCCCGAATATTGGTAAAAAAAAGGGTGTACTTGGCGCTGAATTCAAACTGGAATATATGTACGTTTGGGTCAGATCGACGTACCTACAGAAAAGATCCTGCGATGGTCAAGGTCAGTTGGACACAAACTGAGAAACAACCTTGCGTCCGCACCTTCTCGTTGGGAACGTTTTAAATATTATTTTTAATTTCGTACTAACAATTTTCTCAGAATACCGAGGGCAAAATCCTACTTTAAATGAAAGACAGCAGCAATTACGGATCCGCTACTTCTCGCCTCTGACTTGTCATTAGCCAAAAGCTACGTCTTTTATAATTGTTATTACAATATTATTTACAAAAAAGTTGACCTAATTGTGAATTTCAACTTAAAGATTTGTATGTTTGACAACAAGACCCAACTTTGGGTTCGCACTTCTTCCAAATGATCATTAGGGCTTTATAATAATGTACAGTAGTGTCTTGAGTTCTGATTAAAAAAAGGTCGACCTGGCGCTGAATTCAATCTGGAAGATCTTTAGCCTGTGTCAACTGGACGTACACACAGCCTCCTACATTAGGCCTGCACTTTCTTGTTGTGAAAATTTCGGCTTTTCCTTCTGTACTCACTATTAACAAACTAAAAAATGAAAAAACAAAAACAGTTTGAATTAAACACAACTGTAATTATGGGTTCTCGGTTTCTCGCTTTAACTTTATTCTTCAATTACGAATCTCTGAGTGTCGTGAATATTTATTTAAAACGTGAAATTTTAATTATGCATTCAATCTGGACCATTTATGTGTCTGGATTTGAAAAAAATCTCGCAGTCGTCATTCAGGTTTGTCCCTTTTGCACTCATAAATTTTCTCAATCTCAGGAGAAAATACTATTTTGCTTCAAATAGCAATATTTATGCCCCTTCTCGCTGTTGAATGGCCATTTATCAAATCCCTAAGCGTTGAATAATTATTTTAAAAAAGTGATGACTCTTAAGATCTGGGTTAGTGTTTCTGAAAATTCAAATTATTATTCTCAAGAAAATATTAGAAGAATTGAATTAACCATAGCTGCAATATGAGTCCGCCCCTTCTCGCTGTTCGTTTGTCCGCTACCGGGAAATGCCACCAAACACTTAAATAACCAAACTGGAAAATCTGTATGTCTGGATCAGCTAACGCAAACACAGCAAGCTACAGCCCTAACTTTGGGGTCCGCATATTCTCGCTGTGAACATTAGTGTTTTATAACAATATGTTTGGTAGAATCCAGGGATGTGGTGCAATGAGTATTCTGGTGTTGAAACTCCGCCAAGCTTTCGGTATTATTTCACCTTTCTCAGGGCTCGACAACGGGTACAACATAATTGCTAATCTGTGTAAGTGAAAATCAAAAATCAACTTACTTTTCCAAGTTAGATTTAATTCATCCATAATTTATGGTTTTCCCAATCGTTGCTCCCGAGTCCTCTCGCTGCTATTTCTCCCCGATGTTCGCTTTTCTACCCGCTGGGCGCACCCTTTTCTTTCTTTTGTGAAGAATCCACTCCTTTACATGCGGCGGGGAGGAGGACAAGCGTTTTGTCTTAATTTTCCCCCTGATCTTTTTATCAACGGTTTTCACTATTTCCATTCAGTACGTCTTGGTCATTTTAACGCACCTTTTATAATAGGTAATCTAAACAGACCAAATTCTGTAAGATATTTTGATAGATGTTGTAGATACATAGTTTCTGCGACAAAATAAGCATAACTTTGATAATTTTTTTGTTTTATTTTGTAATGACCATTATTTGAAAGCTAAAAATGAAGCGTCTGGCCAAAATATGTCATATATCTAATCGTAGTTAAAAGGAAAAAATTCAACTTTGGCCTCAACTCGTCAGTAGTTTCAGTGGCAGACGGATCAAAACTGTAACATATGGGTTATCAAAGCCCCCTACTGTCCTAATTTGACCAATTAGTTAGCCAATACATAACATCATAACTAATGGAGTTAATTAAGTTAGGAGTAATGGCTTCGAGGGAGCCCTTTTGTAAAAATTCATTAACGATCGAATTGGCTTTCTTTGGACGGAGTCCAGCGCCTGGTAGCCTCCGTCTATAAATCCCTTTTTACCGACTGTCCATTCATATCTATTACTATTTTCTTTTTTTCACGATAAGCCTGTTTATAGTTAGGGGAGACGTTTACGACAAATGATCCGTTAACATTGGATTACCGTCCTGCGGCGATCCTTTGTTCTCCTTTTGTAACCCCATATCGTAAATTTACAACTCATTTTGTTAATTGTTCATTTTTTGTTTGTTTCAGGTATGTGCCTTTGTTCCCCAAACCGATTACTAAAAAGCACGATGTGTGAGTACTGTTTAATTTTTCCTGTTTAAAAATTATGACTTAATTATTGAGATATCGTGAGATGCGGTCTGGTGTGATGTATGTTTCAGGAAAACATTTTCTTTATCGTCCCAACGTTTCAATCTTTATTCAGATCATCTTCAGTGCCTGGGATTTACAAATATTAATTTTAACAAAAACATGTAGGATGTAGAAAAAGTGAATTTATACAATGCAAAAAAAAAATCTTTTTTATATTCAATCAAAGTATTTCTACTTACTTAAGTGTTTATTTTCTGCCGTTCCCCAGGCCCTGAAGATGAACTCAATTATAGAGTGACAGTTATATATTTCAACTATTCTATCGTCGTTTTAAAATAATTATAAATATAAACACAAATATAAACTCATGTAAACTATAAAATATTTATCAATTGCAGCGTAAAACAAAATTCATTGATGAATGGGCTTACATTTAGTGAATGTTCGTTTATTGTTTCTCGCGTTCCTTCCTTTTGTAAAATAGTATGATGAAGTCTAGTTTGATATACTAATCTTCGAGATCCGGAAATCATTAATTCGATAATGTCTTTTGATGTTTTCTATGTATTGATATATTAACTGATTTATTTTTATTCCGTACGCTAATTCTCGATGCTTTTATATCAGCCTTTTACGCCATTTATCAATATTCAGTGGACGTCTTGTTGTCGTCTCCCGTGTTGTCACGTCTGTCAGCTTTTATTCAGAAACCAAGGAGTAGATTATCACAAATTACCTTATATATTCTGGTTGTTTTGTCTATTTAATTATACATACATCAAAAAGTAGAAGCAAAAGTCTGCATGTTGCCTGTCGTGTTCCTTGCTGTTGTAAATTCAATTTAGAGTGAGAATATCTACACTAATGTTTTACTTCATACAAGAATATTCAGCGAATTTCTCAAGAGTCTTTTTACGCATTAGCGTGTGGTAAATTGATCATTTTGGACTGATGATTTCGGCTGGTCTTATAGATAAAATACAACGTCCGAATGTTGTATTTTGTGGCGTTTTTCTTGTCAAGTCTGACAGTTTAGACCATCTCAGATCACCCTAGTTTGATTTTTCTGTCGGATTTTTGTTACAGACCGTTTTGAGATTTAGCCTAGAGCCTAGTAAGATGTCTACAAGCCTGGTGAAGGTTAGATTCGATGCATAAGGTTGGTTCAATGCACTAATCAACGATGCAATTTATTGATAATTCTATCTGTCATTTCTCGCTGGTTTTGTCTATTAGGAAACTGTCGCATTGTTTAGTAGGTTTTAGTCAGGATGACCGAATAAAAACACAAACTAATATGATTTATTATCAAGTTGAACAATTTCGTTTTAATTTGGACCTAACCGTTTTTGGTATTGCTGTTCATTTGTTTGATTAGAATACAAAACAGGCGTGGTAGGTCCATTTTTCCTTGTCTGCACTGTCGGCTGCATGTAGTCGGATTACACAAAGCCAATCTTCTCTAGTTTACCGATCCGAAAGAGTTTGTAAGTCGTTGCATGCTCCCAGACAAGACTGATACTTCCGTGTCCTGTGAGCGCTATCGTAAATTTGTTTATACCCTGAAAGATTGAGGATTTTTCCTCACGCTAAGACTTAGGCACAATTAAGGTCATCGAGCCATGCCCTGTGGCAAAACGCGGATGGCATTAAATAAGACGGCAGATTAAAAATGACGGCCTCCCTTGGCCTTTTCATTACCCGTTTCAATTTCAATTACATCCTGACGTGCATACTCTGGAGGAGGGGGGTTCCGGCTTTACATTATTTAACAATTGCAGTATCTGATCAATTCAATTATAAACATTTTACCTTACTTTATAATATATGTCGAAAAAATTTGGAGATAAATTATATTTTTTAAATGAATAGCAGAAAGTAGTAAATGTTATTTACTATTAGAAAAACGCAGTAATACAGTAAGATAATACGTAAATTGAAATTAAATAAACGAAATGAAAATAAAAAGAATGAGATATAAAATAATTAAAGAATAAAATAATTGGCATGGGGATAACTGCCAAGTATTTAGATGTGTAATTGGTATGGGGGAAAGAAGAAGCAAAATGTAAGACATTGGATTTAACGTTGTTTAAAAGTACACAGTTAGAAGATAACTAAGATCATTGTTAATAGATATAAACAAGTTATCAATTAACCTTTCAGAAAAAAATCAACCACGAATCATCAGTATAATAAAAACTTTGACTGGAGAATTTCAATCAAAAAGATCACTAATGTATTCAAGGAAAAACAGGGGACCTAAAACCGTACCTTGAGATAGAGACGATAGGCAATGAAATGCTATGATTTTTATAACCTTTGTTTCCTGAGCTCTACCCATTGAGATTCTACCAATTAGACTCAATAAGTTTAACCTGGAACATATTGTTTAAAAAACAGTTGTTGATCGACGGAGAGAAAAACCTTTTGTAAACTTAGAAAGATCGTAAAAACATGATAACCTCTATCCAATTCTTTTGCAGTATTGTTAGCAACATCAAACAATGCCTATTCGCTTGACTTACCAGACTTTGAAACCATGTTGTTTAGGAGAAATTACATTATCGACAATAAAAAATCGAACGAATTATTTTTAATCTATTTTTAATATTTTAACCAAAGTTAAGGCCAAAGAAATGGATATATAATTATTAACATCGGATTTTGAACCTGTTTTAAATAAAGAGAAAATTAATGCTTTTTTTAAAAATGAAAAGGAATTGAATTGCCCTAGTGAAAAGGCTATATTTTGCCCGGTTTTATTTCGAATTTTGTAGCTCGAGAAAAGTTGTGGTTCGGAAAACGATTCTAAGCGACAGAACTGGCAGGTGTTCGTCCTTAGTCAACCAGTTGACCGTAAATCTATATTTGCCCATTGAGCCACTCTATTTGGAGAGAATCAGCAGTTGTTTAAAAACTCTAAAGAAAATGTTCGAAAACCTTTCATGAATAAGCATGGGAAAGTTCAAATCTTAATTTACATCTTTAATGTTATCTTCTGAACGAATCTGTTCAGCGGAGTATCTTTAGTTGATAATTTCAATTACAGTTGCTGCGCATACATAAATCATAATGATATGATCGTAATGCTCTTAAATTGACCGTGGAATTGAAATAGTCAGGTTTTGGAGGCTTTTGCTAATTGTAAAGCGTCAGAAAGGGCTGCGACTTTGGATTTTTAAGACTGTACTTAAACATCAAATTAGGCCCAAGCATTAGACTGTAACGAAATGCCCCGCCATCAAATCGAATTAGATAAAACAATAAACATCTTGATGGTCAAATAAGAAGTTGAAAACAAATGTTAAATTTGTTTTAAACATTGACATAATGAAACAACGCAAATGTTGGAAAATAAATTATTCTTTTAAAAAGACAGCATAGAAAATCCAGTTATATTAAAACCAACTGAAATAACAATATGATTTCATCTACCGTCGTTTTGAGAGATGTGAAGTATATTTTTTGATGATAAAACGTTTATTAGGAAGGGAAGGTTTATTTAAAAAAAAAGTAATGATTTGTAATAAAGGGCGAGAATGTTTACAAAATAATATTAAACTTGCATAGTATCTGAAAAAAAGTATATCTTTTTGCATTATTTCTGCTGTGCGCCTTTTAAACTCCACAAATAATCTGAAAATAGTTTTAGGTTTTAAATCTGTTTATAATTTATTTGACAATTATTTATTTCAATGTATTAAGCCATAAAGAGGCAGGAAGGAATGGAGACATTTTTCGTCAATTACCCACAGTCAGTGGATGTTTCATGTTTTTCTCGAGTATGACACTCAAGTAAAAGTGTAAGATTTCTTCCTGTGGAATGCGAGATAATAAAGCTATTGATTGATAGTTACCTATCAGTCAGGTCTTCTTATCCTTTTGTCGGACAAAGCTTCGCAATGTTCTTTGTGTGATATTCCGAAATCGTTAGATTTCTGCTGGTTGCCTCATGTTGGCTATTAGTTAAAAGTCCAGTTTGGTTCTATACCGTAAGATAGATATTTTGTAAAAAGCTGATGCCCATTTGGCTCTATGCACTATAAGTCGATATTTTCCGATTGGTCTACAAATTCTCGTTGCTTCAGACAGAAAATTTTCGTCATTTATCTTATTTAGTGGATGTCTGCTTGTGTCTCTCCCGTGTTCGCTCCTTGTTGAAATGTTATTTTTGTTCTTGTCCCTAAGTTAGATGTAGATTGATTGACTAGATCCAACTGGCTATTCTTCAACTTTAGACACGCTTCGTCATTGAGTCATTTTCAGTGGATACCTGTCTGTTGTCTCTAGTGAGCTCTATTGTTAAAAAGTAAAGTTGGGTTCTTGGTACTAACTTAAAATAGATTGACTAGCTCGTACTAAACTATCTATTCTTGCTGGTTTTATCGAAGGCATTGAAATAACTCGGCGGATGTCTGCGTGTTGTCTCTCTAGTAAGCTCCCACTGCTATTTTTAAATAACCAAGGGGTAGATTGATCATCTCAAATCATCTTGGACTGCTTATTCTTGTTGATTTTGTCTGATCTACTTCGGTGAGTGTATCATAAAAGAATAGTAAATGTCTGCGTGCTGTAGTATGTCTGATGTATTAATTTAAACGTAGAGTGGATCTTCTTTTTTGGAGGTTTGGCAATTTTCTGCTATTATGTAAGCATATTTTCATCATTTATGGAATATTAATCATTTATGCATTCTTGTGTTTCACGTGTTTCTGTCATGATTTTTAAATCTGTCTTTTTATTGAAGCAACTTAAGAGTAGATTGATCATGCCTGATCGTTTTTAGCTGCCCATTTTATCCGGTTTTCTCATACCCTTTCCGTCATCATTCGGAGTGCCTGCTAATTTTTTCGCGTTAGGTGCTTTGTATAAGTTAGGTTTGATATGTTAATATTAATCTGTCAAATGTGCTCTGCGAGCCTACGAAAAAGCTCGTGTTAAAAAGCAGAATTAAATACTAGACTCTAACCTCGAAATAGAGTCTTAGTTCCTCAGCAGAATGTAACGTCCAATCAGAACGTTGAGAATTCGTTTAGGAACAATTAAAAAAATGTTTTGCTGACCTGCACTTTTCTTTTTTTAATTTTGATAATGTTTCCTGTTTTGAGAACTCAAGGATCTTGTTTTTAATAAATCATGGCGATAATTGTAGCATCGAATTGATTATTTTTGGCAGCCTGTAACAGTTATTTCTCTTTTAAAATAAAACTATTGCCAAATTCTTGGGGAAAAAAGATCAAAAACTACTGTAGTTATTCTAAAATTGTGTCGTACAATATATCGTTTATATTTAGTTGTGTGCAAGACTATGAACATTTTTAAAAACATTTAAAAAATAGTTTTTCTTCTTATTAAGTATAAAATTAAAGTTTCCCAAAATTAATTTCACCAATTAAAATTGTTATGAAATGTTTGTTTAAACTTTCCAAGAGTATTATTATCTTTACTCTGACTTTACCATTATTGAATGTTTAAAACAACATAATTTATGATTTTGTTCATGTGTCTAACAGTGCGTTTTTTAATCTTTACAAAACATGAAATATGTTGTATTTTTTAAATTTTTCTTAACGAGGGTTCGTAACTGTTGAGGCCAGATCAACCCTCGGGGTGTCAGTGTTTTTGAAAAACAAAAACAAAAAATGTTGTAAGAAGTATGTTGGGTTCGAATGCAGGGCGTCTCGATTCGAACCCTGGACCTCAATACAGTGATTTGTGCCGTATCAACCCCTAAACAGTTGCGAGCACCGACGCCCCCATGAAGTATGTTATAAACGTTTTTTAGATCGAATTGTGCATTAAATTTCCTATGGAAATTTATAAATTTTAACAACGACATAAGCATATACCATCTGTTGCCTAATTTATGGATTTTAATTATTGGACTAATTTTATGCGTTAAATTTCAATAATTCTTATAAAATTCTTTATTTTTGACTATTAAAGTTTATTTTCAATCTTGAAATAGACTATTTAGTGCCAGCTCATTTTAGAGTAAAATCACCTCACCAGTTAAACCAATTTTGCTACTGTTCGTGGACAATTTTACAGTGTTTTTTTTTCTTTGGGAACGATTCTTTCAAATGTGTCTTTTTTTCTTTAACGAAAGAACTATTGCCAAATAAACGGTTGAGTTCAAAAGAAACAAACATTGGTGTTATTTTTGAAAGTTTTGTGTTTTTTGATTCAAAATAAATAACTTAGGGGATGATTCGTTTAAAAAAACAAATGTGCAATAGGTTTTTAAAAATTCATGAAAATTTTCAACGATTCATGCCCGCGCGTAAATATATCATACCAAGGCCATTTGTGACGCGTTATCCTGATGTAATCTCCTTTCAACGATACATCCAAGTGGCGGATTCGTTCGTTTTGGCTTTTTTCGAGCAACAGGGCGGAGAATTTGCATATATTCAAATAGAAATTGCCAAACGCAAGCGTTCGCCCCGAATTGCACCAGACGACGCGAGCGCGTTTGAAAAAAATCTCCCGTGACAAATGACCGACGTACGTTCAAATTACCGTTTTTGTTCTAAGTTTCCGTGTCTTGAAAAATGCAGCTGGATTATCCGACTGTCCGGTTCCACCACGTGCCTTCAACCCAAGGAAAAACAATTCAAATGCTAATAACGTTTTACTCGAACGAGATAAAGCGAGACAAAAAGTTGTCTACGAGAACGGTTTCTAAATGGAACATAATCACTATCAATGTTAGAGATAATCTGATTTAAAACACCTTTCAACTTAAAAAGACAAAAGTTTACTTTAGCCAAAATAGCCAATGTTACATTAAAGTATATCATTTTATTTGTACTATATATAGAATTGGAAGGTGAACATAGAACGAACCACAAACGTGATAGATCCTTTTTAGTTAGTATTCTTTTTGAGCCGGGAATAGCTATTCAAGAATTCAGAAAAATTCTGACTTTAGGTTCGAATTCCGCTCGTGGCACTGACTTTTTTTTATCTCATCCAATACCTCCCTTAAAGATTAATTAATTGAAAAAAGTATTTGGCCAATCGGACCATGAACTCTGATGGCTTTAACAATTTTAATTGCACTTTAACATTTACCACTTAGTGAGACAATTATACAGTTAAATTTTCATAATTAATGCTGTAGTAGTTCATAGGGATCGAAAGACAAGTATCAAAACTGTACTGATCAGAGGTATCGTTAAAAAAAGATATCAATACTTTAAGAGTATCTGAACAACGGTATATATACAACTCAGTTGAAATCGTAAGGAAGCGGTCATGAATGAGGAAGTATAGTAAAACACCTTTTTTTCATTTTTTGCCGATGTTCCGACCTTTATTCGGGGCACATCTTCAGAGCATAAAGTGGGGCGCTATTCTTGTGCTGTCGTATTGGCTTTGGGTGAAAGTGTTGCGCATTATCCAAATTTTAAACATTATGTGCTGCCATTATCAAAACGATCGATACTTTCAACGTTCAAAAACAATCACATTTAAAGTATAGTTATCGATGTAGGCTGAAGTAGTGAAACATCAGTCCGTGTTACTGATATGGACTGAAATATCGAAATATTTTGATGTAGCTTGAAGTAACAAGACAACTTACAAAAGTATCGAAAAGCCGAATACTTACGAAAAATTTGGATACCCTAAGTATTGATAATCGATAGCAGGAAGCAAGAAGGATCGGTACACCGGATTTATACATAAAATAAAAAACGTATCGATACACCGAATTATCATAACAAAACTCGATGTGACGAGGTATCACAGCAAATCATCGATTCAATAAAATATCGAAACAAAAGTTTATACAGAATTTTCTGCAAAAGCGAGTGGAAAGATTGTATAACTGTACAATTTCACTGCATTTTCCATGAAAGAAATATTTCTGAAGCTCTTTTGCTCCCAAACAATGTTTAAATTTGTCTTAGCTCAGCGTTGGTGATTTTTTTTTTTTTTTTTGCAGGGTCCAATATTCTCGGAATAAACCAATATTGCCTTATAGTTTAATGGGATTGGGGTATCAAGGTTGTTTTTATGGAGGACAATTTTTATTTAGGGGTATCACCCAAATTCTACGCTGAAATGTTCAAATGCCGAAAGGTGTCTCAATGACAAAAATCAGCAAGGATAGGCAAAGTTAGTAACGGGCAGGTAACCATCAAAATATAAGTTTATACAAGTTTTCAGGGGTGAATGACAGATATTTTTAGTTTTTAACTTTCACCCAGCTTTCGGCACTTTATTATATCTTATTGAGGGCTTTACAAATATATTATATATATATCTACTTTTGGCTAGTTTAACAACGAATGTATAGAAATAGCTAACATATTGGACTCACTGATTTTTGATCAGAAGAGTAGTTAAATTCGTTATTTTCGTGCTAACACTTGACATCTTTTCACTTTTTTTCGTTACCTTTCTAACTATGAAATGATTAATTTATATAAATATCACAGATGGGAAAAGGGTGTAAGTAAAACCGACAATTAGTTGAGGCACGGTTTATATCTTCTACAGAGAAATTTTCCCTCTCATTTTCATTTATATATCATACTAAACTGTGATCTATAAATCACTTTTAACATACTAATTTAAGATTTAACTCTACATAACATAATTATAATTATTCAGATATCGAGAGATGCGGTCTGGTGTGATGCAGGTTTCAGAAAAACATTTTCTTTATCGTGCCAACGTTTCGGTCTTCATTGAGATCATCTTCAGGGCTCTAAGTGTTTGTCTTCTGTGTACTTGTGCCATTCTTTCGTGTCGTATGACAGTGTCTCTCTGTATTGTCTCTCAAAACGGCACGCAAGAATGGCACAAGTACGCAGAAGACAAACACTTTGTGCCTGAAGATGATGTCAATAAAGATCGAAACGTTGGCACGATAAATTGTTTTTATGAAACCTACATCACACCAGAGTGCATCTCACGATATCTCAATAATGATCGATTAACGGTCACTAATCTCTTCACATAAATCATAATACAAATAAATAAAAATATAATTACAATGAAATAAATTGTATAAATTATTTAATTATTATTAAATATTAAGTCATCATGTAGGGTATTTAAATACGACTATATGCCGAATTTAACTTATTTGCCTGGCTACAAATTACAAGCATTGTCGTCTTTGAAGTTACACATAATTTTTTCTAACAGTCTCTGGCTCAGGTTAGGTCCTTTTATATTGATTCTAAAATGTTCAAAGTTAAACGTGTGTTTATTCCTTTGGCTATGTTTTAGACTACGCAGTACTTAGTCTGTTTGAATCTTTGCGCTCACAGGTTGGTGTCTGATTTCGGTCTCCCATGTTTCGTCGGGGCATAGGAGCAATGATTGCATTGTGTAGTACACTACTGGAGATATGCCATGTATCAATTTGAAGAAGGTAGAACAATGTGTCGAAAGATAGGCGAAGTTTAAAACTAAAAATATCTTTCAATGGACCACATCCCTAATAGGACCTAAGAGAGCAGGAGGAAATCTCACGAAATTTCGTTTATTTTACTGTGTATAATTTTATTATTCTCCTAGTATTTGTGAGAATTGTTTTTTTTGTCATGGATGAAGAATATGGATTAGAATATAATCTCTTGCTTTCTTGAAAATTCCACACAAATTCCTTTGATATTGCTCTCTGCACTCTTACATCTTACTTTTTTTGAGCGAATCTCTTAAGATTATTAACTGTGTTTATTTTGTTCTGATTCCGATACTTTGTCAAAGGTGCCCAAAATAGTATCATATGCTATAATTGTCGAATGGAAATTGCTGATACTAGTAAAGTATTGATACTTCTGTCTCGTCTCTTGGGGTTACAGTTTAGTCACCGTGTGATAATTGTTATGTAGTGCTTTAACTCTTCTAGAACTCGTCTTGGATTTTTGGATTTAGAGATTCCTGATGTACTGCGTGTGTCCTCGTTATGCCTGTTGTTATCCTGCCTTGGAATGCCAGGTTTTGCATTGGATTTATAATTTGGGTAACCCTGGTAGAGAGCTAAATAATAAATTTACTTAATCGCTACTGATTTGGCGTTAGGCGTCAAATTATCTGATTACTTTTATTCCGCTTTACAACAGCATAACTGCGTTATATCGCCTTGCGCGACCCATTGACCGGTTACGATATCAATAAGAACTGCCATAAAAAGCAGATTTCCGTTTTTATGACACTCGAGAGACATAAATAATAAACAAAGCCGTAAATCGCCCGAGCGTCGATAATTAAACACACTGGAGGATCCGACGCCTTGGCCGAGGGAAAAGCCCGATTAGGGCCGAGTCTCGTCGGCGATGCGGATGTCGCGAATTGCGTAAGGTCTTGCTGTTTCGTAACGGCGATGGGCCGGAAAAAATCCCAGTCAAGCAATATATACATTCTAAATTAACACATACATTTTTAACTTGTAAAGCGCTATGAATAAAGGAATTTTTAATTATACCTTCGTAGTCCGATAAAGATAATTATTTTTTCCATCTTTTTTATTTAAACTTAGCATTATTCAACTGTATTTATTTGGTAAATTTTATTTTACGACCTACATCTTACTTTCGACTCAGAAACATATGACAAATAATAAATGCATTCAAAAACCCACGAGTCATGAAGGGATTTTCCTTAGTATTGTTTTTATCTCTTAGCATAACGTACGTTCTCACCACATAATTAACCTTTACTTTAAACCCATGAAATAAATTTTAAAATGGTTTTACATATTAAAAAAAAAGTCTGAAATGCAAGATAATTCTAGTTTTTTGAAAAATTGATATTGCTATGTTTTTTTTCAAACGATTTTAAGAATCCTAAATGCTCAACCATATTTTAAAGAAATTATCCGCGAATTTGTTCTAACAATAGATTGGTGTCAGGGGCGTCGGTGGCGGCAAGGTTTAGTCTTTGACACGGCGCTCATCACTGTTAGGTAATGGTCCCGGTTTCATATAATCCAGCGGCCCTGCATTCGAACCGGACATACTTACAAATGGGCTTTGTTTCAAAAACACCGGCACCCTGAGGGTTTATATGACCTCTGCTGTTGCGATCCCTCGTAAAAAAAATATATATATATAGATTGATCAAGGACTCATGAATTTCCGTTCTTGGATTATATGAACGGCTACATTTTGGATAGATTAATTCAGGATAAACTTCTCCCCTTGCACATTTTGCAACATTTTCTCCAGACCTCAGCCCTATTGCGTGAATGTGGGATGGTTTCAAAATGAAAAATTGTAGCCATTAAATTTAATACTTTTCGTCTTGCTACTTAATGAACCAAACAACGATAGTCGTGAGAGGGAGAGGTGACGAAAAGGCGGACGAGATGGCCAGGGCCCGGGACTTGATCACCGCGATCTGGCCTTCAGATGGCAAAATAAGCATTACAACGCGATTAGAAGAGAATCGGAGTGCCTGTGGGCTGGATTGGCAGCGAAGTTCTCGCGTATCAACAGTGCTGCCGATAAGAGGCTCTCGGAGTACTGACCTCATCAGATTACTGCCATGCGTGCCATTCACTGACACTTTTGGCCAAAAACCGTGGTATGTGTACGGGGTGCCCTTAGCTCCAAATGAAGAGTGCGTAGGAATGCCACTCGATATGAGAATTGTTCTTGAGCAGTGCATTTGGGTTGTATATAATAATGATAGTTTTGAGTCCCTGGCTTGAATGTATTTATGAGAAAGCGGTAAAAGCACATGACGACTGGTAATTGTAGTAATCACGAAGCTAAATGAAACCAGTCATGTGTATTTTCACAAAGCCTTTCACGGAAACAGCTCTTACAATGGAGTGATATCCGACACTCACGTCCGACAGTTTAATCTCATAGTTTTGCTTTACACAAAGGTTAACAATACGATTAAAATGTTATATGTAAAAACTTTCTTTCCAAAATTTTCATTTTAAACTGGCCGGTCTGACGAACAATCCATGTCGGAGGTGATTTCTCCCTCAACCAAGAAAAAGCGTCGAAATTTTACATTTTGACACAAAAGGTTCAAAGTGAGGCTGAATAGGATGAGTCAAAGGACGGAATTAATCTAATCCGTTTACCGAGTGAAATGAGATTGGCGTCGGTATCCCCACGACAAAAGACAGGTGTTGCCCCTCTATATTTGCAATCTTTGAACATTGAAAACCAGTGCCAAGACCAGATAAACGGATGAATTTCTTCCATCCTATAAAAACAACCTTACAATTAACATTAAAACTGGTATACGAACAGAAAGATACGGAATTATAAAACCGAAACTGACTTTAAATTGGATTATTTATCAATAATGTTCAATATTCACAATTCACAATAAATTTAGTATATTTGTATCCTGTATCCTGGAGGATTTTGTTAAATCATCGAGGCTACGAAAAAATCCCCTTAGTTTAGAAAACGTTTCTAAGTCGTATTTATCCTAAGTATGATACAAACCATTCGATTTTATAGGTTGTGGCTAGGGATTTCCTGAAAGTACCATCCTAACGTGCAAGGTGCAATAAAGAGCTTTCCCAGTAGCTTCGTCATATCGTATATGATTCTGCTGATGTTATGATAACGTAGAAATGGTTCAAACGTCAGCAATCTACCTGAATTTATCTGTTCTGACTGCTTTCGTGAGATGCTCTTTTTCATTTATCCGTATGCAGTGAACATCTGTTGTTGTTTCCCTTGGTCGTCCCTGCTGTCAAGTATGACGGTTCGATATTGTTGAAGTGAAAAGAGTGAACGTCTACGGTCTTTTCGAGCTCTGGCTATCCTCGCTAATTTAGGCATAAACAGTGGATATAATTTGTGATTGCACTGAGCTGAGAGACAAAAATTGGGCTTCCTTAACATTTTAAATTATTTCTTGGACAATCTTCCATTGATTATCTTACAAATATTTGGTCCGGGGGTAGGCCGCAACGTTTTCGCCATTGTCACGGCGCTCATCACTGTAAGGTGAAAGTCCCCGGTTCGAATCCATAGGTCCGACATACTTACAAATCAAAAACATTGACACCTCTATATATTACCTGTGTTTCATTAAAAAAAAATATATTTGGTCCGTTTTATACTACTAGAGTTAAATGTACCACAGATAAAATCTCCCACTTGAGTTTACAAACGGTTTTTATAAATAAATCTTTGAATAGTCAATCTCTTCTTTGTAGGTTTTTCTGTAAAGTTTCTTTCTAACGCACCGGTGGCTTGATTTTTTTAATGTGGTACAATGTTTAAGTTTCAAATTTGTTTGAGCGATGGTTTTAAGTGATATAGATTCAGCTTGAACCATTGTATTGTAGAAAGATGGGAGAAATCAGCGTTTGTGGCCAGGGTGCTCAATATTCGCACAACAACTGTTCGAAGGGTCTTCCTTGACCATTACTTCTTTAGTACTTTTAGTGGTTACTCCCTCTCTACCAAGACACTGGTTACTCAAGAATAGGTCGCCATCGTGTCACATCCATGAGAGATAATAGTTTTACCGTTTCGAATGAACTCGTAATGGACATCAAGAAACGACTTCAATAATGTAGGAATGTTAGTGCCAGATTATGCACTGTAAGGCGAAGGCTGGATACGTGCGAGAAGGTACAGAAAAATTCGATTGTTTTGCAAGAATTACATCAAATTGCTCTGAGTAAGATTGGGCTGAAATTTGTTTTTGAATGAGTCAAGATTTTATTTGAGGCCTTCTAAAGTTTTGTAGAAGAACAGAGCGATATATCATCCCAATATTTTCACTCCGGAGAAGCTATGGCGCTGGTGGTGTTAGGCCTTGCCGCCGGCATTTCTATGGAAGGTCGCGCAAACTTGATTTTCATCAAGGGTTCCCTAACGCGATACGATGAAGATGTGTAATCTGAAGGATTTGTTCCTTTGTCCCACTAATTTGCGACAGTTTTATTTTTATGCATAACAGTGCAAGGATTGCCTAGGATCTTCGGTGACTACTTGGAACGGGCTTCAATTCAATCACAATGATTCAATTAATTTTTCACTCCTGACCTCATTCTTATAATTTAAAGCACATTATTAATAGAAACATCTAATCTAACAAAAGTGGCAAAATTAAGCTTTCTGGATTAGGACTAAACCATATTTTTATATCAATTTTGTAGACTTTTTTGTCCAGAAATGCAAATGTATTATGTATTTGATATGTCCATATGATCCAATAGGTTTATGCAATGAATTATTCTGGAAAAAAGTTGTTGCGCAATGTGGTAAAATTTCCACATAGTAATTCGAACGGATCATAAATCATGATAGAGGAAAAAATATTTAATTGATTTAAATTGATGTAAATGCATGTGGATTACATTACGAAATTGATTGTCGGTCCGGATGGTTATAACCCAGCCCTCTTTACTTTAATAGTGTGAATAATGGCTTCGGCGAACTCGAAACTATTTCCTAGAAGAGACGACTGTTATTGACTCGGCTACAGAGGGTGTGATTGTATTCCAAATATGCTTTGTTTTTGTTGTGTTTTTATTGCATTCATGCATTCAGTCCAAACTAGTTATTGTGTAAGTTGTTGGCGACATAACTTGCCGGCGGTAGTTTTTAGTTGAACTAAAAAAATTAAATTCCAAAAAAATGATTGTATAGAAGTATTTGCAGGTTCTGCACAAAGAATCGGTTTATAACTGGAACCCTTTACATTCCGAATATCCTCAGGCCCGTCTGCTAATTAATCCGATCAATATGGAAACCCCGGGAATCCGGTAGTGTTTTTTTCTCGGCCTTGTAACACCGCCGAGGCTTACCATCGAGTTATTCGACGTTTGGGGATGGTAAATTGGACCAAGAGACCGTTTATTGGCGGTTATCGAAATTCCAGAAATTTCGACTCTGGCCAGAAATGAATCTCGATAACGGTAGCCTCTCACAGAGGAACGGCTGAGCCGGAAAATCCCAAAACTATGTGGAAAAACAAGTATACTTTCGGTCATTAAAGCCAAGTCCTTGAGCTATTTGGGCTGCCTATCATTATTTTTTACCTATATTAGATGGATGTCTGCATGCTATCTCTCTTATTGTTCCCTGCCACAAACACCAATCAATATTTACTATAAATACACTAAAATTTGTGCGTAGATTTAGATTTATTACATGGCTGAATATTTTAGATGGTTTTGTCAAAATCTTTACAAGATACCATTCAGTGGACGTATCCATGTTTTCTCTCGTATTCGTCTCTGATGTGAAGTCCGATAAAGATCAGGCTACTTGGAACATTGAAGTAGATTGCACGCTTTACGTGAAGCAGATATAATTCAGTGAATGCCGGCTTGTTATCTGTCACGGTCTTCTCCAGCAGTCAAGGTTAGGAATTATAGCTATACACTAACTTATGCGTAGATTGATCGTCTGCGACAATTTTGGATTGCCAATTCTTGTTGGCTTCTAGCAGACGGTTCACGTCATGCAGGATGCAATTCAGTGGATGTCTGCATGTTGTTTGTAGTATTCGGCTTTGCTGTGAAGTCCGATTAATATAGATTTACTTGTACATAGAAGAAGATAAGCCGATGTAGTTCCACTATTCCCACTTCTTTTCCGAGCGGTTTACTTTACTCCGTTTGTTAGCAGGGGTTATTTCCAGTAATTTAGACTCCAGCCTGAAATGAAACTCGATAACGGCAGCCTCTCACAGAGGAAACGGTTTGAACAGGAAAATCGGACAATCATAAAAAGATAAAAAGCAAGTACACTTTCTGTGATTAGAGGCAAAATATGCCGATTTTTAATCGTCCGTTGTGCTTTTTTTTCTATTCTCATCGTATTTGCCATCTTTATATTCTTCTACTAGAGTAGTGAGGATGTGTGATCACCGATTAAAGAAAGAAGTAGTTTCTACGTTCAATAAAAATCAGTGGTAAAACTAATCATTGTAAAACAGAACAGAACACGATTTGAAATAGGTTGATAATTGAAATCCTTTCCTAATTAATTTCATTTAAAAGCTTTCGTCTCTTTCGATGTTTATATAAAACCTTTAAAATTGACTTACAAAATCTTCTGTAAAAACGAATAAAATAAATCCTTACTGTGGATTAAGTTAACTTTATTTAACGATGCATGTCGCCCTCCGGATTTTTTAAGAATTTTTTAAAAGAGACTAAGATTTACTAAGAGGAAAACTAAAGTTTTAGTTGAGTCTTTAATGCCAGGACTTTCACTGGTGATGGCGGTAGTTAATTTTGGTTTAAACTTGAGTAATTCTGGTCTTGCCACTTCGCTGCCGTACGAGCTTAAAACTTCCCTACGTCAAACTTCCCCTTTGAGCTTAACAATCTACGATATTTGCTGTATATCCCTTTGAGATTAAAATCCTACCAGTGCGCCGAACCCGGGGGAGAAAGATAGTGGCAATAAACGAAGGGTACGTTTTAGAACAGGGGGATAAACCATTGTTGTCGCACTTATGGTTGATCTTGAGGAGTCAAGCGGATCCTGTTTTGATAACCCAAACTAGGAAGGTACAATAACGCCCGAAGGATGCCAGGGGAGCACAATCCCCGCTTTCTAGTAACCTCATTATCATTATCACATGGGCCTGTCAGGAATTATATTACTTTAAAATTCCAATTGGCAAAATTACATGTGAAATATTATTCGATTCAATTGGACTATGATTACGTTTTATTGGCTTGTCCTTTTAGTGCAAATATAGGACAAAACAATGTTTTAATTCGAGAAATTGCAAATGTTATATCTACAGCGAGAATAGGCGGACCAAAGTTGTTTTCGATTAAACCGCTATCAACCTTTACAAACAAAGCAATTACCCGATTCAAATTACATTTGTTGAATGTATAGTTTGAATATTATAGTCTGTAAATTGTGTATTTCCAGGTTAATTTTTCAATTTCAATATGTGGGGTTTGTTTTATTGGAAAATTCTTGTTATTATAGAATTGTATTTTTTTACGAAAACTAAGTTTGCCTTGTGATAATGTGTTTTATTTAGACTACAATGTGGTACTTATCGGCGTATAATTTGTTTAAAGCTGTTGAAAATGTGAATCCGTTTTATATTATCAAAATGTTAATTACAAGGAGAGATTAGGTTTGGAGCGATTGAGTCAAGTGTGTTAATACGGCACGGGTGTTAAACCTTCGCATGTTGGTTGTTACTTGAGCGCAATGCGGGTTTACGCATTTGGGTCACTCGAGAAGATAATTTTCCCTCTCGAACCGCCTGCGCAGGCACTTTTCGGAAAGACGGATTATTTTTTTAAAATCGAGAAATCGAACGCATTTGATAGGTGGTTGATCGATGGTTTCAAGGGTTCGTTAAGCCACGGGAAAATTAATTACCTAGATAATTTACTTATGCCTGAGATAAAATGCCGTGCTGGGCCGAGGAAAAAATAACAAGAACGGAAATTTTAAAATGTTAAAGCAATTAAAATTAATATAAAATATATCGTCAAACGGATGGGGGTAATTTTTGTCGAACCTCTTGGTCGAAATTTTCAACCGACTCATTGTTACATCGTGCGACTTTCATTCATGGCATTGCACCATTTTTCTAATCAGATAGAATGGAAAAAAAAATCAACGGGCCTCACGGAAACGTACATTCACACGACCATTTCATTTAATTGCCCCTACGGTTTATGATTGCGAACAACTGGCCTTTCTAGAAAATACACACATTACGCAAATTTTCGATGTTGAAAATTAAATTGTTTTTACCACGTGTATTGTAGTTGTCGCCATTAATAAATCATTCAAGAGCTTTTAGCATAGGTAAAGCCTAAGGAATATAGACTATAGATGATATGTGCACTATTTGCGGTATTGTTGAACCTTTCTATTTAAAATTTCCGTACAGTTTTGATGTACATGTATGCGGATTTTTACTGTACCGATAGGAAATTATCAATACCGAAAATTGTACTGATAATGATTAATTATTTTTGTAAGTTTGAATTAAGGAGCCATAAGACCTCCCCAGTGATGGAGGGCCAGGCCAAAACTCTCAAAAGTATTCATCAAACATTGTTTAAAAAGTCAACAAAAAACAGGTAGATATATTGATGTAACGAAAATAATAGGTTAAAAAAATATTTTGTACAATATTGTTACCGAAAATACGTATTCAATAATATCGAATTTATAGATTTAAAAAATCTATGCTTTAATACATTACCATAGGCTGGTACTACGAATATCTCCCACTAATAAATACATTCACTAATTTCGTGGTCCGCTTGACCAATTAATTCATTACAATCAATTAGGTTTTTTATTGAGTTAAAAAGTCAATGGCACTAGCGGTATTCGAACTCACGATCTTCGGCTTTATACGCCGCTGCTCTACCACTTGAGCTATCATGACCACGACCCACTCTGACATAAACTTCCCATCGCAACCGCACCTTTTGAATTTTCTCTTCTTTTTGCCTTTACGATAGCCGATAACTCTCTTTAATAGCAAAAAAAAAAAGAAAATAATTTTATGATTTAAGTGTTTTGGCCAAGGAATAATAGAGGCCCTGCACCTTGACTCTTTGCGTCCTCTTCCTTCGTCCTTTTTCTCAACATTTCCATTCGACAACATTCTTTGTTTCCCGGTGCGAATCTAATGTGAACGAGACCTCTTCTCGGCTCACCTCTCTCCTATTTATTTAAAAACCTCTCCCATGAGCACCTCTCATTCTCCTTAAATTTTCCTTTAATATTTCCAAAATTTCCCATCTTATCCTTACCTTCAGACCGATAGGTCGTTCTAGAACCCTTCAGTGAGTGATTCCTTTTTTTCTTTATATACGCCAAATCCTAAATTTTTTCTTTCTTTTTTTTAACAATTTTTTTAAAGCCAAAACTATAGAGATTATTGAATTTGTAACTTATTAACATTAGCCCGATAGTTAAAATCGATAAAGTAGGCAATAAATTGTATATGTCTACAAATGTCGTTAAATTTTAAAAATTAAAAGATGAAATTTAATGCAATATGTCGAAAACAAAAGTTTATAACATATTTAATATGGGTGCTTCTTCGGTGCCTGCAAGGATTTAGGCGTTGATATGGAGCTCATCATTGTAGAGTAAATGTACCCGGTTCGAATCCAAGTCTTACAAATGCGCTTATTGCAAAAACACCAACCCTCGTAAACATAAAAACATAAAACCTCGTACAAAACAATTGTTATACTTAAAGGAATACGGTTGGCTTTGAACTATAGTATTTTAGTAAAGAAAATTATATGATTCAAATGTCTTAAGACAAAAATACCGATTCAATAATAGCGAATTCTTAACTTTAAAATATCGATGCTTAATACTATCGCTAAAAATATACCGCATATTTATGACGTACCAGTATTGCCGATAGGTTTAATTTTATGACTATAGTTTACAACAATCAGCAAGTATTAAATAAATTAATGTAACTATGATAATATTTTGCTCATTTTTTTTTAAATTTCCTCTCTACATAAATTGTTAATGGATTATTCTTTTATACGAATGTCACACTTTTTAATTCTCTTTCAAACATAATGTTTGTTCATCCCAGGTGGCATTTCATTATTCGGGAATGATTCAATCTTTAGAAACATGTCAAGGCGTAATTTTTTGCTTGGTTTCGTTTTACGAGTTTAAACTCGGTTTGAAACTTTTATTACTTAAAAAATTATATACTTAAAAATTAACGAAGAAACCTCGCTACTATTGTAAGATCGATTAAAACTGATCGGTACCTAATTTCTTAATTATATTAAAAATTTATTTGAATAAAATATATTTAAAACTTTGGAATCAGTACTTTTCGCGATCCTATTAATAATGTAAATCAGTAGCAATCAAAATATGAACAGTTTGAGCCAAAAAAAATGATTGTTCAATTCTACCTGGGGAATTAATTATTGGTAATTATATTCTCTAAACTTCTGTAATAAAAACCTTTGAGATGTAAGGTGGTTTTCGGCTTAGTGCTATCTACAAAGGATCAAAACAATGGACGGGCTTGGAATTGGTGGGTCACTTTCCCTGTTGTTCTTAATTGGATTTCCCCTCGGAAGAGGACCCTCCCTAAGATTTTCCCGGATAAAAGGACGTCTTTAAATATTTATTATCCAAAACATTCTCTGCGACCGTCTGCGGGGTTTCTCCCCCCCCGTCACCATAAAAATTTCATGTAAACAATCCGAAAAAGTGTGTTGAATAATTCAAAGAGATTCGGATGCGGAAATCTTCCCGGCTCAATTATTCTTACCGAGGATATGACGGTTTATCTTGCGAGTAATTTTAAAGCATAAACAGTGCGACGAGGGCCTAAGGCATTCTCGAATATGAGGAAAATCCGCCTGGGCGATCCATTACTGGGTTGATTTATTTTTATGATTAAGTTAGTAAGTTATTTTTATTATAAAAACTCTACTGCAGTCTTTCCCATTATTGATATTACATGTTCCTGAAAACATAAACTCGTTCGATGTAACAACTTAGGCTTAACCGGTAAAATAGAAACTAGTAAGGTTTCTCTTTGATCGTAATTGTTTATTTTTAAACAGCTAATGTTTAAAAAAGATCTGACTGACTTAACTGTTTACCTTAGCTCCTCTGTCTACAAAATTACTATGTACTTTTCGAAAACTAACAGTCGTCTCACTGAAATCACTTTTCATAGGCTTTCAGTTAAAACGCCAGATTTTTGATGTAGTGGGTGTAATAAATTTTTCATATTTTTGACAATTTTTTGGCTATAGAGGCAGGCGAGCGCTTTTGGAAAAAGAAAATCACTAGATGTCATGAAAATCCTAATGGTAGGACGTAGGACCCAATTAAGCCTTGGACATGGCAAATTAAACTAGATTCATTCTCTAGGAGCGCCACAAGCCTTTATTAAGCTAATGAAGTAGAAAGATATTTTATGAAAGTTGTTCCCTTTTATTTATACCACAACGACCGGTATTAATTGGTTCCACCTGCTTGGTCCCTTACGCACAACACCTACACGGCAACTGTGACCTATTGTCATCCAAATCGCGTCATACAGTTATTTCTACGGTCGAACGTCCAGGCCGATTTTTTAGAGCTCGTTTCGCCGTTCCATACCGATATTATTAATCGGTTATCACACGGAACACGTGTTTGCGTGCGAGGAGGACGGCGTTTTATTTTCGGAGACGCCCGGCCATTAGTCACATTGTCTTACCCGCTAGTAGCAGCCGGGGAATTTATTTTTCCCAGGTCATCGAAACCGATCGCAGCATTTGATTTGTTACTTCTTGCGCTTGGTTCTACTGAAACTTGGCCAGGGTCTGGTCTTGCGTTGTCTGTCCCCTTAAACGACACTTAATTAAAGAAATTCCCTTGTATAAAACAAATCTTGCGAGCCTTTATCCTTCGCCATTGGTGTTTAAGTGCAATTTCTTCTCATCTATAACACGAGGTCGATGCTACTGATAAAACTACAGATAAATAATAATGATACGATTTGTTTTCTTGTATAAATAAAATGAGATACGGTCTGATTGAGAAACTGTAATACCATACAAACCACTGATAGCCATAGGTACCATTGGAAGAATAGAAAGAAGGGTGAATAGTCGTTAATAATCACCACACGATTCTGTGGAATGTTTGTTTTTCCATGGTTCACATAGGCAAACGTAATTTTTGATTAACAACAGTCCAAGTAGAATAATTTGAGGTCTTTTAGACTGCGTTCTTCTGAAGAAAAAAAATGAATTATCTAAGAGCGAAATGTTTTGATAGGTTAAAACTTAGGAAATAAAAACTGAAAGAAGGAAGGAGTGATAGAGAGAAATAGAGGGATATCTCAGATGAAAAACTGGAAAATCGTATATCGTAAACTATATATATTTTTATATAGCTTATAACATATATTAATATAAATATATTATTGTAAACCAGTTCATGTCTAACATTAAACAAGTTCAGAAATTCTTGAGAGAAATGATTTAATTACGATAGGTTGTAAGAGAACTCAAGAAAACAGCGGAAAATCATTTACTGATCGGTACTTCCAAATTTTTTTATTAAATCATCATCATAATTAAATAATTTTTATTAAAAACTCATGTATTTCGGATGTCGTTTGATTCGGTTTTTCATTAAGATAATTACGTTTTAATTAATATAATAAGAATATATACTTAGTTTTAACGAAACAACAAAATGTTAGTGTCCGTTTTTCCTTTGATATATAGATAGAAACTCATGAGAAGGGGGACGAAAGTACGAAATAGAGCGAGAGTGAGAAGGAAAAGTGATATGGGTGGGATATAAAAATACTGATTAAAAAATGAATATGTAAACATAGAGCACGAACGATATTCTAATAAAGGGAAATAAATGAGGACGATATTCGAAAGATATTAGATAGAGAAGGAAAGAAGAGGTGATGGAGAGAGAACGAGAGATGAGAGACAGAGAGACAGAGATAAAAGGATATATAGGAGAGAGAGAGAGAGAGAGAGAGAGAGAGAGAGAGAGAGAGAGAGAGAGAGATAGAG
>CM077107.1:20520331-20535801 GCA_039619505.1 Cimex hemipterus
GAGAGAGAGAGAGAGAGAGAGAGAGAGAGAGAGAGAGAGAGAGCGAGGGAGGGGGGATGCCTGATAAAATGTACTAGTTTGCAGATAGATACGGAGATTGGTAGTAGATAAAAAAGTAGATACATTGATAATTAGTTAGATAAAGATAAGTGGATAGATAGGTTTCTAGATAGAATGATGAATATTGACACGTAGGTAAAGAAGAAGAGAGGAAGATTGTGGGAGCGAAAGAGAGTGAGGGAGAGAGTGGGTAAGTGGGAGTGTTATTTCTGTTACCCTTTTTCCAGTTGTTTTTAGTGCTTTCTTTTAAGCATTTATCTATGAATTTAATTTATTATTAGAGCACAATTTTAGAGGAACTCCTTAAGCTATATATCGATCCTACTACATTTATTGTCGATCATCAGTTTGGATTGATGTTAAGTAAAGCCTTTGATCGGATATGCCCTTGGGTATACTCTAGAATCTTAAGTCCTCCCTTTTATCCACTACCTCATCTTAAAATCCTACTTACCTGACAGATACCTCGAAGTCCTCAGTGGGTCAGCCAATTTCCAACACAGTATAGTCACTAGTTCTAGATCGAGCCCACTCTTAAGTGAAAGGTTTTCTAAATGTAAAGCAAACCTTCTGGTGTGCCACTCGTGGCTGCACTGGAAGATTAAATCCTCTCTCGCTTCTTTTACCTCCTGACTCTAAAATCCTACTCTTCTACTATTACAACACTCTTCTCTATGAGAAAACTAACGTACAGATTCCTAGCCAAGAAGAAGTATCTTAGAAAATGTACACAATAGACCAGACGTTCTCCGAACTTATACTTATTACCTAGGTGTTAGATACTGCTTTTGGTCTCAAATAGAACTCGACAAACTGACTTGAAATGACAAATTGCTTCTAGCAACGGTTACGAGTTACTGTAAATAAATTGATAAAGAAATTTTCATCTTCAGGAAACCTAGAAAGCAGTAGTTAAAGCGATGTAAAACTAACGAACATGCAAAACTTATAATTTTACCATTATTTTTCCTTCCATCTACTACTCGATCATCCCTCTAAACAACTATTCTATCCAGCCTATCCAGCTAATGAATATGATGAATCATTTATACTTGTTACCCGTTGTACATACGGCATGGAATTATTGGGGGGGGGGGGCTAAACCACACGTTCAAACTCGAACTCTTACAATAGAAAATCTTCCGAGCCTTACTATTTAAAATCAATTTAACATTCATTATTTAACAATATCGGGGATTCTTCATTTCCTTCTAATTGGTTACGGATTAGATATTTAATATTGTTTAATATTATGGATGTTTTAATAGAAATTGCTTTAATAAAAAATTAATAAAAACCTCGAGAATACGTTGTATCTATATCAAGTTTTTACAGAAGATGGTGGTTTAGAGCCTTTTGCTTTTCTCAATCAGCACTCAATTCTATCATTGCAGTAACTGACACGACCTGTCAATACAATCATTCTTGGGACTCATGTCAGGTGGTTCTCTAAAATTGTCTCCTGTTTATCCCGGTTTAGGCCGAGGTTGAACTGCTGTGCTCAACTTCCCCGTGTGTTTTCCTTTTCGTGACTGATTTACGTTGAAAGGACAAGTTAGTTGACAGTTTACGATTGTCTTTACTGTTTCAATTGTAGGCAAACGTCCCGGCCGAAAGCCCGACCGCAAACTATGCCAGCCGGGGGATAATTGGATGAACGCGAGTCGTTAATTATTCAATCAAACTTAACGAGATGATTTAAGTTTGTACGAATGGAGCAAAGAGTTTTCGCATTTTCACCCCCTCCAATAGATGAAATACTATATAATCAAGAGCTTCACAATAGTTTTGTAATGATATGATACGTTATCCTTCATTAGCGAAATATATTCGCCGTTTGTAAAATTAGAACTGTGTCACAGGAGCAAACTGCTGCATATAGAGCTAATTATCTCTTCTAATTAACGACCGGGGCAATTTATTGGACTCCGTAGCGTCTGTAGGAATTCTGCAAAATGGATTATCCTGGGAACAAGGGGAATTTAACAATTCTGATCATTCATAACACTGAATAGAAAAAGAGGGATGTAATTATTAAAGCTTTCCATTGGTCAACGCTAGGAGTATTGTTATTAATATTACAAAAAGGAGTAATGTTCTTGTTGATAAGCGACTCTCAGAACGTGAGACAAAGTCATTAGAGTTGCAATGTTAAACCGGTACATTTTAAATATGACAATTATTTGAAAATCGAAGGATTCGGTTTTGTGTGATGTGAGTTAGAAATACATTTTTTTGTATCGTCAAGGCCTTGAATTTATAAAAATTGTTTAAATCCTACAGATACATATAACGTATGAATAAGAATTTATTAAATAATATTATTTGTACTTCCACAGGTTGTGTGTTTTTTCTGTGTAGTCCCGCCAAAAAGTGTTTGTGCGATTTTAATGTGTTTATATATGTTTTGTTTTGATGGGGTGGAGAAGGAAATAGGGATATAATTTTATTTTTCTGTGATGGCTCTTTTTTTTTGGACGGAACCGACTTTAAAAAATAGGTAATGGTTTATTACGTCGGTTTGGGATTATTATGGAAATGAAAAACCAGAAATGTAGGGTATGCAGAATTTTTTGATGTGTGGAGTGTAATGATTGTTTTATATGTTGTATGTTTTGTGTGTTAAATGTATATTATTGATATTAAATTTGATATATGATTTTAGTTTAACGTGCAATCTGGTTGTTTTATTATAGCGCATATAAAAATGGTATTTTTTTTTTTTTTAGTTTTCGATTTCATGTATACATTGCTTGGCTGAAATCTATTTAAATATATCTAATGTAATTTGAATTTGATCTGTGGGATGTGCAGTCAATATTAATTTATGTATGTTTTGAGGAAGGGTTATGTAAAATGGGGAGTTGTAGTGTAACTGTGTTCAATAAGTGTCATAATTATGCCTGCAAGTATTCAGTCTAGTTGGCTATGCCCGTCCCATGGCTTTTTGTATTAATAATTGTTGTATGTAAAGTATCCGTTAATGCACTAATGTCAAAACATCGTGTGGGTGTGTGTGCTATATTAGGGACATTTATCTTTAATAATGTTCAGTTATTATTAATAATTTAAAAAATGGCTAAAAGGAGAGAAAATTCAAAAGTTTGGTTTGAGATATGATCGTGGTGTCCGAGTGAATCTAAGTCACGATAGCTCAAGTAGTAGAGCAGCGTCGTAATTAGCCGAAGGTCGTGGGTTCGAATCCCGCTCGTGGCACGACTTTTTATCTCAACCAATCCCACCCTACATTAAGGGTAGTTAATTAATTGAAAGATTATTAATAATGTTCAGTTCAGTGCTATTGGAATGTAGATGAAAAACTGATGAAACGCCTAGATGTGGGGATGTTGATTTGATTAATTCTGTTAATGCTTTATTGGTTATGCATTTTCTCATTGTATGTTGAGGAATTTACAAATGAAATCATTGGTCTTAGACGATGCTCACGTTTATGAGATTTGACAGAGTTTCGTATGAGAATTGTTTTGGCGTGATTTGTAAGTTATGTGTAATTTTCTTTTTAAATGTTTCTTGAAGGGTTTTGTTAGGTAGTGATTTAAGTGTGCTTTGTGTCTGTGTCATTGTCAATTATTAATTTTTTTCTTTTACCAGCAGAAAGAAAATGAGTATGTTTGGATTATTTGGAGATTTTTTGTTTTAGTTTGTTGACTCGATTTCTAGTGACATTATTGTAAGGGATTTGTTATTGTATTAATTCATTTTGATAAAACTTGGGAAGCATTGGGAAACCTCAGCCTTCTATAATGTGTACATCAGTTTATAACCTATACGTTTTTGCGTCATTTTAATAATAATAAAAAAATTCCGAGCCCTGAAGATAATCTCAATGAAGATCGAAACGTTGGCGAGGTAAAAAAAATGTTTCTCCAACCTACATCGCACCAGAATGCATCTCAAGATCTGTAATTAATAAGTAATTAACGGTAATTAAATATTAAACATTTCTACGCGAGAGGAACGAAGAACAAAATGCGATTCTATGAACAGATGTCAATTACACATGGTCATGAAGGAAAAACGGATTCTGAAGGACATCGCAATCGATGTTATGAAACACGCATCTGCAATCACTCGGAGAACGTTTTTGTTGTAATGCAGACAAAACTAAGTTGTAGTGAAAATAAATGTATCCTTTATTCATATACTTGCCCCGAGTGAAACAATAATCATTTTTTAAAAAATATTTAACAGGTCCTTGCTGGGCAGTCGAAAGAACAGAAATAAAATCCGAATTACAAAAATATTTATTATTCCTTCTATGAAATAAACGAATTCAATTCTTCGTAATAAAATAGGAAAATTTCAATTAAAATATCACACAAAAAGAAATAAAGTATTTTCTTTTGCGAACCTGTTTGATATCTACAAGAAATAGAAATAAGAAAGAATTTTTCTAAACAAATTTTTTGTTTGAAAATAAAATATTTGCTTCAATAATAATAACAATTTAACATGATGACTACAACATTAAGAAAAAAACAGAAAGTCCATTGATTAAAAATTGTCATTTTTACAAAAAGTGGAATGGAAAATATAAAAACGATAGACCTGAATCTATCAGGGTTGATATTTGGAAATATCACCGTTATACATATTATAATTTTAACGTCTTTGTTCAAAAAATTATGATAAAAAAAAGTCGTACGTTAAATCGTTATCTGAGAATAGTGCAAGTTTATAACTTAATTAAAACGAACAAATGAAATTGGCGGACTTTCTTACGTTGGTGTGCATCCATGAGGAGTGAGCAGCTTGTTAACTTCGAGGACTTAACAATTTGTGAACTTTCATTGTTTGGAACGTAGTCGAAAAGAAAATTGGATTAAAATCATTCGGTTTGGTACGTTAAAAGTTAGACGGACGGCTTAAATTTGTTAAGAGTTTAAAATAAACATGAATTTATCGCAGCGACCCCCCCTCCCCACCCGGGGGCTTGTTAATAAAGTCGTACAAACGTTTAAGGAAGGGATCATCGGATGCTGAACGACCCGCTTTCTGCATTCGCTTCCGTTCCCAGGTGACGCGGACCACACCTCTTATTAGCGCTAATTATTCTACGAGTACAATTATGCAATTAAAAAGCAATTACACGGGTTGTCTGCGAGATTCGCCCCCATCCCCGCCCTTGGTATCCACGGCGAGAGATACAATTATTTAAGTTCCAAGTCCCAAGTCGTTAGGCCCTCTCTTAAACTCTTTCTCATCCGAGTTAGCTTTGCAAAACCTTTGTTTAACCCTTATTTATTTCGAGAGCCATTATCAGTTTCCTCCATCGGCCTCTTTTGTCTTCAACCCCGGCGCACTGCGGTGGATTATTTTGATTAAATTCTAATTAGTTACGACGACCAAGTAAAAAAAACTACTTTTTCACAAAAAAATGTACTTTTTTCAATATAAAAACGCAGATTAAATTAGTAAATCCTAATTGAAGACAAAATTTGGCTCCGGAGATCTGGTGTCAGAAATTGAGGTCAACAATTTCTGACGTTCACGATTATATTCGGCTTATCGCTTTGGCCCATCGCTAATCGTATTCAAGGTTCAAATGAGAAAATGAATTTAGAAACTGTCTAATGTTTGTAGCAGGTCGTTAACTATAATTTTTCTAATATCACATCATTTTTCATCAATCCTTACGTCTTTACGACTTGCACCTTCTAGAAGCGCGAATGTGCATTATTATTTAAATATCGGCCGAACAATGTCACTCACATATAAATGTAAAAGTAACAATAAAAAATGGGAAATTATGTCAGAATATCCACAATTCCTATTATAAAAAAAAGTCAAATTTCAAGTACGGTACACATTTAACAAACTAAAATTTTTGAAACCTTGCACGACTTTTTCCTAAAAATATTGCTTTTTCCCATGGCCGGTATTTTACCTTTGATGCTTACCTTTTTTCGCCCGGATTTCTAATAATCCTAGGAAGCCCATTCTCAAAGTTTTCCATTTATGATGCTTCGTACTTTGTAATTTTTCCGAATTGTTTATTTTAATTGGTTTTAAATTGGTCATTCTTGTGGTTCTTAAAAGGTTTTTGTTCCTTAATCGTAAAGCAATGCAATTATAGTATTATATTTAAACATTTAATTACAAGAAGATTATTATGAATTTTAATGAGAGTCGTAGGATGTAAATAGTAACTATTATGGCACTTATTTTGCAGACTATTTTTTTGTATCTATTTTGACCAAATTTGGTTCATTGTAGATGTGTCCATTTTATTCTTAATTCCCTATTTTCGTGGTCCGCTTGACCAATTAATACATTACAATTAAGCTTTTTAGTTGTGATGAAAAATAGTCAATGGTACGAGCAGTATTCGAACCCACGACCTTCGGCGATTGAAAAATGGCAAAAGGAGGGAAAACTCGGGGTTAAGATGAGAAGTTTATGTGCGATTGGATCGAGGGCACGATAGCTCAAGTGGTAGAGGAGCGGCCTATCTAGCCGAAGATCGTGGGTTCGAATCCCGCTCGTGACATTGACTTTTTTCATCTCAACTCAAAACCTTAATTAATTCTCATTTATTCTTAACGTTCAGTGGTCAGGTTTGTAAAGAACCTGAAACCTTAACAATCATCTCTCGCGCATGTATCGAATACATTTCGGTGCTCAAATGTGTCCCCTCTTCAGCGATAAATTTCGTCAACTTGGAAGGATCTGTGAATCTATTCCCCGTCTATTTTTGTTACACTCGACTTAGGGCAAATTTGTTGTACATATGATTGACCCCGTAATGAATAAACAAACCAAGTTGTACACAACCATTTGTTTACATATTGTGGACTACATTCACGAGATTTTTGGAGCTGGTTTCCAACTGTATCTAAAGAAGCCCCCTGAATCTATCCATTATTTTTTAAATTCGATATTGACAAAATGTGGTTAAAACCAGGTTTACTCGCTTTATTCAACAGAATTCACGAAATATTTCAAAGCCAGATTTACACAAAAACGTCGCAGAATCTATCGAATTTTCTTTAAACTCGATATTGTCCAAATTTAGTCCACACGTTTTGACTTCACAATCGATAAACGATGTTTTTTCCAGTTAGCTTTAACAGTTTGAGAGATTCCAAAGGACACGTTTGAGATGATGTTTAGATAAATCTATAAAACAAAAAATCCGAAACTATGAAAAAAGCGGGGTACACATATTTTGGGTTCCACAATAAACAAAATAAATTTGGCCCTCTTATCTTGGGTATTTTGCAAGATATTCGAAGCGCTGAGATGATTTCGAGATGCTTCTAAAGAAATCTTAGATTCTTGCTCCTATTTGCCGGTTTTGATTAAATTTGCTACAACAATATTTGTGGTTTTTGGTTAAAAAACAATTCCAAGTGATTTTATTTAACGTAAAATCGTTAAAAAATAATAACAAATTGTGTAGAGATTAGTGAACGTTAATCGATAATTATTCAGATATTGTCAGATGCGGTCTGGTGTGTGATGCAGGTTGCAGAAAAACATTTTATTTATCGTGCCATCGTTTCGAGCTTTATTGAGATCATATTCAGGGCTCAAAGTGTTTGTCTTCTGTGTACTTGTGCCATTCTTGCGTGTCGTGTTGGGAGTGCCGGGAGTCGAAACGTTGGCACTATAAACAAAATGTCTATCTGAAACCTACATCACATCAGACGGTATCACGATATCTGAATAATAATCACAAACCACGCTTCTAATTCATGTTATTAAAAAATTACTTGTTATAAAGCCCCCCGTAAGAATGGTTCGACAATTCTGGGTAACCAATTGAAAAATATGAGCATAACTGAGGAAGATTTAAAGGGGACTAGATATCTTACATGGAAGTTTCCACACACTTCTGATAAGTAAATGTAAGTAATGTTTTAAAAAATTGAGAAAACGTTTAGCGGTGTGTATTTAGGTAAGATAGTTCTTCGGGAAAATACCACATTGACTCTGGTATTTTTATAATTGATGTGGTTTCCGTTTAAACTGGTTTAAATGCGTCAGGAATTGTGAAATCTTGGGCGAGGGAGAGTAGATTTCTGGAGGTCGTTACGAGGTGCACTGCGACCGTAAGCACTGTGCTCAATTACCCGTCGGGCTCACGATATTCCGAATTAGGGAGCCGAATTAATTTAGGCCGCTTTCCCTCCTCAGCCCACCGGCAAATATAATCATACGGAAATATATTAAATTGTCGAGAGGGGATCGAATGGGGTTGCTACCGCGGGTTTTAACCCGTGCTCATCGCTCGGATGACATTTTCGAAATCAGTCTCGACGTTTGAACTGTTTTTTTGAATCGTTTGTTTTCGAATGTTCCCCCGAGAGAGAATTATTTCTGAAATTGTGGTAATTCACATCAAAACATTTCCCCGCATAATTAATCAAATCGGTCATCCTGAAGTGACAACATTGACTTAAATTTGCATCTTGCTTTCACTTTTATTTTCATTTAATTGTAAACTAATTAATATTGAAAATATTTAGTTAAACTAGGTTGCACAGACTAACACACACAAACACACGTGCTCAAATTTTGCGTTGCTTTATACACTCCAATTTGCGGTCCTTTATGATCATGAATGATTATAACGCTTTTCCAGTAAAATTATATGGAAAAATGACATTTGACTTGATTTATTGGTGACGGTATCGTCACAGCCACCCCCTCCTTGGTAAAAACTCGTTTGTTCGAAAAGGACCCAGGAGAGTTTAACAATTATCGTAACAATATTCAAAATGAAAATGAAACCTCAGTACCGATAATACAAGGAAAGATAATTGAAAAACAGGAGATTCGAGAATATACAATGCGAAGGGGGGTAATTAATTTAAACACAAAACCTCGCCGATGTTGGATTCGAGGTATCCCGTCCGAGGAAAGTCAAAGAGGTTCTTATTTCCCTAGAAAACAAAAGGACGTCTGTCAATCTGAATTAACAAACAAAAATCCAGGGGTAAAACCATTGTCGGATTTATAGTCGTCTCTATTGTTTTCGCTCATGGGGATCAAATAATGCAAGGGATTTTGAGCCCCTTTTGTCTTAACTCTACGCCTGTTGAAATCGCGAAAACTTAATTCAGACCGAGTACGATTTCTTTGATCGGTATTCAAACTTCTGTTCAAGAAATTTCAAAATTTTAATCAACCAGAGAGAAGATTTAACACAAGGAACTCGGACAAAAAATCTGTAGTGAATTGTAGATAAGCAGTGTCCGCCGATGTAATACAATAAGAGTATGGTAAAATAATTAAGAGATTCGATATTTTTCTATAGTTGTAAATGTGTAGAGATGAAAGTTAATCGCTAGTTAGTCAGATATCGTGAGATGCGGTCTGATGTGATGTAGGTTTCAGAAAAACGTTTTCTTTATCGTGCTATTTCGATTTTTATTGAGATCATTTTCAGGGCCTGGGATTTACATTGTTTACATTTAACAAATTCATTTATGATGTGGAAAAAATGAATTTATGTAATGCAAAAAAATATTCTATATTGCAAAGTATATCTGCTCATTCAAAGTGTTCGTTTTCTGCGTAGATATGCCATTCTTGCGTGTCGTATTGAGAGTGCCAGTGGGATATTGCTGTGTTATGTTTATGTAAGTTCGATTTTTGAAGGGGTGGGAAAGGAAGTCGGTAAAGACAATTTCGTATAAGGCGTCAGCTTCTCTTTGAAGTGAAAAGAGTTGACAAAGGGAAACAATGTGTTGGTAACGTTTCGGTCAGATTATCCTTTCAGCATTATATAGAAAGGGATAAATAGGAAAAGAGAAGCTAAATTATTGGAATGTTGGACAATTAGGCTTTGTGAAAAGTATTTGATGTGTGGAATGTAATGATATATGTATATTGTCTTTTCTATACAGACTTCCTTTCCCACCTCTTCAAAATCCATCATATAATAACATAAAACAGCAATATCTCACTGCCACTCTCTACACGACACGCAAGAATGCCGCAAGTACACAGAGGACAAACACTGAGTGAGTAGAAATACTTTGAATATAAAACATATTTTGCATTGTATAATTCACTTTTCCACATCCTAAATTTATTTGTTAAATGTAAAACATGTTTATAAATCCTAGGCCCTGATGATGATCTCAACAAAGATCGAAACGTGGGCACGATAAAGAAAATGTTTTTCGGAAACCTATAACATCACAGCAGACCGCATCTCATGATATCATGATATCTGACTAATAATAGCTGTAAAGTTGTAATCAAAATATTATTTAAAAATTATTGTGAGTGTATCGAGATGTAACATACTTGAAGCTAAGTTGAAGTAAATGAAAATTGCTTGACGATGATCTTAAACTGTATAAAATTGTGGAAATTCTATCTGGCTATGTCTTTAATCCAAAGTGATTTTAATAAATGCGAAATCATAAAATGGCTGATAGTATTCAATCAGTGAGAGATCTAAGTGTCATAATTGTCTGAAGCTCAAAAACATCAGGATTCATAAAAAGGAAACACCATCCAATTGAAAAATGTTAATTGTAAAAAATCGTTAAGAATTATTCTGAATACAATTCCATAGTGCCGTCACCGTTTCGTACAAATTAAGCAGAAAAAGTGCAAAGCAATATCGTATGATACTTTGCGTACAAAATGCATAGAACATTCCATAAAAATTTCAACTGATGAGTTAAGAGTTCTGTTCAAAATGGACTCTCTTGAAGAAAGAAGATTCATTAGATATAGTTTATTATTTTGTAAATTGTTGACAAACGGAATCGACTGTCCTAAGTGATTTTCATTTTTCATTTACATATAAACCGTAGAAACATAGTTCAGAAATGTTTTCTGTAAAAATGTAATCTCTCTTAAAACGCAAATCAATTAATAATTGTTTGGGGATTGTAAAAAGATTTTATATTTCATTATATTTTGTAAACTGTTCGACATACAGGATTTGGACCGTCAATAAAGAAATAAAAATGTTTTGAGTAAACTGGCCTGTAATGAAAAACCCAACGGGCCCATAAAGAAAGACCATTAGTGTCATGTATCCTTTTTAATTAATATTTAGCAGCTCTGGGCTTAAAAAAATAGTTTAATGAAAATTAAACTTTAATTAAATCGTTCTTATGTGGAAACACTGCACCCTTGGAGAGCTGTACCGCTGGATTAGTTTCTACAAGAACTAATTATTTTTTCTTACGTTTTATTAAAATCGGAAAAAAAGGTGTCTAGGGATAATTACCTACTTTTCAATGTATTTATTAAAAAACCCAATATATAATTTATTTAATTAAAAAAACATACACTAAAGGATGACAGGGGCTATGAAAATACGACACGTACCCTTAACATGAGCAACACAGGAGGAGGATTCTCTAAAGGTTCGGCCTGAAGCGTACAAGCTCTCCATTTCTCGGTGGAGGAGAAATCCCGAACAAAATTTCTTTTTCCACCATGAGACCAAAACCACCAGAACAACCAACAACCACCACCAATTCACAAAGAACTAGGTCTTTACTTTGAAAGTTTGAAGATTTCCTTGATGAAAATTGTCTTCGCGTGTGGGCTCCGGTTCGGTAGAGGAAATCTCCAAGAAAATACAGCTTTGAGGATTTTCTGCACATGTATGGCTACCTTTAGAAACAAACTACAACATCCATACATTACACAAGACAAAAATATTAATATATCATGAAACTAATGGAATATTGAAACGGGAAGGGAATCAAAATAAAATAAATGTTACAATTTTGATAACTCATCTCAAACATATTGTACAATTAAACAAACAGCGTATGTCATTTCTTTTGGCAATATGGAAGAAAGCAATATGTTGAAAATAAATGGGTTGGTAGAAAAACGAAGACAGCTTTTCTCGTTGAAGTTGGCATTGTGCCGAAAGAAAATCAGTTAGTACAAACTCTCGACTCATAATGTAAACAAACGGCATTTAACAAACGTAAATAAACAGATTGTGCATTTCCTCGAGTGAAGTCAACTGTGAAGGTGGTGAAACCGAACCGGAATAAATAAAAACCAAACAGGAATTTTCAATGGACCTTTCAGGAAATTGGACTTTTTGTGACGTAATTTTATTTTTGAGTTTACCTTCATGCTGAGCACGCTCTTTTCAAAATTACGTCGTAAGGCGAAAAGACCAAACCGTCGAATCAGTCAAAATTAACCAACAATGATATAGTTGATGGTAGGTGATGGTCTGCCATCAACTCTCGTTGCCTTCTAATTAACCTAATCAATTTAGGCAGGTTTTAAAATCTGCAGATTGCCTATTCGTTAATTAATACACAACTAGTTGAATTTGGGTAGGACATGCTACCCAGTAGCCTAACATACTTATTTTCCTGCGTTATATTTGGAATTCCAGGAGAAAAACAGCCATTTATAAAAAACGTAATCTTTTAAATTGAATAAACTGTCTGAACCTAAACCCTAGGTTGTTGTGTTGAATTCTGTGTGATTTTGTAGACAGACATAAACAATCAAGCTTTCAAATCAATGACCAGCATAAACATAAACCACTTAGGCTTTAATATTATATGTGTGATGAGTAGGGACCGTTAGTCGATAATTACTCAGAAATTGTGAGATGCAGGTTTCAGAAAAACATTTTCTTTATCGTGCCAACGTTTCGATCTTTATTGAGATCATCTTCAGAGCTCAAAGTGTTTGTCTTCTGTGTGCTTGTGAGATTCTTGCGCGTCATGTTGAGAGTCTGTTAGCATTGAGTTTAATAGTTTTTCTGGAGCTATAACAATAGTCGCTCCTTGAGTTACGACCTGCTATCTCATCTGTCATATTTCTTCTTTAAACCCACTATTTTCTCTCAGTTCACTATTATACTAAGAAAACTAAAAAAAAATAAATAAATAAACAATAAATAAAATAAAATAAAATAATAATATGCAGAGGCACAATATTTCATGCCATTTTTTTAACATATGGCAAAAGAGTTATCAAGAAATTGCCTCCTTACAGTACCGATTTTATTGGACAAAGTGAAGCCAGTAAAGATTGGTACCACTTGAAGTACTAATACAATTATTGAACTTGGAGTATTAGAAGGGTCTATACTGCGTCCTATTCTTTTTATACTTTATAATGATTGATCGTTCCATCATAGCCTGAGGGGTACTCTAATTGACTTTGAAGATGACTTGATAAAGGTATAGATTACCTGTTTATACTTCATAGTTCTCCTAATAGAAAAAGCTGTTATTGCATTCCTTTGAGGCGAAATGGTTTTTCATATTTTTAAAATATTTTGAGATACAAAGAGTTAAAAAATGCTCTGCAGAACCGTTTTATAATAATTACGATAAATAATAAGTATAGAAAAGAAATTCACGATTTTGATATGATTGTTGCGTAATTGGTCTGATTTTGATACTAGTTTTGCGAGCGTTCGAATATGCTTCGGTCTCCTAGAGTTTTCACCGGAATGATCGACTCGTGTGATTCGATATGACGGATTAGCCACGCGATTTTCCAAGGAAAACGAGCCCCAATGCGTTCCAAATAAGAAAATCCATCCAAGAGGAAGAAAATTGAAACATCACCGGAGTGAGACGAGTCGAAAACGCCCTGGGGATTAATTAACGTCCAATGAGAATATTTCCTCAACCATGAACAACGCGAAGATTCAGGCGGTGTAATTTTTATACAAGTTTAAAACAAAAAAACTATGCCATAGAATGATAAAGAACTGATTGATTGCACAAGTTTCACAGACAACTGCATTGCGGCAGATTTTGTTGGGTTCAACTACAAACCTGGAGTGACGTGCCTCATCATGTTTATCCTATTCTATTGACCAATCTCATGTACTCACATTATATACAAACAGATAGGACAATTTCAATGCATTGTCGCTAGTTCTCATCTCAACCTTGGACCACCTGGAGCTGATTCGTGATATCTCGTCTCACAATTATCGAACAATTAGAAGAACACAACTAATTGAAAATAACACCAGAACGCATAGTTGACTCTAGTAAATGAATTTTGTCTATTTGCAAATAAAAATGTAGAATATAAGGTAATGGCCTGTTTATTGTTTAAAATCGAGATTATTTCCCTCAACACGATTATTATCTGTAAACAATAAGCAGCAAATTTATTTAGCACTCAGTGGAAAGATGTGTCGATAAAAACATGGACGAAGCAATTTTATTTCCCCTCTTTTGTAGCAATAATAAATAATAGCAATAATAGCAATAATAATAATAAGAAATAATAAATATCATATACTCATTTTCATATTCTTCACATTATTTTTATCATTACAGAAAATTGTAGTTTTTCTTTTGTATGAACAAAGTTTGCCTCATTTGACCATGATATAGCAGTTTTCTATCTATCCTCTGATGTCGATTGAATAGGTTTGCTTCATAAAACATGCAGACATATTGGGTATACTGTAGACTGGTAGAGAGTGATAAATGAAGTTGGATGAAAGAAAGTGGTTTGGGGGGGGGTACTATTTACAATTTTTTTTTAATTCGTAGGCTTCAACCTTCGTCAGGGTTATTTACGCCTTAAATGTCTATCATGATCTCTTATGGTAAGGTTAATTTAAATTTTTGAAAATAGATTAAATTTCTTTAGAAAACTTAGCCTGTTATGGTGTTATCACCTAGAATTTCTGAGAGGCACTAGTACAACTTTTCCTATCGTCCTCTTTAAGCTCTGCAGGCTTTGAGAATGTTTCACAGTAATGGGCACGTTACAGAATGCTGGGGCCATAAGATGGTCGTGTGAGAGTCTCATGTGTCCTATTCTTAAACGTGTTATAACGGACTCATCACTTAAGGCTCGAAAAGATTCTCAAGAGTAGACTTGGTTTCTCATTGTGGCATTTCTTCCAAGTTGGTCATGCCATCCTCATGGGAGAGTGAAGCCGGACCGTTTGCCATGTTTTATCGGCAGATTTGCCGGTTTATCCGCTTCTTCATTCCCAACACTATGCCCAGGAACGTGCAGTGCATTTCAAATGTTCTGCACAAGAGAAAGGGAAAAAAGTTTTTTTTTTTAATTTTATCAGATCGGACAGTGAGTCAGTGCAGATTATAAGTTTTAAAATTCTCGAGGTAGCATCTTCTTTAATTCAGACATCGATCGCATAGGGCTCAGCGGTAGTTGCTGCAGGCATGGGGTAATGAGGACATACACTGACCGTCTCCACAGACAAAGGCTCCTGAGTCCTTTGATTTACATTTACACTTTGAACGCCACGTTCCACCTAGACTCTCACATCATAGAATTAGCATTCGCGACGAAAACGAGAAGACCTGAAGAGATAATCGAATCAATAAACATATAGGATGACATTAAGTGCTAAAAGTAAGCTAGCGAAGCGCTCAACTTCAACACTATATATATATATATATATATATATATATATTATATATATA
>CM077107.1:20536220-20558231 GCA_039619505.1 Cimex hemipterus
ATATATATATATATATATATAGAGAGAGAGAGAGAGAGAGAGAGAGAGAGAGAGAGGTCGATGAGAAGAGGGATTCGAACAGACAAAGAACAAAAGCACTAAAATTAACGAGATACGCATGCTTATGGTTTTAAACTATGTCTATTATCTAGATGTAGATGTAAATGTAATTTTTCCAGGGTTTGGTATACTGCGCCCTTTAAGAGCTATTGTATCATCCCCCGTTCTCTGCCTAAAGCCATCGGTGAGTCCTATTTCATCAAAAAATTTGATGGTTTTAGTGGTTGAAGCTCTTCTATGGTCACATTATACATCCCAAAACATTTACTCCTGCTGGCTAATGTAGCTCCGTTTAGTAAATGTGTTGGTGTGTTTTCTGCCTCCTCGCAGAATCTGCAATTGCCATCTTGGATTGTTCCAATCTTCTTTAAGTGTCCGTTTAATCTGCAGTGTACTGTTATGAATCCTGTTAGGATTCGCAGTCTGTTCCTGCTTCCTTTGACACATTCTGTGAATTCTTTCTTGCCCAAATTGGTTAGAAAATCCTTGGATTGCCTATGTCCAATGAAGTGAGTTCCATTGTTCCTTCATTTTCTTTTTGTCCTTTTGTCTGAGATATTCGTTGATAGTTGGGGTTCCTATGCCACCAAGGGTTCGGGTCGTATCAGCAGTGTGACAGCCCATTTTCTTGCAAGGGTGTCCGCTTTCTCGTTGCCTTCTACTCCCATTTGTCCTGAAACCCAGCAGAGGCTGACTTTATTCTGCATACCTAATGTGTTTAATTTGTTTTTGCAGTTCAGCACCATGCTTGAACTAAAGATATTTGAGCTTAGTGCTTTGATGGCTGCTTGACAATCTGACAATAACAATATTCTTGTTTTTGAACCTTTTACTTAGATTGAATTGGATACATGTTTCAATTGCGTGAATCCCAGCTTGGAAGATACTGGTGTGTTTTCCCATGGGGTCTGAGTATTTGGTTCTGGGTCCAAACACGCATGACCCCGTCCCTTCTTGTGTTCTAGATCCATCTGTGTACCAGAGGATGGTTGGCTATTGACTAAATATATCCGTAATTCAACAGGTGGCAATTAAAAAATTACATCGCTCGCAACGAAACAAATGATTGTCACAATTACCATGTGATGTAGGGGATGAGGTAGTAAGGGGATAAAATGATGAATAGAAGGTATGTCCGTGAATGGAACGATGATTGATGATGTTGATGTTTCAGGCTATCGGTCAGGAACGATTAAAACCGCATGATTTGCACATCGATATAGCCTCCTAGCGAACGATAAATGTAAGAATTTTCTACTCGCTGGTGAATTTTGAACAAATTGCATGATTAAACTCATAGACTGTCTAATTTTTGTTTATGCTACATTTAAAGGTATTTTGCATCAGGGGAAAAGAATACGGAAGTAAATATAAAAATGCAAACCTTTCCAACCCGTTTCGAACTGGTTTTGCCACTGGGAGTCCTGATGATTTTTTAATTGTCTCCAGTTTTCCTTTCTTCTTGGGGGGAAAGAGAAGGCTCTGTCGTTTTTACGTAGTAATTATTCTTGTGATTCTTCTTTTTAATGTTAAAATTCACCTTCTTTCGGCCAGAGGGGGAAGGGCCAGAGGTATTTTACATTTAAGTAATTATTTCTTGGGGATTTTACCCCCTATACCGTCATTTAATGAGCTTTGTGCCATTTGGAAAACAAACTGTACCTCGTTGTCAGAGATCTTCAGCCTTTCTCGTTCATAATCAATGGCTTTCTGCTTTTCTTTACCCTTTCGTACAATAAAAACACCCTCTTGCCATTGGCTACATCCATGACTTGTATCTTACCCAGTGACTATCAAATAATGAAAAACAAAGATGTAAACAAGTGGACTAAACTTGTCCTAAAAGCCACTTAGAACTTAGAAACTTGACACGTCGAGAAACTGCCTAAAAGAACTTAGTGACTTTGAACTCAAGTTGACCCTAAAGAAGCTTTTATTACCTTTAAACATTTTATGGTACATTGTGTATAACAATTGTTTCATAGTGTTGACCTATTTGTTGATTGCAAACTAGTTTGGATCTATAAACTGTAAGTATATTATGCGTACAGTTAAATCTTTTGGCTGGTTGAGGTAGTTGAATGGAATAAGGAGGAGTTTTACAAGATTAGGTCAGTAAGATCTTAAATTTCGGTTCATTACTTTTCAAAAGGTCTTACTCTTCTGCTTGGAGTGGATTTAAAATAAAACAGAATTCTGGCTTGGCTGAAGTAAAGCCCCACCTGTGGTCTAGGTTCAAGTCGTATCATTTGATTCCGTTCGGCTTATCACAGAGGTATTTTTTCAATCAGTACCCAAAAATTGTCGACTAGAGTTGAATCCGGTAGCATGATCAATTTTGTACAGGAGTTGACATATTGAAAACATCTGCTTTTGTACAGTACGTGCTGTATGTTAATTCGAGAGGCCTTTTAGCCTTTGCCAAATTAATATTTGTCGCGCCTTCAGACGTTAGTGCGCATTAAGACAGTAAATGTAGAATATTTCCGTTTCAAAACGTGTCGCTGTTACAAAACGGCTGACGGTAGTCGTGTAGTTGTCGGTAACCGTAAGTTAATAATATCGGACCGTCTGTCCTGCCAGATAACATTGAGAACTGAACGGGTCCAGCACCTGTGAGCTAACTAATTAACAGATGAAACGTCATTAACTCTTAATGCCGGCCCATTACAGACAATAATGCCCCTGAGACCAAACGGCTTTTTGTTGTATTCCGACAGTCATCATTCCTGCATCAAACGAACCGACAAGACGGCTCTTTTTCGCTTCCTGGATGTGCTGAAGCATGAGGCAGGTACGCCGGTTCTAGTTTCATTTACAAAAACGATCGTGTTATTGTTTGCCACAGCAACCATTTAAGCCACAATTTTTTAAAAATTGAGAACCTGTATATATGTACAAATATGTCTACTAAGGCAGGTTATGTGAGAACACAATGATGACATTTTGGACGGTATCCGTATTTCAATATTTTCAAAGGTTTCTAAGTGTGGTTTTAAGGGAAATAAGACCGCGAGACGTTAGGGATATAAGCAGGGATAGCCAATATTTTTTCTGTCTTCGAGATATACGAAACATGTGCAAGGACATCGTCTGCTTGTAGCATTTTTCCTTTTGATCACTTATCCTTTTACGAGGTTATTCGCAAAGTTCTTATTTTCAGGAAAACAAAGTAGAAGTTTTTTCTAATTTTTTTTTTAATTTGGAGTGTCTTTGAAATTTGATAAGTTATGGTGGCGTTCTTAATGTGTGCAAAATACCAAGGCACTTGTACTGTTATTATTGTGATTTATTTCTTATGACACCAGAGTTTAAAGTTCATAGTTCAATCAAAATTAAAACATAACAATTAATTAAGGTTTTCAGTTGAGATGAAAAAAAGTCAATGGCCGAAGCGGGATTCGAACCCACGATCTTCGGCTACATACGCAACTGCTCTACTACCACTTGAGCTGTCGTTACCTCGCTCTACTCGGACATCAACGTCCTATCTCAACCCCACCAATTAGGGTTTTTAGCTGAGATAAAGTCAGTGTCACAGGCAGGATTCGAACCCACGATCTTCGGCTAGATACGCCGCTGCTCTACCACTTGAGCTATCATTTCAATAAAAACCTTAATCGTCATGTATTAATTGGTCAAGCGAACCACGAAAGTATTAAAATAAAGTGAATTAAAACATAACCTTTTCAAGACGTAAGTCTTCATATGTTCTATTGAGCTGTGAAGTATAAAGCTCATAATCAATAGCCCTGGCATGTTTAAAGTACCCAAAGAACAAAGTTCACATATTAACAAACCATTGTGTGTCTACAGTAAACTTACCTTCTTTAGCGGCTATTGTCTCTAGCTGTTGGAATGTATACTAAAATACTTCCTTACTCGTATCACATCGTTTTCACATTTTAACACTTGTCTTTTCCTATCTAACCAGGTGTCGTGGTGTTATCGAGGAAGTATACACCCATTCTTCTCCATGTACCTTTCCTTCACTGTAATACCATAATATTTGTTTATTAGCATGGCATCGCTCTTTCTTAACTCTGACCTTGCTCCTCCCTCTCTCCATCAATTTCACAAGATGGAACCATTGAAAAGAGATAACTGTTACCACAATAATTGTAATGTTCGGTGTCTGTAGAGCAGAGTGCATTAAAAAGCTCAAAAGAGCAAAGTTCATAGTTCCTGCAAATTAAAAAATGTGTTTTTTTGGCCGTTAACGGGAGCTTTGAAGAACTCTTGAGTACTGTAGGCCGCCCACTCCATAATTGTTGGGACATGTTGGTCATTAGGAGAGTGTAGTCCTCCATGAATCTAAGTTTGCTATTAGGCTTCAGCTTCATAAATTTTGAAGGATGATATATTTTGCATGTGATGCTAAAATAATAAACCTAAACATAATATATCCAAATTATAGTGTCAGTTCAGTTTCTTATTGCTTATAATAATAATATAAACAATAATATAGTTGTTGTCTGTAAGTCCTACTGCCTTATAAATTCCCCAAGCACTCTTGAAATCGTAAATTTTAAACCGTGATAATAAATTTGCGTACTTATTGAAGAGTAATCGTTCGAGAAAATTTACCGAACGCCGTGAATATTTGAATGAAGAAAGAACTTCAGCACCTAAGCCCTCCGGGAAGGTGTAATTAAATAATATTAGGATAGGGACATCTGGAATACATGATGATAAGAGGATTAATAATCCGATAATCTCTCATAAAGGAAAAATCATTTCGAATGTATTTGTTCAGTGGATGGAAACGGCTCACGGCTTTCGGGTGTATTTTCATCTGTTTTATTCCCATCGACCGCTAACTGGCCCAGCAAACAGGAATACCACCAAACAAGATATAATTTAACAATTTCCCTCATACTCGGTCACGTTCAGAAGGACTTAATGGGCCTGCATCCGGGTGGAGGGATTGCGATGAATTACACTGCCTTCTCTCACTTAACCCGGCCAATATGGAGAAATAGAGCTCGTCTCAACAACTTCCTTCGTTAGTCCGCTCCCGGACCGAGATGCCTACAAAAGGGTTTCGGGGTTTTTCGCTCTCCCGACTAATTGGCAGTTTGTGCCGGTTAATTTCCTACCCCCTTATTAAAAAAAATCATCGGAGGGGCCCAATCTGAACAAATAACACGAGTCTGGTTTGCGTAAGTCACGCAATTGTCTCGATTTTTAAAAATGTGTATTTTTTCCCTCTTTTATCTACTTTTTTGCTACAATTCGATCTTGAAACGAAATATCAAATAATACCTGGTTTTCCACAATGTTTGATTTTAAAACCATGTTTTGCTGGAAATACTCGGTGACGCCTGAAGAGCTTGATTGGCCAACTTGTTTTCCCAAATACTGCAAGAGTACGCGGACCCAAAAAGCTAGGGAATGAAATAACACTGCGTCTTTTTCTACCACAATAGGTGTATTCAACGCGAATAATTATTGTTTACATTTCAATATAGGTGAATGAGCTTTAGCAATGTCTGGTTCACGTTTTTTTATGAAATGTTGAAGAAATGATATGCAGGTTGAATGAAATGAAAGACGTACACTTGTTACTTTTCAAATACTACGAAACGCGACCCAACAATGTAGCAAATTAAAATAAATAATACAATATTATAGTTCATTATCTGTAAGCCAAATTGCCTTATGAATTCACCGAACTTTCTTGTTATCATAAATCTAAAAAGTGTATTATTCAGTGTTGCCATCGAGTTACTCACTCGAAACAGGTTTGTAATTTGGGCTATAACACGGAAAATACAAAATTGTTTGAACAATCTTTCATATTAATAGAGAAAAGGCGAGATTTATATAATATTGATATGATTTTAGGTAAATGTTCGAGAAAATTTTAGCTTCCATCGCGAGGACCTGAATTAACCTCTTGGGAGTATGTTTTATGTGTATATATATATATATATATGGGTGCCAATGTTTTTGAAAAAAAGCCCATTTATCGGGTTGTTTGTTGGGTAGTTATCGCTCGATTCGAACCCCGGACCTCTACGTTAAACTGATGGGCGCCTTGTCTAAACAGTTGCCGCCACCGACAGCCTGGAGGAGCGATTAAATATTAGAAAAGTATAATTTGGAACATAGGATGATAAAAGGATTTCTTATTCAGCCGATAAATCTCTCGAGAAATAACATTGGGCCTTTGTCCATACATAATTCTGTCCAACACTCATAAATAATTATGTTTTCGTTTCAATATTCTTGATGGAAGTTATGTTGACTTTGAGTTAATCGGCTCAAGATTGGTCTGGTTCGCTTTTTCTACCATTTTTTCTACTGTTGTTTGGTCTGCAACTTAATACAAATTTATACAAAATTTTAAATTGTTGAAGTTGTTTAATATTGTTGAATTTTTGCAAGAAGAACGAGGGATTATGGTTCTATTTAATTTGTTTTAGATTAGACAATCTTTTCCGCATACCGGAACGCAAAATATATACTGCGTGTATTATAACAGGGTTTTTAACAGTGTAGACCATTTTTTATTATTAAAAAACTACCCAATCTGGACATAATTTCGTCAAAACAGAAAAAAAAATTTCCTCTCTCAATACAGCAAGTTCAAATTATCTATGTGTCGGAACGAAAAGCTTAGCTTTCGACTCGATGTCACCTCAGGTGTATTATAAGGTGATATCTCTCATATTATTTTCTACCTTTGTGGTCAGTCTTTTACGATTTTATCGTGTTCAATTTGAATTGGTCAAATTAAATCTTTTCCTAGTTCGCTCATATTTTATGCCTTTTCTCATAAGATCTCATAAGAAAAGTCCATCATAAAAAATTCAGTAACGCCATAAATCGATAATACATTAAGATTATGGTTAATTTAATAATTTTTTGCATAATGTACACTTACATCGGCGCATTTTTCCATGCTAATGTTCCAATTCTAACGAAAATATGTTAGTTTTAAATTTTGTTTAAATTTTTAAAGTAGGAGTTAAATTTCTTCTACTTTTTTTGGCCTACTAAAGTTTTTCTTGAGTTGAAATTTGACATAAAACCTACTTATTTCCGACATGGTTCAATACGCAAAACTCGTTTCAATATCGTAAATGTTCCACAAATTTCAACAAAAAGAAAACAGATTACAGCTCATTTTTCTAAACAAACTTTCGAACAATTTTCACCGACGAATGATTTCATGATTCATATGATTAATGATTCGATAAAATTGCGAACGGAAAAACCGTCTAATTTTTCACATTGTTCAATTTTAAAACCTTGCTTCAACACCGAATAAGTAGGTTAATTCTAGAACAAATTTATTCAACTGAAAAAAGACGCCGCAACAAACATTTGCCTGGAGAGTTTTACCTAATAATTCACACTGGGCCTTTTTCCACCTCAATTGTTTTCATGTTCGAATAGGTTTAATGATGATGAGATTTGAGTCGATGATCGTAAATTTTCTTAAGTTTCCTTATTTTTTCCTAATTGGAATGATCTACCATTCAAAAAAAAAAAAAAAAAAAAAAAAAAAAATCAGTACTGCAAATGATAGATACCCTTGGCCAATTTTTATATATTTTACGTGAATTTATTTAAATAAACGTAAAAATATATTTTTTATGAATAATTCTTACCCTTTGTTTACCCATAATGTTTGGTTTGTTCTGCAACTTAACGTTAACATTGTAGAGAAAATGATTAGATTTGTTAAAAATAAAGTTTTTCTTCTTTGCTTTATCTTCTTTTACAATATAGAGTTCAAATTTGACATAAAACAGTCTTATTTCTAGAATAGCTGAAAAAATTACGTTAGTCCAACAGAAAAAAAAATCGTAAAATAGTTAGTTTTTATTATTTAGCGAGATTATCTGGGCGCCGCAAGGGATGCAAAATAAATTGCACTGAACCTCTTTTTCCACCTATATTACGTTTTATATTGCAAATTTTATTATTGATATAATTAGTGTAATTTGTGTGTAATAATGTTTATTTTCTTGTCGTTAGGCCAATCTTGAGTTGAAATTTTAACGAAAAATATACGTATTTTCTATTTTCCCCAAATATTAAACAATTAAATCTTGTCTCAATATAAACTAAAAAAAATTCACTTAGTTAAAATAATCGATGATGTGTGATTCCTTTAATGTTTTTTTCAAATAAAGCGAGATTAATCGGAATCAACAATATACAGGTGAATCATCAAAGAATTTCACATAATAAATCATACTGGTTCTTTTGTCATCTAAATTATTTTTATATTAAAATATTTTTTGTATGATACAAGTTTAACCTTTCTCGGGGGTCGCAGTATTTTCAATGTTTTTTTTTTTCTCGTTGAGTAATAAATTGAATTGTTAAATTATCAGTATATTTCTGCCATATCTTTCTTAATTTATTTTTTACTCGACATCACCCGTATATTGAGCTCATATTAAAATATTTAATTTGCTAATTACATAAATTCGCACACAAAAAAAGACATATTTAAAAAATTCAATGTAAGTAATGAGTTTCACATAGTTTTCAACTTTCACACTTTTTTTTTTTTTTAAACAGCGCTATTTAAATAGAGTTTAAACCAGACTAAAAGCTTTATGAAATAAGGATATACTTTTTATTTCGCGCACATGGTATAACTGGGGTTGAAATATCCATTTTGGAAAGCTGAGAGAAAGGTTTTTTTCGGGGTAAGTAATTAATGTGAGAGAGAGAGAGAGAGAGAGAGAGAGAGAGAGAGAGAGAGAGATACTAGATTTGACTGTGAAACTCTGTTCCTAAGATTTCATTTATAGTGGCCCTAGGGGATTTTTTTAAACAATTTTCTGTCAACTGTCAATAAATTTAGACGCATGGACCCGACCGAAGGGTCAATTCTAATTGGTCGAGCGGATCACGAAAATAGTGAATATATATTTCTAATGTTCATTCAGCTAGTTTTATCTATCCAAATGATCACGACATAATTTATATCAGTCTTTACCGCCATCCAATATTATAATTAAAACCAAACTGAAAAAATGATTGAAATGAAATGAACACTTAGCCCCTTTAGGCAACCTTTAGTTAATTCATAACATCTTTGAGGACTTTGACTAGTGAATTGTTATTATGTAGGAGAACCAGAGATATTTCCGATATACGTTAACGATAGTACATTTCGTTCCATTATCAAATCGAAAATTCAAAACACAAGGTTTCAATATGTATATCGGTAATGTATGTCGTACAGAGGGTTGGGCCAAGGATAACCTTGTGGGAATCCAGATTTTACTGGAATATAGGAAAAAAGAATGCCCTAAAGGATTCCAATTTGTATTTAAGCTTTTTATTTAAACCAATTTATTATTATAGTTTCCATTAGTACAAAAATCGATTATTTACTCACAATTTATAGGTATTCATTATTTTTATTTACATACTTAAATTATAACATTTCCTGTAGCTTTTTTTTTTACTTTTGACGGTTAGTGCTTATAACTAATGCTCCAAAAAATGTTATTATTAAGCAAATAATAATAATTCACTATTTCCGTAGTCCACTTGACCAATTAATACATGACAATTAAGGTTTTTAGTTGAGATGAAAAATGACAAAAGGAGGGAAAACACGTAAGGTGGAGTCGAGATAGGAAGTTGATGTCCGAGTGGATCGAGGTCACGATAGCTCAGGTGGTAGAGCAGCGGCGTCAATGGTACGAGCAGTATTCGAACCCACGACCTTCGGCGATTAAAAAATGGCAAAAGGAGAGAAAACTCGGGGTTGAGATGAGAAGTTGATGTGCGATTGGATCGAGGGCACGATAGCTCAAGTGGTAGAGGAGCGGCCTATCCAGCCGAAGATCGTGGGTTCGAATCACGCTCGTGCCATTCACTTTTTTCATCTCAACTAAAAACCTTAATTAAATGTAATAATAATATTATTATTATTATTATTAAACGCGGGAGATTTGAAATCCTGTTCTTTGCGTACTTTCAAATTATTAAATCAAGACAGTGATGGGGTCATTTAAGACAGGACTTTGAAGGATATCCGATCCTCTCTATAAAAGGTTCAAATTCACATGGGATATGCGTCCTATATGGAAATGTACTGTGTACTAGGATAATTTTCTTTTTGCTGAGAAATTCAAGCTTTTAACCGTTTTCAGCCTAGAATGAGCTAGGAGGCCGGACGCGACCTTTTTACGATGAGCCGTACAAGAAAATTGACCTATAAAGGTCAGTGGAGCTGGCTGAGAAAGTTTCAGGATATAAATCGACGGTCCCTACCTAACCCGTGTAAATGCAATACAAAAGCTTGAAAAAATCATCAAAAAATCATCACCAATGTAACTCTGCTTTGTTTGATCCGTTTTAGCGAGGTTTTTCAAGTTAGTGCGAGAACCGGCTCACAACCGAAATAAAATCAATAAAAAGCCTACTATCCTTTAAAATGGAATTATATGAAAAACTCCGATCCATTGACATAAGGGCGTTGGTTAAATGGTGATAACAGATTGCATCTTGTCAGCAATAGTGCACGGCGTGGGTACATATTTTCCAAAATAGGTATGTGTAAAAATCTCACATAGCCATTGCTTTAAAAGAAGTAACATGAATCCTTCTACAATGGAGACTAGCGAGAAAACAATTTATTTTAATTCTATCAAGAATTTGTGCGCCTTCTTCTTTTTTACGGAGTCATCTGTCTGTCTGTCTCTCTCTTTCTCTCTTCTCTCTATTTCTATTCTACCATAACTTCGATTGTTGATTATATAGACAGTTTATTATATGTATAATATGCTATACATGTAATCGCCATTGAGATGAGCAAGATGTTATATTAGTTTTATATAATATTATTCTTATCATTTAATAAACTCGGAAGGTTTGGGGAAAACTGTATTCTCTTTCTCTTTCTTTTGTTCTTGTTATTTATCGATTTTTATCTATTTTTCTGTCTGTCTGCATATTTGACTATAAAAATTGTTACGATTTGTTTTATGATTGTATCAACAAATTAAATTAAGAATAACTCTGTACATTAAGATGGCTTTGCACCAACCCCAGGGCATGCGGCAGATTTGCTCAGTTTTAGTTGGTGTTCCGTAGAGTAGGGTTGGTGAGATTCCCTCATGGATATTGTATTTTTTGTTATCAAACATTTGCTTGTGGGATTGGATTCTACAAATACACTTAATTGTATTAATTACACTTGTTTTTATTTCTTTTATTACGGGTATATTGTAAACCAAACCCCATTCAGTACTAATCAGTTTTAGTTTTATTAGTACTTAAAATCCTGCCCGTAGCAAAATTTCTACTTTGACATCTCTCTCTCTCTCTCTCTTTCTCTCTCTCTCTTCCTGTCTTCCGCTCTTTCTCTGTCTCTGTCTCTCTCTCTCTGTCTCTGTCTGTCTGTCTCTGTCTCTCTCTCTCCCCCTCTTTCTCTCTCTCTTCATTTCTACCATATATCTATATATCTCTACCTCTACCTCTTCATTTATTCCATATCTAAATTAGACTAAATTCTACGACTACAAAAAACCTTATTCATTAATTCTATCGCCCTCACTCTCTCCCCCTCTATCCGTCTATCCATCTATCTTAGATAGCCTAATTGTCGTTGACTATTTTTTCTTCTTTTCATCTTGGAGAATTGGTGGTGGTCAGTGAGCCAGGATTGCACTGTTGGCACTCGAATTATCTGAAATTGTTTCCCAGCGTTTGTCCTTGGAATTTGATTCGTGAATTTAAATAAACCCCAATGAAACACATCATTTTTTGCTCATTTGTGCTTATAAACTCGCAATTTTTGACCTTTGAATCTTGAAGTTCGCAGCGTGCTCCTTATAGAAGCACAATCAACGTAAACAATTACTTGAATGTTCTGTGGCACCTTTTGCCGCATCGATCAATTCATCCTCAAACCAAAGTACAATATTGTTGAGATAAATAAAAAATCAACGACATCGCGTATTATTTTCTTTGACAAACGAAACAGTTTCACATTTCAAGTGATTGCCGTAATTGGCTTAATAACGAGGAGTTGGAGGGGCAATAAATCCTGTTTTATAACTGTTCAATTACCAATAATTACCAATTAAAAAGGACACTGCATCAATAGAAAATAACTGCCTGAGATGCGATTTATTTCGCCATTTTTATAGAAAAGTAAGACTATAGTTCTGTTGTTGCCTCCCGCGTAACAACTGCTAACCGATCACTACGCCCGATTCACGATTTTTTCATAGACTTTTGGCCTACCGCGAGTCTATTTTCTCCTTGTAAATATGACAAAAAACATAAATTATTTTCTTATTATACGGAGGGCAGAAGAAACTCAGGCGTTGTCCATGACCTCCGTTATCGTCCCGAACTCCAGAAATCTCTTCGAACTTGACCTTTCAGGGAGAGAAGTAGAAATTTCTATCAGATTAAGAGCTTGTTTTACATTTCTTCCATTCGTTTTAACTTTTAAGAACGTTTGTGATGTTTGTTATGGCTATGTGTTTGATTTAACGATCAAAAATTAATAAAAGCTGTCAGACGGAAATAGCAATACGTCTACAATCAACAGAAGTCTAGGTCATTCCGAAGATGTTTGAAGTGGCGCGACATGTCTTGCATGCTCAGCTGTCTGTCTTCAGACCTAATTACGATTATGTAACAAAATAGAGGAAAAACCGAGAACAGGAGTCATTCACTTTGCTTCAATTGTGATCATATACGAGCTTTCGTATGTATAAAGGAAACAGGTAGAAAGAAGTTTTTCTTTCAAGTCCGTGACGGATATCGATCACCATCCGCGATTAATCAATCGCCCTTCAGCTATTATTGCTTCCAACTACATGTTTTGCCACCGAGGAACGTTGCAAAAGCCATAAATCTTGCCCTCAACGAGAACCCCATTGTGGCAGAATAATGGATCTCGACGGCAATTATTCGCAAAACAAAAAGCAAAAAATCGAAGAAATTCGCGAATTTAGTACATTAATATGGCTGAAATAGAATCTCGTCCAGCAATTATAACTAATTATTCGGGAGGAGAGCATGAAGAAAAATTTTTGACATATCGCCTGCAACGCGCCGCTATGAATATTTATTGGGTTGTCCGGAAAATAATGCAGGATTTTGGTATTAAACAAAAAAAAAGAAACTAGTTACTTTAAAGCAATGTTCTTTAATCAAAATAATTTCCCATACTCTCAATACATTTCTCCCAACGTGTTGGTAACTTATTAATTCCGTCTGAGTAGAATTCAGAATTTTTAGAATTGATAAAGTCAATAAATGCATTTTCCAGTTCCGTTTGATTTTTGAATATTATGTGTTGTAAGTAGTGGTCCAGGTGTCTAAAAAAATGGTAGTCAGTAGGCGAGAGGTCCGGAGAGTAGGGTGGGTGAGGCAAAGTTTCATAGCCAAGCTCCAATAATTTTTGTGACGTTACACGTGACACATGTGGTCGAGCGTTGTCATGCAACAAAATGGGCCCTTTCCGATTGACCAAAGAGGTGGTCAGCGACGGTCGTTTTACTGACTTTGAGTTGCTCTGCAAGTTCTCGAACAGTTGTTTTGGGGTTTTCTTCCACCACTGATCGCAGAACATCATCATTAAGAGAGGAAGGCCTTCCACGACCTTCTTCATCTTCAAGGCTGAAATCTCCCTCCCGAAATTTTTTAAACCACCTTTGCACAGTGCACTCATTAACACAACCCTTGCCCCAGACTTGGTTAATGTTTCTAGCCGTTTGGGCTCCGCTTCGGCCGAGTTTAAACTCGTAAAAGAAAATCGTACGAAATTCTCGCTTTGACATTATAAGGATGACTGAATTATTTCCAAGTAGCGGAATGCTACAGAGGTAAACAAACAATATCATTTGGAAGAGGATTAATAAGTGTTGACATTCATACAAATGAGTAATCCTGTAAACGTAAACAGAATATTTTATATAGATTTTTTTTAATGAAAACTTAAAATCCTGCATTATTTTCCGGACAACCCAATACATGTAAAAGAAAGGTTGCTCGTACTATCACACCACACTTTGGCTCCATATAGAGAGATTGTAGGAGGCGCCATACCATAGGAAAATTGTAAGTATTTGAGCGCCCAGTTCCGACTTTTGGACAAAACGGGATTGGCTTACTAAGTATAGTACTTTGTAATACCGCGTCTTGTCTTTTTTTGTGTGTAATACAACTGAACTAACGTGAATCTGCAGTGTGAGAAGGCTAATTAAATATTACGTGTAGAAGGAAAAATCAAGTACACTATCGTCATGACTGAGTGAAATGCTTTAAGTAGGAAAAATGTATTTACGAGTGATAGAGAGTATAAATTGTTCCACTTTTTAAGGTGACACAAAGCAATTGACACTACCTCTTCTCTTCTTAAAAATAATTAGTAAGCAGCAATAACTGCAGGTGTAGACTTACATATCAAAAGATGCCATTTTGCAAGCAAAGGAACATACCTGAAATTGAAAAAAAAAATATTAGATACGAAAATCTTTTTAAAAAAATAACTATAATTGTTTTTCATATTCTGCCATGCATTGGTCAAATCCGACGTGCTTTCCAATCCAGGTTTGAATACAACAAACAGAAATATGTCGTATTGTAACAGATTACACACACCACCCATATAAGGATCCTAGGGAAAGATCTCACAGTCCAGTAGTGTGGAAGTAAGTAGTCAAAAATATAAAAAAAAAAGGAAGGTACATCATAAAAGAGTGTGTACATTTAGAAAGTACATATAGGATGTGGAAAAGTGAATTTATGCAATGCAAAATGTATTTTATATTCATTCAAAGTATTTCTACTCACTCAAAGTGCTTGTCTTCTGTGTAATTGTGCCAATCTCACCGGCACTCTCAACACGACACGCAAGAATGGCACAATTACACAGAAGACAAACGCATTGAGTAAGTAGAAATACTTTGATTGAATATAAAATATAGTTTGCATTGTATAAATTCACTTTTCCATATCCTATATTTATTTTCTAAATGTAAACAATGTTTGTAAATCCCAGGCCCTGAAGATGAACTCAATAAAAGATCGAAACGTTGTCACGATAAGGAAAATGTTTTTCTGAAACCTACATCACACCAGACCGCAGCTCACGATATCTGAATAAATACCATAAAAGAGATTTTTGAAAATATCACTGAATTTTTTATTATGAAAACAACAAGCTTCTTTATCATCCGTATTAGTTTTTAAAATATTCCCCTATGGAAACTTATCTACACGTAAATGGTCGGCAAATGACTCAAATTTCAGATATTCCTATGCCACCTAATCACTTCGCCCGATATTTTATTACTTAGGTTTTTTTTTCATCGATAGCCATCGATTCGAAACCGATAACCGGTCCTTCGTAAAAAAAGTCCTGAGATGAGCAAGTGTTGGAACGTAAATATTCAAAAAAATAGTGCAAGAAAATATTAACCTATTTATTTGTAAGTGATTATTTTTTCCTCCTTATTCTTCTGAAACTTTTTCTCCCGACTTAGATACCTACTGATCAAGTAGTCGTCCCATTGTAAGACTAATGTTTGTTTTTCTACAAACCTGGACCAGCCAAACACTTCAAAATTACCTGAACGAATGAGAAAGAATAACGAAAAGGCTAATTCACTGAAATAAGAAGTAAAAAATGAAATAGCAAGAAAATAAAATTTAATACATTTTTGAAAATATTCTAGAAACTATTATAAAAACCTAAACTTTTTGGATACGGCTCAAACGCCAAATATTTCTATGTCATTGTATATTCTTTTACATTAAGGCTCTCTTATGTTTGATTTTCTACAAACTTGTATCGGAAACGATTTCAAATTGGGTTGTTGATTGGCAGAATGTAAAAGAGTAAGGAAAAACAAACAAGTAACAAACTTAAAGAACCAGCTTCCTCTTATTCATTATCCTGAACGTTTCCTATGTAAACTCCATTTACTTAATACTCAGTAATAATTTTATTTAGCGTTTCACTTCGTTATTGTGGTCTATTGCATTTTTAATTGGTACGTATTAACCCCGAAACGAACCCGTTTTTTATGTATTTAAAGAAAAAGACTTTCCGTAATGAATGATATTATTGGGTTGTCCGGAAAATAATGCAGGATTTTAAGTTTTCATTAAAAAAAATCTATATAAAATATTCTGTTTACGTTTACAGGATTACTCATTTGTATGAATGTCAACACTTATTAATCCTCTTCCAAATGATATTGTTTGTTTACCTCTGTAGCATTCCGCTACTTGGAAATAATTCAGTCATCCTTATAATGTCAAAGCGAGAATTTCGTACGATTTTCTTTTACGAGTTTAAACTCGGCCGAAGCGGAGCCCAAACGGCTAGAAACATTAACCAAGTCTGGGGCAAGGGTTGTGTTAATGAGTGCACTGTGCAAAGGTGGTTTAAAAAATTTCGGGAGGGAGATTTCAGCCTTGAAGATGAAGAAGGTCGTGGAAGGCCTTCCTCTCTTAATGATGATGTTCTGCGATCAGTGGTGGAAGAAAACCCCAAAACAACTGTTCGAGAACTTGCAGAGCAACTCAAAGTCAGTAAAACGACCGTCGCTGACCACCTCTTTGGTCAATCGGAAAGGGCCCATTTTGTTGCATGACAACGCTCGACCACATGTGTCACGTGTAACGTCACAAAAATTATTGGAGCTTGGCTATGAAACTTTGCCTCACCCACCCTACTCTCCGGACCTCTCGCCTACTGACTACCATTTTTTTAGACACCTGGACCACTACTTGCAACACATAATATTCAAAAATCAAACGGAACTGGAAAATGCATTTATTGACTTTATCAATTCTAAAAATTCTGAATTCTACTCAGACGGAATTAATAAGTTACCAACACGTTGGGAGAAATGTATTGAGAGTATGGGAAATTATTTTGATTAAAGAACATTGCTTTAAAGTAACTAGTTTCTTTTTTTTTGTTTAATACCAAAATCCTGCATTATTTTCCGGACAACCCAATAGGCTTTGGCCCAAAAGTAAGTGTCCGTGTGTGAACCTCGCATGACCTACCCTTAATCGGTTTGAGGACAGGAGTCAGATCGGCCACATATCGGATATTGTTGACGTTATTTACTTATTTATTAAACGATCTTTTTCAATTATCCGCATGGATTTTTTGGCCCGGAAACGGAATAGAACCAGAACGTAATTTCCCGTCTGGCCGGAAAAACTACGTATGTGCCAGGGGGATAACGAATTTCCCTCGCCCTTAAAGGGAAAGGATATTTATTAATTATTTTTCTTTGACAAGTGGAAACAGACCCGTGAGTAACGGTCTTCTTTTGATCAACCTTTCTGTGCCGTCGGGCCCCTCTCCTTTCAACCTCTAATGGTTTTTTCATCCTTCTCTTTACCCCCGATCAAAGAAAATTGTCTCGTAAATACATAAAGACAAACAGGCGTCGTTTTGGATTTAAAAAATGTGGAAAACTGTTTCCAATTTTGAAAGAGTGCAAGAAGCCTAATCAGGGGCGTACATTTCTTATTTTTCACAATAAACATAAAAATAATGGCCCATCTAATAATGCACCATTTAAACCCAATTTCTATTCTATAATAGTCTTTTACCCTTGATAGGTCCATTTAGTCAGCAGTTAGAAACAAGATTTGGAGGAAGTGGCCGTTTCGTTCTCAGGAAGTTATTTATACTAAAGGCCTTCTTAGTAGGCATTATGCTCTTTGGGTTAAACCAGCCCTTAGGACTGATTAATTCCAGGGTTAATTTTGTTTTCCCCTTGATCATCGCCAAAACGTACTGTTACACAGAAATCCTGTTTACGACTTAGCCAACCGGATCATCAGTTTCTCTTGATTGATCGTTTTGGAGTGAAGTGGCTTTGGATTATTGTATTGAATTTCGTTCTTATTTTTCAATTCGTTGGAACTTTCATTAAAAACAAAATATTTTACATGATGCGCCGGCATACTTAAACGAACGAATAATTAAAAAGTGTAAAATGTGTTTTTCATTGTCTATTATAATACGAATTTAATCACCACAATCGGATTAGCGTGCGCTGTACTGGCATGTTTCAACAGGCATTTGGAGGATATTTTCAGGTATAAAGACATGAAACATTATAATCTAATATTTTGTAGATTTGTCGACCGACTTATGGAGATAATGTTCTCGTAGTTGTTATCAGCGATGTGGTCCATTCGTGCAATCAATGTAACCTCATTTTTTATTATTTTTCTACGCATTACGTAAAAATCGTCGCGTGTTTAACATAACAAAAGAATCTTTTGTCATTAACCAAATTCGTTATTTTAGTCGTTTTGAAAATTGGTTTTAAAGGGAAAGAGTCTTTTAAGTGGGGTGCCAGACGGCCAAATAGCCCCTCGTCCACCTATGATATTCGTACTTGACTTGTGTTAACGGGCGAAAAAGGCGTGGGTCGTTAAACACGCCTTTACATTGCACTACTCCCACAACGAATATCCCCTGGGAACTCTCTGGTTAAACAGAAATAATTACTATTATCCTTGAATTCCATTCTTGAAAGTAGAAAAGACGAGTTCATAAGGTTTGCAAAAAGTGATTTACATCGAAGCAAAGAATCTTACAAAAAATAAAAACAAGCATTAAACCACAATTTCAAGGTTAAGGTGAATACTGCAGTAAAGTATTTAGGTTTTGTACTCAAAAGTAGTTTATCATCTGTGTACCTGCGTGCGTTTCTTAGTGATCGGGTGTTTCATTATTTGTTGAACTCGTAAGAAGCGGCCAATAATGAGGGAGATTAGAAAAACATTTTTTAACGCGTTTCGCCCTTTCTTCAGGTCATAAAGTGGTGCTATTCTTGTGGTGTAGTGGTTTTGGGTGAAAATACCGTGAATATGTCAAACAAGAGGCCTCCCCTCATCAGTCTAAAGAAATTAATGTACATTTTATACAAATTATTTCTTCAACATTTATTTTATTAAAACCTTTTAAATATTATAGTGAGGAAAATAAAAAAAAACACTTTCACATAAAACCAATATGACTCTACAAGAATAGGACCACAATTTACGTGAAGATGACGCAAATAAAGGTCTAAACGTCGACAAAAGTTTTTCTAAACTACCTCATTTTTGTCCTTTCCTAACGAGCCGAGCTGTTAGTCGGCCTTCAACAAAGTATACTACCTCGAAAAATTTCTTTAAATAATTATTCAGATATCGTGAGATGCGGTCTGGTATGATGTAGGTATCAGAAAAACATTTTCTTTTCGTGCCAACGTTTCGATCTTTTATTGAGATCATCTTTCGAACGTTTCGAAAGATGATCTCAATAAAAGATCGAAAGGTTAGTATGTTTAAGAAAAAGTGTTTCTGAAACCTACATCACACCAGACCGCATCTCACGATATCTGAATAATTATCTATTAACGGTCAGTAATCTCTACACATTTCTTTAAATAAATCAGCCGATACGAATGAACGGGCGAACAAACCTTAGCTTTTTTGGTTGTTATTATCACATAGCGTCATACTCAGTGAAACCTTTTCCTGTTCAAGGCTTGTTCACACGATTTGTTTTTTAGTTTTAGGGTCGGCAAACTGTATTGGTCATCGCTATCTCTTTCTTGATCGTTTCTTTCGCGTTTTAGTCATACTATTTTTGTTCCTATTTCTCCAGCAATATTATGATGTATGATCTAATGGTAACCAACTCTCCCTTTTCTTTGTGGCTTTGTAGCTGTTTGTACCTCACGGACTTATAACGAATAATAAAGACAGGTGGAGAGAATCGACATGAAAATATCTGATTACACTACCCGAGAGTGGGATCTTCCGCGGGGAGTAATTGGGGATCTGCCCCACCCTTCACGCTAATAAATTACATTTAAACGCCAGACTTGATTCCTCCTAGGGGTAATTGGGAGTAAGGCGATTCATTCACACATTTTTTATTCATACTACCACACTATACTTGATATTGGGGGCGTCGGTGGTCGCAAGGTTTAGTCTTTGACACGGTGCTCATCACTGTAAGGTAAAGGTCCCGGGTTCGAATGCAGGACCGAAAACCTATAAATGGACTTTTTGTAAAAACACCGACACCCTGAGGATTTATATGACCGCTGCTGTTGCGAACCCTCGTAAAAAAATACTTGATATTCCTCGTGGAAATTGGGGATAAGCACGCAAATAAATACATTAGTTATAAATGGCAGTTCTTATAAATTTCGCATACATGAAGGTCCAAATTAAAAGTAGTATTTATGGCTCTGAGATATTTGATCAATGATCTATGTTTGCTGCCGTGCCTCATTTCCACGTCAGACCGTTCCAGATTGGAATTTCTTTTTTGCTCTTAATCCTTTGTAGGTTATTATGTGCTTGACTCTGATAGTCCGATCCACAAATCGGACGTGTCCCTGTGTGATCTTGGCAGGACAAGTGCTTTTCTCCAGGCCAGAGACAGATGTCTTCATTTGTACAATTTGGATAAGTTTCTTCCTTCCAGCGCATTTTCCAAACATTTTTAATGCATTAAAATCGTGTTGTGACCGTACAGAACATCTCTTAGTAGAGAAAGGCCAGATTAGTTTTATTTTTACTTTTCATAGATAGCATGAAAAGAATTTAATGTTAAAACTGACTCTAATTATGTTTGAAATGATTAATTCTTGGAATTAAAGTGTATTTTTAATATTTGGTCTAGTTTAAGTTGAAAGTCTTTAGTGTAAAAAATGCTCATCACCTTAAAAGAATGAAAAGATTCTTATGAAAAGTCTGTTTGAATAACCCAGAAAGAAAATTAGTGGATAAATTAAAGCTAAGCAAATCGATAGGAGGGAAAATTATAAAATGTACATGCAATATCTGTATACATATACAAAAGCACGTACATGAGAGGTTTCTCTTTTTAGGGCACCAACCGAAATAGAACAAAAATACTGAGTGACCCGAATGTCCTTCAGGAAGAGGTTGGTTCGCTGAATGAATATATAATTTTTTTATTCAGACACTTTGGTTAAAGCACGTTGCGTGCATGGTGTTGAGACAATCTTATCAATTTTATAAGCGTGCGTGTGTGTTATTAGACCTTTTATAATCTGTCCTAATAATTATCATCACATTTAACCATTCCAATTAAGATGATCATTTCATTACTGTTTGAAAAATATTACAATTTGTCCGACTTCTTTACCATTTTTTGATAATTTGTTTTACTTTTGTCTCCTGAATAACCTTTGAATTTTTTAATTGCAACGGTTGTTCAATAGGTATGATCCATCTACCTGCACACTAGTAAAACAGGGTAATCTAAGGGCAAATATGTTTTCAAAAATATTCTTTATTTCTAAAGCGATGTCGTGTTTGTTCGTTGAGATTGGCCCCATTATTTTTACAACGTAATCTGTACGAACTTATCGTCTATTCCCACAACTAAAAATAAAATTAATTTATAGCGCTGACGTAGTTGAAATAGTATTTTTCATCTTAATAAGCTGGGAGGGTGTTATCTGCGTTAAATGTGTCCTTTAAGTCGCATTTATTATATTTTTATTCGAGACATATCGATAATAAGACAAGCCATATATTTTTATTTCTGTTGATAAAATGTCAACTTAAGAGGTAAAACCTATCTCTATTTGAAATAATTTACACAAATTCAGTCGTACATGCCAGTTTATCGTGAGCCTTGTGAACATAATTATTTCCCGTCATATCTATTAGGAATATACCTTTATTTCACCAAATTCTTTATCAAACACTTCACTTTAAAATTGTTACTAAGATTATTTGGAGAACGCGAGATGCGGTCTGGTGTGATATAGGTTAGAGGAACATTTTCTTTATCGTGCCAATGTTTCGGTCTTTGTTGAGATCATCTTCAGTGTTCAAAATGTTTATTTTTTGTGTACATGTGTCATTATTGTGTGTCATGTTTGCCCACACACACACACACACACACACACACACACACACACACACACACAC
>CM077107.1:20558241-20600407 GCA_039619505.1 Cimex hemipterus
CACACACACACACACACACACACACACACACACACACACACACACACACACACACACACACACACACACACACACACACACACGAATGACATTTACACGAATATATTCATTAATTCAATAATCATTAATTAACGGTCACTAAACACCACAAAAAAAACTGTCATTAGTATTATGCCAACTACGTGAATCTATTCATAAAAAATGACTTAAACAAGGAAAAAAGGTTAATCCTTCTAATCAAAAAAACAAATATATATATACACATTAATTTATAAACAAGAAAAAATTATGATATACTTTACTCACAAATCACATTCAGCTGAGACATAAAAAATATTAATTTAGGAGAGACCAGAAGTTAGAAATCTAAAAGCACGTATTCACATGGCCGACCCAAAATTTTCCAATACATGTACTCTATATGTTATAGTATTTGCCATTTATAATTCAATTTAACAAAGCAAAAATACAATTCAAGTTTTTTTTTTTTTTTTTTTTTTTTTTGCTGGGGCCTCCGACATTGAGGTCATTTCAGCCCCACACTCAGACGACATACTATACACGTTCAGGCACATCATTCATACGAATAAATACGTTCATACAATTAAACACATTCACACAGCACACTCATTCCGTTTGGTCGGTGGAGTACTTGATATTCCTCCACCGGCCTACAATTAAACTAAGCTAAATTGGGGTCGATGAGGTACTTTTATTAATATTCCGCCACACACACTCACTCGCTTTCATCGTTCGAGGGGCGATGGTGACGTTCTATTCACCCTCACCCCTCGCCATTCACACCAATAAATACTTGCACACAGACAAAACACAAAGACATATAACACATAACACATACTATATACAATAAAAAAACCCAATTTCCCCTAAAAAGCGGAACAGGGGATTCAGAAACTCGCTACCGTGCTCGAGGACTCTTCTTAAATCCGGCGGCATGCCTGCACGCTCTCTGTATGGAGCTAAGGCATGACACGCCTCTATTATGTGGGACAAATCGAGCAACCTTTCTCTGCATAAGGGGCACCTGCGCGGGCTTTGGCCCATTAACAGGTGCCCATGTGTCAACCGTCTAGCAGGTTATTCTAGGTTCTTTTGTAACCTTAGGTTGCTTCAAATTAAAAAATTAATTAATTTCATTAGATAAAATTTCAACGGACGTTCAATTTTTATCTATTTATACACTTAATTTTACTGATAATACAGTGCACGTATAAAATCGTACTGGGTAAACTATGAACATATCGACATTTAAAAAAATTATTCTTATAACCTCTTACACTATTCCAAGCCAACTCACCGCGTTTCAATTGATTAAAAATCATTTGAACAACACAAAAACTATAATTCTATGCGATAGATTATTCAGAATATACCGTGTAAGTATGCTATCGCTATGTATACTATATAAATTAAATAAACGCAATTGAATATTCCATACATCGATTGTATTTAGTCATCAAATTAGATATTTACGTATGTAGTGTTATTTTAATTTTGAATTACATTGTATTACTTTGTAATTAAGGTTGTATTCAGCGTTAAATTTGTTGCAATGATCTTGGATGTATATAATGTTTCTGGTGGTTCCATTTGACTTGATGGTATAAAAATCGTGTGTAGAGATTAGTGACTGTTAATCGATAATTATTCAGATATCGAGAGATTCGGTCTGGTGTGATGTAGGTTTCAGACTTATTATTATTATTTTTTTTATTATTAATTATTCAGAAAAACATTTTCTTTATCGTGCCAACGTTTCGATATTTATTAAGATTATCTTCAGGGCCTGGGGTTTAAAAAGATGATCTCAATAAAGATCGAAACGTTGGCACGATAAAAAAAATTGTGAAACCTATATCTCGCCAAACCGCATCTCACGATATCTGAATGAAAAAGAGTGTTTAATATTTTTTAGTCTAGTTTCAAATTTCTAACTTTCTTTGGAGAAAAATTATGCAGGATATATCAAGCCAGTTCAAATTCAAAATTTCAAATACGACCCGTATTTATTAAATATGACACATCATTTGAAAGGAAAACAGTGTAATCGGATTATACATTGGACAAAAAGTGACAAAGTTTGGGAAAGAACAATAATTTCGTTTGCTAATCGTTAATCAAACTATATAATTCTACACGATAGCTTTTGGCCACATTGATTCCAACGATTCATGCTGTCACGATCGATTGAAAAGGTTTTGTTTTTGCTTTAACGGCTAAGTATGTTAGAATTATGTTGAGTTGTTGGGACTACTCTTCAAACCTGTTTCATCGGGATACAGGGGAAATAATGATAACACGTTTAGCGCGTCAACGTGCACTCCGTAAATGTTACAGCGATTGCCTCTCGAACTTTTATTAACTTCCCAGAGATCTGGGACTTGTCGGAAATCCCTGAAAGCCGGGAGGGTTAACACGGTTAGTCCATTTCACTGGAAATCTTCGTTGACAGGAGACACCGCAGGCATGTTCACATTGGAATGCAATGATGAAAGCATGCGGAGTCCTCAAGTGATTAGCATTATTGCTTTGAGTCTGTTGAATTCGATTGCCCGATCCCGAGTCGTCTAAACATCATCAAAACGAGAATCGATTAATTGAATGGCAACTTATAATCAGAAATAACTCAACTATCCTGTACCACTTAAACATGCTCACAACTATTTATCCGCATTAGTTACACGTTGTTAATTGCTTGAGGACTAACACGTCCAGCGAGGATAAACGGACCCGGAGATGATTGATTTTGATGGAACTAGAGCCATCGGTCCATTGCTGGCAATATCGCACGGGGTTGACATTTGAACATATTTCTCTCTCTAACTGCGTGCATAAATTGTACAAATTGCACATATATCTGGCTTATCTTAGCTTCCCGAGAGGTGAAAAATTATAAATAGAGAAAATATTCGATCCTCGAATATTGTAGGTATCAATGGAACTGAAAATGTCCACGGTTAATTTTTTATGGGGTATATAAACCTATGTTCAAACAACTTAATTATAATTTTCCATTTTGGGCAAAAGATAACAGGGATGCTTAAATAATGAAAAATGGTTATAAAATATTCGACCGGCATGTCAAAAAGGGAACCGGATTAAAAGAAGAGAAATATATTTACATATCAAATTTACATAAGCATACATATATTAAATATTGTAAGTTGGTTACATACCATTTGAAAGAAGAGAAAAGAGTTTTTTACCTACGTATGAATCATAAAAATAAAAAGATTTTTATTAAAAAAATACCATATATATATATAAAATTCAGCAGGACCATCTAAAAAGGACACCCCATATATAAAATCGTCTTAAGTTAAAAATGTTGCTATTGTTCACAAGTATGAAATTTTTGAAGAGTGAATATCACATTTTTCATGATCGTACTACCTATGCCCGGTATTCAGGTTATGCTGAAACATTGTATTGAACCTCAAGAGTTCTCTTTTCGTTGAGCCATTGGGGGCGATAAATAGAGATGCAATCTCCTCGAAAAGCTCAGACTTTTAAAGAGAATAAAAGGCGACAGGGCGCCCTGGGTGGGCCCGGAGGAGGAAAATTCATTTAACTTAACCGATCGCTTTCTGATTTATCCGGCCGCCTCTTGTGAGAAAGTACTTTAGAAAAGGGTTCCCGAGGTATCCTGAAAGGGGGGACATTCAATCTCCCTCAAGGCGACAAAATCGTATTGCATTTTGAAGAAATAGATTTTTTTTCATCGCCAACTTTCCCCATCATCCGAGTTCGCCTGGACTTTCCATGGAAATCTGGATGTTCGAGGGAAAAACCACTTGTTCTCTTTCATTGGGTGAATATAGTTCTCTTGTATTACGTTGACTTTAAATCTGACATAGCTTAAAGAGCTAGAAATTCATCATTTTAATCATGCTACATACGTACCTCACAAATCATCATAGCTTCATGTGGGCCACTTTGTTTCGGTTAAAGGATTTGTGGAGGATGACAAATAAGCCGGTTGACGGAGAAGATCAATCTTTATCTATTTATGAATCTTTTTTACAGAAGGGTTCTGCGTTCCTATATTTACTACAAGATTTAAAAAAGCTGGGCAAAGTGTTGTATTTTTACTAATTCCATTTCGTGTTAGTTTGACTCCCTGTTCTAAATGCATTTTAATAGCCAGAAAATGATGAGATAGATAGTAGGTAGATAGAAAGGGAGAAAGAGGGAGCGTGAGTGATAGAGAGTGAGAGAGATAAAACGATGTTTTATATAAAAAAACATGTTTTTATAAAGAGACAGGTGGAGGTACTGATAGATTATTAGATCGATCGACCAGTAGGTAATGTGAGATTGCAAATTTGATAGATGGATAGAAAGATAAGAAGAGTGAGAGAGAGGGGGGAGAGGGAGAGGGATTTTACATTAAAAAAGATGTTAACATGTTTTTACACATAAAGATGGATTTTTGAGATCTTTATTATATAGAGAGATTAGTTCTCTGGCACTCTCAACACGACAGGCAAGAATGACACGGAAAGAAAATGATTTGAGTCCTGAAGATGGTCTCAATGAATATCGAAACGTTGGCACGATAAACAATCTGTTTTACTAAAACCTACGGCACACCAGAACGCATCCCACGATGTCCGAATAATCATTAACTAACGGTCACTAAACACCACACATTGATAATTCATTGATGGATTGACAGATAGATAGAAGGGAGAGAGGCGTGAGAATGAAGGAGTAAGGCAGAGAGAGTTGTGGACAGGAAAAAGACAAAGAAGAGAAAGGGAGAGATAGGTACAGTGATGATAGAAGAGCTTGTTAGTATATACACAAATAGATAGAGAGAAAAACAGACAATTAGAGAGTGAGGGGAGAAGACAAAAAAAAGGCTGTCCTATTTTCTCATTAGATTAGAATTTTACTCACCAGAAAGTGGCAATACCATAGATAGGTATACTGAGATAAGCTAGTGTCATAGATAGTGACATAATAAACGTTTTGGGATTATAGTGATTCTAGGTATTTTTCCGGTTTTTGTTTTTACAAATAACTGTTTCATGCTTCTTTCATATCATCTAAAATTTGGCTACGTTTTCAATCTGGTCCAGATTCATAGCGCCGGGTCGGTCACTGCGTGGACGGATATTAGAAATATCGGAAAACTGAATGTACACGGGCCATCGGCATTTTACCCTGGGGGAACGACGTGATTTAGGAAATCCTCTTCATCTAATAACGAGCGGCAAAAGGGCGAAACGGAAGTTAGGAAGAAGGCAGAAGAGATAATGTATTGGTAATAAATATCACTCAGGCTAGAACCCTTTTATTAGGCTGTCACTATTGCAATTCAATCGTTTATCATCTTTAATTTCCTACGCCCGGAAAGAAATTAAATTATTAACCTGTGGCATAATTGACAATTTTATGTCCCACTACAATAATAAAGTATGCTTATTTGATTTTTGTAAGGTTAGTTTATATTATTTTACCAAAATTTTAGAAAGTTAACTTATTTATTGAGGTGACATTTTCATCCTTGGCACTACTGCCCTCAATTCATGCAGGATCCTTTCCGCCCGAAGACAATTTCTGTTATAGTCGATAAATTTCAGCTGCTGTGCCTACTGGCACATATTCAAATAAGTTTCAAAGTCTTTTAAGGATTTTATTCCTCTACAATATTTTAATGGACAGTTGGGCACAAAAGGCTCATCGCTCGGGATCCCTCAACCGTTTCAAATCCCTCCTTGAACCGAGACGTGCCTTTGAATACATTCCAATTCCCTCATTCCCGATGAGGGACGATGATAACCATCCCGAGGTATTTTTACTAGAATAAATCAAAATTAATAATCTAAGGATACACGCCGTAACAGCAGTGTTTTGTACAAGAGCGGACCTGTTACGCGCCGTTATGCGCTATGAAGTAGGATAAATGAAGACATTGGTCTAACAACGCTGATTTACTGTTGACAACTGCCATCGGGACCTTAGTCTTGCCAACTTCTGCCAAAAACTAAAGCAACGCTTATTCTTTTAAAAACGTTCCACGACGTAAATCCTTTCCAAGACATTGATTGACGACTCACGACTCCTAGAAACGTACATTTTAATTCTACCAAAATTTCCAGACAATATTGTAGGATAAGAGAAAAATCTACTCTTTTGGTGCCCAATGGTGTTCCAATCTAGGATGCAGTAAGGTACAGGAGTAGTTGACCCAATGGGCATATGGGCGTGTACACTAGTACTTTTCACCCTAGGCACTTCAGACTGAATTGAGCTCGGTAACGTAGATTTCTGCAGAGAGGTAGATGAAACCCTATGCTCCTGGTACCTCTGGTGATACACCTTACGGGAGAAACTGATTAAACAGTGGAGTACACTAATTCTTATGAATCTACATCTATATGATGATTGCTTCCATTTTTGCCCAGTTGTATTATAAGTATGTTCTTTGTATGATGCAGTTACATTTCTCTTATCTGCCGCAGGTCCCAGGTGGTGTCATTACTTCTCTTTTTTAAAATTAAAGATAGAACTTCATGTGCTAAAATTGTCTTTTCCAATACTGTACAAAGCGTTCATTTTGTAAATTCTTCATCTGGTTAACTCCGACTGCCTGCCAAGGTGTTACATCAAAGGACGTCTGGATCGCCTCTGGCCCTTTTTTCACGATACCCTTCCCCCCAAAAAATGAATACGGAATAACTATAATACAAATAGTCTGGCTAGATATATACAGTTCATGAGGCTATTAAAAAAAGGACATCTAGTTATTTAGTATCCGATATTTGTATGTATTTGGTACTTACGCGTTTTTATCACTTCTTTCTTCTTCTGTTGTTTGGTATTGTATGGGCTTCTTACAATCTTGTTAACTTATCTTAACCCTGGGACCGTGACGCAGGATTTGTATACGTAATAGCTCAGACCGTCGACCAAGCAGCCACTTCATATTTCACCCTCATATGGTTTTTTAACATGCGTTGATGTCTACGAGATATTTTCTTTGTTCATACCTACAATTTAATACCATAAGCCCACAAATGTTTGGGTACACGGTTGATAATCAGTTTGTCAGCGCTCAGAATACCGACCAACTCGCTATACCATTCGTCATACTGTCTGTAGAACCGTCATGACAACTTGTACCTTTAATAAATAAAATAGGAGAGTGTCTGAACGATCGGTGTAAAACGGTCCGGCTATTATGAAACAGGTCTAATCGACGTAATTGGAGTAGAACGTTTGAGACCGCCGCCGGCGGCCGAGCCTGCCTCAACGATGTTGAATCGAATTGCTGTGAAAGCATCCAGCTCAGCATACGATCCCTTTATCCGAGGGCCTTTCGACATCCGTTCTCCCTCCTATTACAACCGCGGTTTCCATCCCTCCATGTCAAGCGTATTTGTTGGCGATCATCAAAATAAAGCGAGAGGGCTTGAATGCATGAATGCTCGAGGGCCTCTCGAGAGCGAGACGCAAGAATGAGCCTTGATGGGCGGTCTCGATCAGAAAGGAAGATTGATCATTTAAACCTCATCAATTTTTCTTGATTTTGTTCAGTAACGTAAGTTATCAAAGAAAATGACGTGTTGATATATTTGTCAAACGCAATCGTTTTTGTGAGGTTTTATGTTTGAGCAATGAACCACTGCTTAAATGAATTTAATTGAATAATTACAAACCCAATGCTCCAGAAAATATTAATTTACTTTCTTCTTTATCATGTCCGATAAGTGTTCTATGGAATTCAAGTGAGTACTGGCAAATACATTGTGTTAATTCTTACATCTTCCGAGTAATGAGCGACTTTTCGAGCTTCATGTTGTGGAGCATTATCACCCAGTTGTCTAATAAGTACAGCGAATAGGACCACAGCTTCCTGTAGTGACTTAATCAATGAAGCTTAGTGTAGGCAAAAATCCATTGTGCATGGTAATCACTTGGAAGGTGATTTCACCCGATTTCATAACTGTCTTTGCCAAGGCAAACCGTTTTCTACATCTCCACATACCGCCCTGGTCATCTGATTGTTACAACCCTAACCGAGGACTCATCTGTGGAAGAGATGGCGATTAGTGAGGCGATATGCAGGCCTTCCGCCTTCGACCTGAGTAGCTTCAGCGGCTCCTTAGTTCAGGCTATTGCTTTTCCTCTCCCAGTTGCAAAATCTACACCTACATACACCCTTACAAAAATTTGGATGGTGGGAAATAAAATTCTCTTCTATTCTGGTGGCAGTATTTCTTCGTGAGTACTCCTATCGTTTGCTGTCTTAGGCAGCAACGCCTTGGGAGAAGCCACGAAGAGAACAGTATCAAGTGTTGTTCAAGTGTCCAGGAATGATGCTGATTTCCTTTCTACTCGATGCTTCTCCAATAGCGGAGGACCTGATGCGGACGTCTAGGTATTAGGTTATACTCTCCAAGCCGTTTTAGAGGTCAACTTTCCAATGCGGACATTTTGGGGTTAACTAGCTATCAAGGAAGTCGTTAAATAACAGTTCTGTGCAATAGTACGATCGTCTCTAGCCGTCGTACACCACGGTCGGTAACTACCTTCTCTTCGATCGAGACGTCCAGTGGCCCTGAACCGATGAGACTATTTTAGATGGTAGAGCGCGGCACACCCAGGACTTCGACTTTGTAACGGATATCTGTCCTTGGTCAAAGCATCTGCCCAAGCGAGAGCTTTTCGACTTAAAATCATGCTTTTTAGAATATTTTTTTATCAAAGGAAAAATTTAAAAATCCAATTAACGTGTGTATGTAGAGATAGTGACTGTTAATCGATAATTATTCAGATATCGTGAACCAGAATATGATCTCAATAAAAATCGAAACGTTGGCACTATAAAAAGAATATGCTTTTCTGATACCTACATCACACCAAACCGCATCTCACGATATCTGAATAATCCAATTAATCTTCTCGAGAATTTGGCTTGGAAAGGATGAAATCGGGCTGGTTTTCTTTATTTTAACGTTAAGTTTGTAAAAGTAGAAGGAAAGGTCTATAAAGGTAAATAACAAGTTATCAATGTTCTGTTTTCATTTTAAGACAACTATTAATTATTGTACAGAAATCGTGAGATGCGGTCTGGTATGATGTAGTTTTCAAAAAAACATTTTCTTTATAGTGCCAACGTTTCGATCTTTATTGAGATCATCTTCAGGGCTCGGAAGTTACATTGTTGAAATTTAACAAATCATGCGTGGGATCTTTAATTTGGGAAAAAAGTGTTTGAATTGGTTTATAATTTTTGAAAGCTATTTTGAAGTTTTCGGACGAAAGATATTTATTCCTGACTATATAATAAATTCACTTTGTTTCTACTATCATTCATTTATTAAATTTAAACAATGTTTGTAAATCACAGGCCCTGAAGATGGTAAAGATCGAAATGTTGGTACGACAAAGAAAATGCTTTTTCTGAAACCTAAATCACACCAGACCGCATCTCACGACTTCTGAATAATCAACGACTAACGGTCACTATTCACCTCACAGGACTCAACTATTCATGTTTACTGCATAAAGTATAACATATAAAGTAAATAAATGCAAGTGTCCATTTTTTTAAAATTCCTTTGATTGTATAATGTTATAGCTCAATGCAGCAGCTCTTAAGCAGCAAATCAACAAATTTAACTTGTAATTTGGTCCATGTTCTAAAAAAGGAGTTTGGTGGTTTCTTGGAATGTCCAACGTAACAAAAATGCGATATGTTGAAGTTTAGTTTCTATTTAAAATTTTTACTACATTATTTACCAATTTCTGCATATTATCTATTTAAAATATTTATTTCTATCGTTTACCTACAACGACCGATACAATTTTACTTTGTTGATCAATGTGTTTTTTTTGTATCAATGTAATACCATAAGACTAATCAATCACTTCGTTTGTATGAAATGGAAATTTGATTTGGCAAAGATAAAAACCCTGTTTTTTATACACAATGTAATTACTCTTTTCTATTATTGTTTGACGTTTGTACTGGTATAATTTTGTAACAAGATGAAAATTTTCCGTTTATCCCAATTCGTGTCTCAGCTGGTTCAACAAATTTTATAAAACGTGAGAACAGATGTAGTTTCTGTCGGGTCTGACAAGCTCATACAGGCTACAGATTTGAGTTTAAAGTTGAAATACTGCTGAGCAGCCGAAACTGGCGTCGGAACACGAAGGAGTGGCTCTCAGTTTCGTTTCCTAACTGTATAATGACCTGGAAAATCGTCTGTTTCATATTCATTTCCCTGCCGTTGATTTCCACCGACTCTCTTTTCCCCGGCCTGCGATGAATCTCTGCCCATGGTATTCCAGAGGCTTCAATTGAAATTCATACGACGGTTCGATGGACTCATTGCCTACACCCAACGTTCCGTCTCCATCGAGTCAATTTAATTACAATCAAAAACCACATTTCTGGTTGTAACGATTAAAGCAGTAGTTAATAAAAGATCATGTAACAAAGCAGTTTTGGAAAATTTAACTCTTTTTTTTTGCCATTATTTAACAAAAACAAGTCATTCGTGTCATTCTGCATTGCAGGAAACAGGATTTAATGCAGCTGAGTCAGTTAAAGTTCTCTACCCAATTGCCTTCCTACTCCATTTCACACTTCATCACGACATAATTCCTAACATAAAATAAGTCAAAATAATAAACAGAAATAAAATGTATACCTTTTTTTTTTTTCTTTGAAATCTTATGTTTTCGTTTTTTGTTTACAGGTACGTTGTTTGCTTATTCAAACTGATTTTATGAATTTGTAAGTTTATAATTTATCGTTTATGTAGTAATTATTATTAAATTAGTTACTGTTTAACAATAGACATAGACAAATATTACAAACAACTTGAATAGAAAAATATTATTTATTTATTAATAATTCTCTCACTTTTACAGTTGCTCTTGCATTTTGTCGCATTCGGTTTCTTAACTTAAAATAACTTGCTGTTTATGATATATCTTACTTTGTCAATATCACTTTTCTTTTTCTTCCTTGTTAATCCCTTATCTATTTTTTTGTAGTTCGTAACTCACACTTTTATCATCCCCCCCTTTCTCCTTTCCCTTTCACTCACTCGCCCTCTTCTCTCTTAATTAATCATATTTTTCCTCTCATTATTACTGGTGTGTGTGTGTGTGTGTGTGTGCGTGCGTGTGTGTGTGTGTTTATTTTGTAAGTTACCAATTAAACTACTACTTCGGAAATAAAATAAACACAGCAAGGGAAATGTCTTGTTCATGTCCCAAATAAGACAAACTTTATCGACATTTTTATTCATGCTGTAATTGGGAATAATCACGATTCATTTAAACTAAATTTTGCTCTGGTGGCCAGCTTATTTCTTCTGTTTTTATTTATTTCACATATTCACTGTATCTCTATCTCTCTCTCTCTCTCTCTCTCTCTCTCTCTCTCTCTCTCTCACACACACACACACACACACACTTTCTGTCTCTGTCTGCTGTCTTTCTGTCTGTCTCTCTCATCTATCTGTGTAACTATCTATCTATCTATCTAACCATGCATTTATATCTATCTATGCATCTGTCTCTCTATCTGTCTATCTATCTATTCCTTTTTCTCTCACCTACCCACTACGTTTGTACTACTCTGTTTCTAGTTTATTCGATACCCACATTTTAAAATTTAAATTACTTGACAGATACCCACAATTTTCTTCTTCTCTCTTTCTCTATCTTCCTCTCTCTTTCTCTATCTTCCTCTCTCACTCTCTCTCTCTCTCTCTCTCTCTCTCTCCCACTCACTTTAGTTTTACTTTTCTTACTACTTCCCTGTTACAAGTTATGGCATCTTTAATTTTTCAATGAAAAAATAAAAACACTGAGAAACATCATCCCCATCACATTTTTTTCAAACGCCCAACCTCTGAAGTATCGCTAGGTTTTAACGTATTACCGTTCTCAAAATATCCCACTAATGTCTTTCTCATTTTCGTACTTATTGTACCACTAAATTCATGCTCTTTGTTTACTAATTTTTCAATATTTACTGAAATTTTTCGTACATGATTGTGATCTATATCACTATTTTTTTTCTTAAAAACTTGAAATTGATTTGATTTTCACATTTCACCTTCTAAATTGCGAATGTAAAATTAATTAACTTAAAATTTAATTATTAATAAATTATATGTAAATTTTATGTGAGAAACATTTAATAATTAAATTTTATTATGTGTATACGCCATGCAGTACATTAGTTTGCGTGTGTTTGTTTTTCCATCGAACAAAGACATATTTGCCTGTGAACGTCAACAAATCGTAAAACCCCCCTATTCGAATGTAGATTTTTTTCCACCAGTAGGCCTCGCCCCATTAGCCTCTTCCTGTCATATTGACTCGATCCAGTTTTTCCGGGTGAGTCCTTGACCATTTTGTAACTCTCGGCATGTGATGTATTTCCATATGGCGGCCCTCTGACAACCAGCCCGACCTGTCTTGGCCCGGGGGATTTCTCCCTCTCACCCGGTCTTCAAAGGTTTCAACTTTTGATTTATAGCATCACAATGTCGTAAAAAATTTATCAACTAGTGCCCGTATACTTTCAATTAGATGACTTTTTCATAGAACTTGGACTACTCTATGGATGACTCCTTGGTCCGATTTATATTATAAACAAGGTCATATTTTATCCTATAAAAATCTCCTTCCTGTTTTTGGTTTTCTTTTTCTTTGTTTGAATCATAACCTTTGTCTATATCTATGTTTATTTGTGTTCTTAATATATTCTCAAGCTATTTTTACCTGTATGCCTTTGTTTTTCTGTTTAACCCGCTTTTTCCAACTGTTCTTTTTGTTTTCGCCTTGTTTCGTTACGGCCCAAATATATATTTTTTGCATTGGCTCACATCCACACAAATATATATGTACATATGGTACGTACACATTTGTTGGGTTGAGGTCGCACTTGTCGAAATCCACCGAAGGTTCCAGCTTTTTTTTGGCAGTCCGGGTTCAGACCTCGGTCTTATCCGTCCAGCCGCCGGGGTTGCTGCTAGGTCAATTCATCATAAAACGAATGGACTTCCAAATCATACAAACTCCCACTCATTCTTAAAAGCATTCTCTCCTATTTACATTACTTGTTCACTCTGGCCTCCCTTTAACGAACGAATTATTCTTTGCCTAATTGTCGGTTTTTCTGATTGTACATCGCTTTCACTCTATCACTGTGTTATCAGGTGTCTGTCTGTCACTCTCTTACTCTCTCTTTCTTTCTCTCCAATTCCAATTATGTTTCTTCTAGGTGTCGGTTTCAATCACTCTGCCTCTCTTCCATCTACTCACTACTACTTAATTTCATTTTCTTCCTCACTGTTGTCTGTACTATTTACATGTACGTACGATTTACTATCTCATCTTTTTTTTATACTCTGTTCTTTCTATCTTTCAATCAATCATGTTTGCATATTTATTCTCCTACTCACTCTCATTATTAATACTCTTTTCTTTAATACTTCCATTAACTCTTTTTATCTCTGTGTCTTTCATACGATGTACTCTCTTCCTATGTTAGTCTCTGTCCGGCTCACTCAACCTCTCTCTCCCCCTCTCTCTTTCTGCTTCTATCTATCTTCCTATGCATGCGCCTTCTTCCTTTAATTATCCTATACACTTTTTATATCGGTTTCTCTTTACTTTTCTGTTATTTCTTTTCGCAGTCCTGGTTTTTTTAAATCTCAGTTACTTTCTACTTTAATAGATGTTTCTTTATGATTATGAGTCCAAGCAATAGCCTCTCCATTCCGTCTTCTTTCTCTAACGTGCTCTTCTATTTATTTTTTCTTTGCCCTCGCTGTAAATAAATGTGTAGCTGTTTTATAGCTATAGAATTTTGAGTGGTAAAATCGCCAAAATATTTGCAGTTTTACCAATTTTTTAAAATTAATTATTTAATTGATTATTCAATATAATTTCTACTCTGATCGGCATGGAATAGATAACAATCAAATCTGCCGTGTATGTTTTTTTATAATTGCAGTATAAATCTTTCTTTTAATTACAATGTTTGTAGACCGGGGCAGTCGAAGCAATAAGACAAAGACAAAAAGTCGTTTCTCCTTTGCTGTGTTGTAAGTCACTTTTTAATTTCAACTTCAAGAGCTTTTACGCCAAGTGGTTATCGGTTAAGCAATAAGTCCCAGATTGTTCTAAAGTTCTCATTTCCATTTTTTTTATGAATCATTGTGAATCATTTTATCATAGATGAAATCCCATCTACAGCGCCTACGGGATCCCTATTCCAACGATAAAACCGAATTGTTATGAAACTATCAAAATGGCTGGGATCCTTTTAAATTTCCCAGTTATTGCCATCGTCCACATAAAAGCAATTGGATGAATTTTCTTGTACGAACGACTGGAGTTGAAAGTTTGAAGAAATAATTTCAATTTACAAACCCGTTTTTCGTGGTTATGTCAGTACGTATAAATTATTGGGACATATTGTTTTCATAATTTTGTAACATAAACAGAGTAATAGGTTGAATATTTTGTGCGCTGTTTGGAGAATTTCCAAATCCTATGCAAATGTTTGTTCTTTAATTTCCCACATTAAATGTTAATTATAGTATGTAATAAAGGATTACTTTTTTTTTCTTCAAATTGTTAGAAATTTGTTTTAAATAACGTACGTGAGATTCTGCTTGTATACGTGTGGTTATTATTACCCAGAGACCATCTATATCCAGTGATAATTTGATGTAATTTGAATTTACACAATATATCCTTTACCCCTGAAGAAGATTTATGGTTTTTTTATTTTGCTTATATAACAAATAGAGTTTACAATAAATTCAAGTCTTGCGGGCGAAATGAAATGTTTTCTCAGACGTTCATTAATCTTATCCAGCTCCCATCCGAATGCTTGAATTACGTTGTTGATGGTGATTAATTACACGGTGTACATTGCAAGAAAATATGTTGCTCTGGCATAAATTTATTTAAATTTTTTAATTTATTTATCAGCTGTGCCACTTTTGTAAACACGTTACAGTGTATTACATTTTAAAGTAAACTTTAATGGTCTAGTTTTGTGCGGTGGACGTAAACATCCGTAGATATGGTGTGAATGTGAACAGCGAGAGCAGGCGGACCAACAAAGATCATATGTGAAACACCAAATGGATGTCAGAGTCAAATCACATGCTAGTTGACTATAGCTTGGATGTTGGTCGTGAAAGATGTCCTATGAATTGTGAGAAAATTGTGATTATCTTTTTAAATATTTAAAAGGCTGTGTTTGTCTTATTTGATTATTTGGGTAAAATTTATCAGATGAAGAACTAAGGTTCTGCAGGTATTCTAAGGATGATGTTCTCTAACTTTTGCATGGTTAGGTTGTAATGACAAAAGTTTTCTGGCTAGATAAAACGAGCGATAACGTAGACCATGATGATCTACCTGATCAAACTTAGAAGAGACAATAAGTGAATATTGAATCGAAAACACGCTCCGTTTATTCCGTCGCTCGTACGAACAGTGATTAGCACAAGTTTCCAAGGGTGTCCCCGACCACGTTGGAAAACTTTCCCGTCTTATTCTGCCGTCTCGTTGAAACACCAGGCCCTTCGGGGAATTGAAAGGACGGGAAAGGGCAGGGATCGATCTCGATTCCCTAGGCGGGAGGCCCGTATAGGCAGCGGTGCAGCAAAAGGTACGTCTTAGTATTCTCGGTGCAGATCCCGTCCCATTGCTGAGGCGTCTTAATCTCAAGTACATCTAAATGGCTTGTGGATGTTCTACGAGGAGGAGGAGAAACCTCGAGCTGAATAACAATACGCGCCAACAGTAGACACGCCCTTCAATTTAAGGAAGGGCTCCTGTCTGTTTTAGTTCCCAAAATAGTTTTGTTTATCTCTGCATTCTGTGATAAAGCATTAAACTATGTACGATAAAACGCGTCGTTATTAAATTAACCGCTTTATAGTTAAAGCTGCAATTTGAATAATCATGGCGATCACTCTAAATGATATAATATTTCTAAAGGAGTCATGTAAGGGGATGAAAAATCGTTTTTTATTTTTCATGTTTTATTCAGAGCATTGTAAATTATTTTATCCAACCTGGAACTAGTCTGGTTGAAATTGAAAAAAAAAAGCAGACTGTTTGGTGATTTTGACTTACCCTTGGCATGATGCACAGAGTAAGCTAAAAGTACTATAATGTACTGCAAGAGAAACAATCTCGCCGTCAAATGATTAAAATCAAGGTCTATAGTTTTTCACAAGGGAAGGGAAAATTAAACAAATTGACACCCTACTTCTCATTATCTTCCGTCCAATATCTCATTCCATGGAAAGTTCAGAAATTTTACGTGTTTTTTCGAAAAATGTCGACTTTAAGCGATAAAGTGGGATTTTTCAAGATCTAGAACATTTGTCCCAATTTTTAACCAAATTTTTCAATTTGGTCCAATAACAAGAAGCTATTTTTCATCATATCAAACGCCGTTGTTGGATTATTAATTCAACCGAAAATGAAATTTTTAAAAAATAAATAGAAACTAACGATAAATTTTCAAAAATAATTCTTTTACCACAAACATATGAGTAGGGCGGCAAACGTCATAATATATTCGTTGAGTACAATTGGTTATGGTATACTCGAAGTTCGATAAACGTCATCCCTTCAACGGTAAAATCAACCTGGTATGTTAAAATATCGCGCTTCAAATATGTAAATTTATGGCATCAGACGAAAGGTTTTTATTTAGTTTATTTTTTGTTTTATTATTTATTTTAATCCGGGTAAGGGAAAACTAGGAGAGGATTGAACTTGTATTTAACTCCAACAGTGTAACAATGTGTACAGTATTCGTCTGAAAATCTAATTTATACATGTTATCTTCCTTAAAATCCTTAAAATAAAAGTATTTCAATAATTCTTTTTGTGCCATCTTCACTTTCACGCCATTAATTTGATTGTTGGTTTTTGTTTGTTGTTGATTGGACTTGTACGTGTTTTGGATGATATACTTAAGATTCTTCATTGTTATTATGCCTTCTCTACACATAAATGTATTTCAATGCATGGGTCTCCTCCTCAGTAACATACATTAATATTTAACCATTATTAACAGGAATATCGAGTTCTCTCTCTGCCCTCATAGTGTACGGCTGAAATCGTTCACAGTCTGGAACTCTAGAAAAAAACAGTAAAAATATTTTTATTAATAAAATTTTTGCTTTAAACAATTGTGTTATTACAACTTCTTCTTCTTGAACATCACCAGAAAGTGGTTATTTTGGCTAAAAGTTGATTTATTTTCCCCTTTATTTCTCTCTCTATTTATTACGTTTTTTTAACCACTTATTTATAAATGGTTGCTTTTGAATATATTATCTAGAATATTAATATATGTTGTATCTACCATAATCTAAAATGTTTACTTTAAAACGTTGTAACAGTACTGTTTTTGTCTGATTTTTAAAAATTGTACTTCTATTTGTTGAATTATAAATTGTTTGTATGTTTTTTTAAAATTTTTGTTTTGTGTTTTTTTAATATTTTTTAATTACATTTGGTACAGTTTAGCTTTGTTACATTTGGTACTCTATGTGTTTTACCATTTCATTTAATAAAATATAATTACATTTATCGTGAATAATAATTTCAACTAGATTAATAACATTGTATAGTTGTAAGGTTGCATTGTAAGGTTTTTGAATAATTTTTACGGAATATAAAGTCCTGTGACACTTTTTTGCTAGATTCGTTATTTTGTTAAACTAACTCTACATTGGATAGGATGAGAAATACTTTCGTATTCTGTTACTCGCTTACTACTTACCCATTGTTGTAGTGGCTCGAGGAATTCGTTCCCGTTTGAAGACAGTACACCAAAGCGTGTTCGTCGGAGAAAAGGAGGTAGTTGAACGCGGGAATTGGGTAGAGTGGGTAGACGGATGCCAGATAGTCAGTGGAATGAATGTATGAAACCCAGGCATCATTTGATCGTTAACTTAAACAAAGTTAATACATCATGGTAGGTAACTTATGAAAGAAAAAGTGGCGGAAGTGAATATATTCACAATAACGATGTATATTGAGAAATAAACCCACACCGTGCGACCTAAGGATGACGATGTCGATACTGTTGTATATAAAATATCCAATAACTTAAGTGGAAGTAGGGGACGCAACGACAATGTTAGAGAGATGTATATATATATATATATATATATATATATATATATTTGTACATACTATGAAATTTTGAACTTTTAGTCGCGACTTCGTCCTCGTGGGACTTTTAATGTACCTTTCTAATATGATGCAGAGTGTTTGCATGGCGTTCTAATATAATGTCTCCTTTTTCAAATTTTTTCTTCTTCATTTCACTTTGGTCGATACATGGTACCAAATTGTCCATACAATCCCCTTAGGGACGGAATTTGGAAAAATCTCTTCTCGGCGGTCATCAGTTACGTTATAGAAATGTGCTGTAAAAATATCAGCTCTTTAGATGAATGAGAAAAAAGTTGTTTCTAAAACCCAAATTTTTTGAAATATTTCCGCCATAAATTTTGAATATTCGGACGGATAGATAAAAAGTTGTATTTCTGTCTCATTGTTAATGTCGAGGGCCCCCTCCAAAGAAAAACAGTCCTTAATCGAAGCTGTTTTGTTCGGTTGGTAAAATGTTAGGTTGGTAAAACCGCTCGGCTGCCCCGACTAGTCGAACCGGTTTCGCGAGTGCCGCGTTTGTAATTTTCCTACATTCCCTCTATTTTCCTCTTTTCTTCTCTTCCTCTTTATCTCTTTTACCTTTTCATACCCGCTTTACCCTGTCTTATGCCTAGACCCACGCGAGTGCAAGCCCTGGAACCCGAAACATGAAGAATGTTTTTCTGGAATCACCGAAAGGTGAGTTAACCTAAATCCCTTGATTTAATCTCTTTTTCCTCTTTCTTTTTAATTTCGTATTTATACAATCCGCTATATATATTTAATGGTCCTCCGTTCGAGGATTGATTTTTATTTATCGTCGGTTTAATTAATATTTGAATTTCGGTATTTGATCTAGCCTCACTTTCTGCGCGAAATTCTACGAGCCACGACTTGCGTCGTGTCGTCTCGTTGTATCATTTTTTCTTGTTTAACCCCTTTTTTCACCGTTCACAATATTCAATTTATTTTAAATTTAATATTTACACAGTCCGCTACACTAGATTACAACTACTTACTTTAAAATCATTTTTTGCCAAGTTAATTTTCTAATATTAAACACTTCTTTTGAGTACTTACACAAACAGGACTAGTATAATCCACCCAGAAACCTAATTTACCTTAGGTTAGTTTTTATTAAAATATTTTGTTCCGTTTGATTTTATAATGGACTAGAAATAAATGATACTTTCGAACATTCTGTCCACGTTTGGTACAAATCTTTACGATGGTGTACAATTTAGATTTATGAGCTCTGCAAATTTTATTTTGAAGGATAACTTTGCCTTATTAAATTATCTGAGAATTATAAAAAACCATATTTATATTACTAATTACAATTATTTTGCCTTTTAATTAATAAGCATTAGAAATGTTATTTTGTAAATATTTAAGAAAAATGTACAATTGAATTTAAAACATTTACATTCCATCATATATGCATATTTTGTTGGATAGGGCTTTGGTGAAAATAATATCGGTTTTATGTTCATAAAAAACTATATTATATTTTATTGATAACATCGTTATTATAATTCCCTTTTAATGATTGTTATTAAAATGATTATAAATAAAAATAATTTATTGGTTAACTTGTTGACGACATATAACATTAAGAGAAAGACCACTTGAAATATCAACGTCTATTCTGAAAACCGTAAACTTTAAGTGTTCGAAGAAACTGGGCTGTAAGTTCCTTTCTTAATTGTTTAAATGTTTTTAAAATATTGGTTTTTTAAGTCGTAACCGCTGAAAGCACCTCGAATTCGACACTAGTTTTCAAAATTTTTTAAAAGACTTTTTTGCCTCTGTCTGTTTGGAGAATGGGTCAAGATTTTTGAGTTGCAAAAAAGTGAATAGATTATTTTGGCACAACACTATTACACCGTTTATATTTATAAATCGTATAGCCAAGGATCCTATCTAGAAAATAATTGCCACACATCTAATTTATTTATTTCTATATTCCATTTGATGAACTGGAAAATCGTCCACAAAAGCAAAACAAACGAACAGTGAGATTTTCAATTTGTTTTTAACGTTTGGCCAACAAAAAGCAAAATTAGTGGAATGTATTGCTTGTTGTTCGGTTGCAGAGTTAATGTTGAGGGCCCCCTCCGAAGAAAAACAGTCTCTTAATCGAAGCTGTTGTGTTCAGTTGGTAAAATGTTAGGTTGGTAAAACCGCTCGGCTGCCCCGACTAGTCGAAGCGGTTTCGCGAGTGCCGCGTTTGTAATTTTCCTACATTCCCTCTATTTTCCTCTTTTCTTCTCTTCCTCTTTATCTCTTTTACCTTTTCTTTCCCGCTTTACCCTGTCGTATGCCGATACCCCCGCGAGTGCCAGCCCTGGAACCCGAGACAAGAAGAATCTTTTTCTGGAATCACCGAAAGGTGAGTTAACTTTATTTTTCTACATTCTTTAATCCGAATTTTATTGCTTATAATTTTCCCCTGTCTTTTTAAGTTATTTACGTAGTCCGCTACATAAATTTGCAGTGAATCTTATTATTGACGAATATAAATTATTGATGAGAATACACTAGGAGCGGGGTTTGTGCTCTATAGGCACTATAGCCTTCTAACTTTAATTGTACCTTCCTAGTTCCTTAGTTCTGTGCAATGAACTCAATCCTTCATCTCAGAAATATTTGTTCATTGACTGTTGTACAATTTCATTTCCTAGGTTATTTTCTGTATGCTTGGTTAAATCCCCATTGAACCGTTGGTTCGCATTGGACTATGATATGGGTGGCTTTTGCCACTTCCTCATTGCATAATCTGTAAATATTATGGGTTATGTATGCCCATGTTCTGCACATGTTTTCTCAGATGCCAGTGCCCGGTTTGCAATCCTATCACTACTCTGAATCTAGCCCTCTCCACTGCAGAATTGAGTTTGACAGCCTTGGTTAGCCTAGCGACGATAGATATATCCACTTCTTTTGTTTTATTTATATAATCCTGAAATGGAGTATTCTGTATTTGGTTTTGTTATCCCAAGGATTAGTTCGGGACCTATGTGTGATCTTGTATATCCTTCACGTTGCGGAGAAATATAGATTATTATAGTTCTGAGATTTGTTGAACACCTAAAGATGTGAATGCCATTTTATACCACTCAAGAAAATAAAATCACTTATTTATACCTAATGATTTTTCGTCTATTCATGTTCATTTTAAGCCTAAAATCACCAGTAAATGAAAACTAGACCAAAACACCTTATGGAAGTACAAGTTGATAAGGAAGTGCTCCCTCTGAAACAAGGGTTTTCTACTTTCGGAACAAAATGGATGATCTGTTTTGTCGTTGAGAACCTCCGATGGAATGAAAAGACCATATTTCAAAACAGAGCATCGTTTTTCATGGAATCCAGTAAACCACTTTACTTATTGACAACCGATTGGTCAAAATTGATCATACCAAGGGCCAGCTTATGGTATCTCTTTTTTTCGATTTTGTCTAGGATGTTTAAATTGAGCTATTCTTTAATATTTTGGTGTAAGCTGATTCAGATTTCTGGAACTTAAAAAGAGAAAAAAAGATCTGTTTTTACCCTGGGCTTGGCGGTTTTCGCCAACTTTTAACATTTATCTCTCGGATGTAAGAGCGAACTGTAACCGCTGCGTCAGCAAAGTTTTTCAACTCTTGGACTGCCGGGTAATATTTTTTCTAGCGAAACTTTTAAGTGAAAATTTTAGATATCGTTTAACGAGTATTGCCTTTTTTATTCATAATACCACATCCTTGAGTGTCAACAATAAAATATTAATACTGACAATAATCGAATACAGATTTGCAGTTGAAAAGAATTTCTAAGCAGAGAGAACGTAGAAAATCTAATAATGTTTGAGTGTATAGAAATCTAAAAACTGATTATATTACAAAATATATTTGAGAACTTTTAAGTCATTTTTAAAACTATTTCTTGCGCAATGCGTTCTTCCTCTTGGAGCATGAAAAATTAATGGCGTAGTAAGATGCATTAGGTCAAAATTTGTCCTTCCCTACACTCCTTGTTAATTTTCCTCTGCTATCGGGTTTCTAATTTTTCAAACAGTTCTTCCTCCTTCCATTAAAGCTGGTCTCTGGGAATGCTTAAGATATATCTAACTTTTGGAAACTTGGATGTAGAAAGAAATCACACTACATGGAAAACAATCAAAGCACTTTTCAATTTCTCAAGCAGGAAAACAAAACCTGCCAATTTCATCAGGCGGAAATTATCGTAAATCTTTCTATCTCTCATTTAATTGCCACCTATAAAATTGATAAAACTGATAAACCTGCTGGTTCTCTATGAAACAGCGAAGACATAGGAACAATGGATATGTGCCTAAAAGTGAAAAGCCCAGAAATGGAACAGTTGTTTGGGGGGATAGGTGACACATTATCTAGTCTTTTATCAGATGTCTTTTAGATCATACATTTTAAGTATCCGCTTTCAAAGTTCTGACTAAATAGACCACGAGCATGTTTCGGTTACTTTTCTGCCTGACACACACACACACATTCTCTCTCTCTCTCTCTCTCTCTCTCTCTCTCTCTCTCTCTCTCACACACTCACATTCTTTCACACTCAGTACCTACCTTCCTCCCGTTCCCTTTTTCTTTCATTCTCACTTTAATTTAGGCACTACTTTATTTTATTTGGATGTTAGTTCTCTCTCTCCTTCTCCTTCTCCCTCTCCCTCCCTTTCCCCTCCCTCACCCTCAGCCTCTCTCTCTTCATATCTTTGTCTAACTTAGTCTCATTCTAACTCCCGCTCACAATTTCTCTCTCTCTCTCTCTCTCTCTCTCTCTCTCTCAATCTACCTGTCTGTTATACTAATTTCGTATCTATCTGTCTACCTATCTTGCTTTTATATCTTATATCTTGTATTACTTTCGTCTACCTCTATCTCTTTTACTAGCCCATTGTTTTTAAACATTTACATTTCGTTTGCGCGTTATTTGTTCTCTTTCTTTGTTTGTCAGACTTTTCTCTTTCACACATCCATTCTCTCTCTCTCTCTCTCTCTCTCTCTCTCTCTCTCTCTCTATCTCTCTCTCTCTCTCTATCTATCTATCTATCTATCTATCTATCTATCTATCTTTCTATCTATCTCTCCCTCTCCTTCTCCCACCCTCTACCTCCCCCCCTCTCTCTCATTTTAGTTAATTTTCCATTCATTTTTCCAAGTTTAAAAAAAGATAAAGATATGCTAGCCTTGTTCTCAGTTCATTTCTTACACTCAACCTCCATTTCTTTTAGAATCGTTTCGGTTTTACACGCGATCTCGCGGAGGATTAGATTATGATGATAGCACTACTTTTAAAGCAACAAATTTTATATACTCATCCCTCAATCAAAATTATAAATAAATGCTACGGTTTTCATCTTTAACTTTTCATCTGAATAGCGAATATTAAAAAGGTATATAATTAATTATCTTTTATTGCTTTCGTTATCCATGGGTTTTATTCCAACAATATTATCCTACGTACATAAAACGTTCGAATGCGACACAACCGGCAAAATGAATTTTTCATATCTATTTTCTATTTTCTTTCTGAAATGTCCTTCGCAGTTATTCAAAAGATTGTTCAGGCCGAAGGAAATCCACCAGGACGATTACACGGGCGGAATGACAGGCCATAACGTAGTTAAACCGCTTCCCGCTAGGCTGCATCACTCTTCACGTTCTCTACTGTTTCCTATTAATGTCCTATGTCTAAGGATCAGACATACACACACACACACACACACACACAGTCTATTCTTTTTGATTTAGTTAATTATTTAATAAAAAATTCCTATTGATATAATTTATTTTTTATCATCAATTTGTTTCATTTTTTTTGTTTGCTACGATACACAATGTAAATATGTAAACCAATTTTTCTAGTGGCAACATAGAATTAAATAATCAGAAATTTGTTTATGTAGAAAAACGTCTTGTACATTGAAACTTGTTCGACTTATCTCTGATCATATGTGGCTTGAAATAAACAAAAAACATCCTTGACCATGAATCGTTTCTCCACCTTGCCGTGTTAATTGATGTTTTATAACTTTTGGCATTTCACGAATCCTCTTGGTAATACAACCAAGTTCAAAACGTGATGTTTCTGTTTTGAAATCATTTGTTGTTCAATTTTACGGAAAAAACTGTAAAAAGTAAATGGCTGAAGTAACTTCCTTCGGGATGATTTATTTTCCTCCCATCTGTTAACTGTGAGGGATGATTAATACGTGCGTTTTTTATTGTGAAAAGGTCTTCTTTATTAATTTTTATTTATTTTCGAATTTATGCGTTTATCAAAACAAGGAATCTTTTTGAATCCCTTTCAATAATTTCTGTAGTTTCTGGATCTGTAAGATTACTTTTTATTTTTATGCCGATTACCATATTCTAATTTCACATAGTGTGAAAACCTTTCTGTTAACTTAATGAAGGCAGAAAGTATAATTAAAGTGATACTGGGGTTGTGAGTAGGGAGCGGCGAAGCTCAGAGTAGGGTAATAGCATGTTACGAAAAACTCATAAACCCAACTTCTTTATAGAATGTGCACATTATTGTATCGAGATATGACGTGTTTTTTAGTTATTTTAACTTAAACATGAACTGATTTGATGGTCAATTTATCAATCACGATGGGACGAGTTGCTTTCGTCGTTTCTTTTGTTGTAGTTACAGTGTTTGATATTAGTTAAGTTGGTTCTTGCTTGTTAAACTTAGTAATTTACGAGGCAACCAAGTGAATTAAAGATCGATGTTAATTATTTGATGCATTCAGAGGTTCGGTTACATTAACGAGGTGATTTATATTTTATTAATCATATAATTTTAGTTCTTGTTTTTGCGTAAAAACTTTCCTCAATCACACATTTACAAATATAGAGTGAATGAATGACCAATTATTTATTGATCACACAACATAAGGTTTCAAGGACCATTTTACATCTATCGAGAATTGTTGGTTTGTAATAAAATAAAATTTCTTTATAGTAAGGTTTACACATTTTTACATATGCATACATACATCTTACTTGTATTGTAAAAAAAAAATGAAATACTACATTTACAATTTAAGCAGATACGAAAGAATAATATAATTCCAAAATAATATTCCAATACATCTGTTTTTTAGTTTCACTTCCCTTAAGCTCTGGCACCCAATATATCATCAAGTGGTTGTTTCCCCAAGTGTTGGAGATTTTGGATGATGCACTGATTAATTGTGATGTAATGTTTTTACAAGCATACTGAAAGAAAGAAATACTGACTGAAAGAGGGAAAAAGACGAAATAAAGAGAATGAGTAATAGAAAGAGGGATTGAAAGAGAGAGGACAGAGAGTCACACAACTGCCTATATGTAAACAGTCGAGTGCCTCGCTCTATCCTTAAAAAAGCTCCCTATATTCTAAATTGTTTATGCTAATACTCGTTTCTTTTCGCGTGGCTCTGATTAGTAAAAGTGTCTGTAAATTTCTTCCCAACATACATTATTAGGTTTTCACTTCAGAGGGGCAAAACATGTACCACATCATTTCTTTGAGACGACGTGTACCTGTTAACATTTCGGGGTTGAGGCACAAGGGCAAAAAATTTATGAGATGCCCTGACACACCTTACACACATTCAACACTTCTGGTTTAAGTTGATACAAAGCAAAGTTAATTTTTTTAAATTCTTTTTTTTTATTTATATTACTTTTATTGTGGTACTTAAAAAAACTTTACTTTTTTGTTGTAACGGGCCGTTTGGTTTTGTTTTGCTTAGAAACAAAACTTTTTACAAAATGTTTTATGTATAAATTATAATACATATAACTAGCTTATTTAACATCCATTTTTAATTACGCATTACTTACGTTTGGAGGATGATATTCTGCCTTTTAAATGTAATAAGAATAATCAGCTTACGCAAGTATATGCTATGTTCATATTATGAAAGAAAGGCATAATATAAGTGAAAAGCCATCCCAAAAAATAAAATATCTATAAAGTTAGCAGGGCCCTTTCATTTTCTTCAAGACTTTATTGAAAAGAAACCAACATTTTAATTATAAATTTGAAACTAAATTCCAATTTTATTCTTGTTCCTGTGTTATTATAATAAACTTTAATAAGTTGATAATTATAGAAGGTATTTTAATTTATTTTCGTTAAATTAAGGTGTCTGGTGTGTACAATAATATTTTGACGCATTTTACAACTGCAGGAGGGGTGGATGATTGATGAGTTGATGAGTCGGTTTTACCCCGCTACCAGCTCGACGGATAGGGGATCATAAAAACTGTTTAATTATACTATATATTCAGAAAAATGTAAAAAATGAACGTCACTGACATGCATGTATAAAGGAAAAAATATTCAGACGGTTATATTAAAAACGTTAAACCCGAAAGCGAAAATTAGTCGTTAAAGTGATGAAGAGCAGAGCTAGAGATAACTATTTCGATGGGGTGAGACTAATAATAACAAATCATTAATTAAAAAAAGACTACTTTCCTAATAGGTCAATAAAGAAATTAAAAATTTTATAAGTATAAAACTACAAAATGAGACTTTTTTTGTGTGTGGCTTTGCTTATATGCCAGTGTACCGAGTTGTGAGCGACACCGTCCACCCGACCCGCGCGGGCCGACCAAAGTCACCCCCGGGAAGAGGCCTAGAGCGCCCCCGATTTTTTTTTTTTTTAATTATTGGGAACTACGCCCTCTCTTGCTTTGGGAGGATACAGATAAAAACCACTTACATCGCTGTGGAAAAGTCTACATCCTCCCCGCGACCCGGAGCAGAACGTGCTACTCCACTCCTCGACCCGACGGCCGTCCGACCGGCCCGCCCCGGCCGCGCGAGCAGGTCTCCAGGACATTGATTACTATTTGGACACTCTATATATGTCTATTCCGCTATCTTGAAGGAAGTTAAAAATGTATCTGTATATAGCTCCACTCCTTGTTGCGAACAAGGTTTTGTAGCTGAATGGTTTGATCACCTCCCCCAGCTGGAAGATCTGTCTTAAAAGATTCTCTCTTTCTGTCTCATATTCAGGACAGAAAAAGACAATATGCCTCATGTTCTCTAACTCATCCCATGTGGAGCAATTTGGCGACGGCGTAAGACCAATTCTATGGAGGTAAGAACCGCAAATGCCGTGATTTGTTCTCAAGCGTGTTAGGGCAGAAAAACATTTTTTACTTCCGCACTCTGTTGAAAACCAGGGGGCGATATTTATTTCCGGGAACAATGATCGATAAAATGACTCTGCTGAACCATTGTTATACCAGATGCTCCAAGCTTTTACCCATTTATTAATCAGGGAACGTTTAGTGTCAGATTTTGGCAATTTGATGTCCATAAAATCCCCGTCTTTTGTTGCTCGTTTAGCTAACAAGTCTACGATTTCTTTGCTCTTTATACCGCAATGCCCCTACTCCAGCAAAAGACTACAGTTTTATTTTGCGATTTAAAGTTAAACGTCTTGTCTATTACTTCCGTGATTAAATAATCGCGTTTGGAGTTTGGGTGGAAGTTTTCTATTTGGGCTATGACACTTTCGCTGTCCGTTATAATGCAAAATTTGGTGTCATCTATCGTCGTGAGATAATCAAGGGCTCTAATCAAGGCAAATAACTCAGCAGTGAAGATAGAGGCCGAATCAGGCAGCCAATAGCTTTTTGAGACATTGATAAGAATGAGACTTCAATTTTGAACATATATGTAATAAATGTATAGCTGGATGGATTAAGAAATATTATTAATTACCAGGTAACCAGAAAAATTCGTGCGGTTTGTCAATTATTATAGCTTAAATACCGTTAATCAACTTCCAAGTTACCTGGGAAGTGTAGGTGTACGTAATTCAAAATAATAATGTGTCAGTTCATAAAGAAAAAGTAACTTAAACAGTTAACTATAAATTAGAAGATATTTTCTTTCTCGTGGTTACGCTCTCCCCTAATTCGACTAAGTTTTGCTTATTGTATGAACTAGCGCTACTATGGGAGGGGGCCACTGCAAAATGTGCACTGCGTTCCGTGACGAAGAGTAAGTATGTACACTGAAGAAAAGAGATTCAAAATGTTTATAAAAGTATGTAACCAAATAAAAAGAATTGCCTTTTGTTGGTGAACATTCGGTTTTCACGTAAATGGAAGAGTTTCGTTTGGTGACAGGCAATGATACGATACCTCTTGGTGTTATCTGATCCATTTTTCGTCGCACATGACAAGCCAGTCAAAAAACGTTTCTGGCACTGTGATAACGATGAAACACAAATGCTTAAACACTGAAGCATTTTACCGTAGTTGAATTTTTTAGGAACCCATTTGCTCAGGTCCCACTTCTTCCAATGTCGATGTAAGAAACAGGAAATTATATTGGTTACGTTAAAACTCTGGCGAACGCCGCACATGTTAGACTGGAATGAAGTTCGATTGCTTTTCTCAATTCGTCGTCATTCACGTCAGGTTTACCAGACAGCGGTTAATCTTCAATCGACTCATTCGTAGATGCAAGCTTTTTCAACCACTTGGGCAATGCGCCCAAACTGATTGGTGACTGTCTTACTTTCTCTCACTTTCTTTTTGTCTATATTGCTTTTATGTCGTTCTGCCTTGCTTGTACGTTAGTTCTTTCGCTTATGTAAGTCTTTTTTCTCGTACTTCCTCCCACTTTCTGTTTTTCTGCCTCACTAATGCACTTCCATACTGTTTATACTCTAAATAATACTGTCGGTGAATAAATCAATCCGGAGGAATCCGTTGACACGGCTCTCATTAAGTCCATTGGTTCGAATCCTGCGGCCCTATATTTGAACCCAACATTACAAATGAGTTGTTTTTTCAAAAACAACGGCACCCTAAGAGTTTTCTCTCTCTCTCTCTTTCTTTTAAATTTCAATTAAAAATTCAAATGAATAATCTTTGAAGAGTCGATACTTTTTAAGATAAAGTGGGAACAAAGAAAATACTGTGTTGTGGCCAATGATTTCCAAAATAAATTAGCCACATATTCTTAACACTTGATATTGTAAAATGTGTAACATTAGGTTTTTTCAGTCAATTGTATGTTGGTTGTTAAAATTCTTGAATTTGTGAAATTAGGGTTTTAAGTAAGTATATAGAATAAAATTGACATGATGCAAATATATTTATGATCAATTTTCAGCAAAAGCTAACAAAAATAAACAGCTTGTAGGTTGTTTATTTTCTAACCTTAAAACATGAAAAAATCCGTTTTACAATAAAAAATATAATTAAAAAATAAACATCATTTCTTTCTCAATTCAAAATTCATTATAAATTAAAATTTCATTTTCTTATCCAATTAAGGAACAAAAGAAATTCCTTCTTGTGAATAGGTATTTTTCTGTATCGCTCACCGTCGACAAATCCGTGTCATTATTTGAGAGAAGTTTGAGCGGTACCGCGTTCAGCGTAGGACCCGTTCAGGTTATGACTGCCCTCCTCTTCTTTTTCTGTGTTGATCTTGTAGGACCAGTATGGCAGCGCTGCTTGAGAGTGATGCTGTTACGCAACAAATTAATGACCAATAAATAACCCTTGTAAAATTATATGTAGTACTTTTTCTGAACAGTTAATAACTTTTTTTAAATTAGTGTTTTCTGCTTTTCTTAATAAATGAATTTTTAAAATGTAATATTTATTGGAGTGTACAAATTTACCTAGGACTTTTTCCACTAAAAGAAAGAGGTGAAAAGAAAAGAGGGCGGGCTTGATAATTGGAAGCTTTCAATTTACGGGGAAGGCTCATTACGGATTTTCTCACGTCCCTCTAAGCAGGAGCTCTTTCATAATCTCAAGAGGGTATTGTCCTCTGATTAGAGTCTGTATAAAAACGTCTTCCGAGTGGGAAAAGACGGGGTTGAGGGTGTTCCCCTCGTTGTAGGGGCGAAGCGCGGGCAGGGCGGTTTGCCCTTCTTGCCGAGTAAGCAGGAGCACTTAAGTCCCGCAGTAATTATTAGTTGGCCTCAAGCCCTAACTTCTAGACGACTAGTTTCCCCCGGAACAGGGCCGACTTCTGGCCCATCCCTCACCATCCGCCCAATAATTAATGCTGCACAACTTCTACAGTATTAATATCCATGTTGAATCTGTGGTGATCTAATTGTTGCCATTTTGATCTATCCATTTTTTTCTCTTCTTTTTACTAAGTATTTGTACCATTTAAGTGACGAGTAATGTTTTAGTGTGCCTTATTGACTTTATATTATTATTATATATTTTAAGAATCGATAAAAGTTCACTTGATCCTATAAATAAAATAATTTATAGAAGATTTGCAATTTTCGGCAATTTTTCTAACTTTTTAAAAGTAAATTAAACTTTACATAAAAAATGTTTCAGGGGTTTAATAGGGTGGGTGAGTCAAGTCTATATTAAACTTCTTATCATTCCACTTTTATAACGATAAGTTTTCTTTTAGGTATTAAAAAAAATTTCGTTCATCTTTGAAACAGGTAGAGGACCCGACGTTAAGATGGTAAGCAGGAAGCGTTTAACGCGGAGAGTTTTTTCGGTCTTGACACAAGCTGTGTTTCACTAGCGATATCGCGTTTGTTACTTCAAAGGAGCCGACCGGTCTCGTTCATGTCGTTTTCCCATATTGTCAATTATTATAGGGCACTATATTCGATTATTGCTTATTGGTACAATGGATGAAAAAATGCGCCCCTCGTCGCTTATTATATGAAGGACAGTACAGTACGACGTAGTTGGATATACCACAGTAGAAATATCGTCGTTAATATTTTTTTACTGTGAAAGCATTATTTATTAAACTACTTCAAGAATGGGCAAACTCGCAGCGTAGAAAATAAACAGAACCATTGTCGGGATACTTTTGGAAAGAGTTTCACACGGGACTGTTTTCCTCTGTTGACGGCTCCCATTGTGAGGCAGTTTTCTTTCCGTAACAGGCCTAATGCACTGAAAAAGGATACGGTGGCGTTTCCAACGATACAACTACTCACGTCAAAGTTTTGATAGCTTACTGCGGTATTTCCGAAAAAAAGTCCTGTAAAACTTTTCATAAATGTTTGAAGTGGAGATTACAAAATCCATTTAGCTTTGGCTTGAAGCAATTTAGCAGTTTTATGATAGTTTTCCTTAAATGTTCTATCATTTTCGTTAGATCCTTTCTAATCTTGTTTTAAGTGTCGACAGTTCATACATTTGTTGGTGATATTCTCAACTAATTTACACTTGATCTATTGTTAATTTGTGTCGGTATTTAAACCGATATGTTAAAACGAGAAGATAAACCTATTGTTTTCTAAAACGATCTATAAATCTATTATTTATTATGAAATTAATTCCTTAGGCTTAATGTTTGTTTGTGTTATATTAGCGCAGAGATGTCTTTGTAGGTTGTTGCACCAAACCAAATATTTACGATTAGAAAAACTAAAGTTAAACTCTTTAACTTATTTATCCAATGCTGCAGTTTTTATTGGGGGTTTTCAGGTTACTTCTTGATCTAGTTTCTAATAAGGCAAAATATCCAAATTATTATTGTGTTATAAATTATTTAACGGGTTTCTTAAAGCAGTTTGTAAGTTAAAGTAATGTTATAACATAAAACAATGTATAGAAAAAATTATTATTATACAAATGAATGCCTGTGGAATTTAATATATGAAACTCTAAGTGAATAATACATTTAATTATTCTTTTTATGTAGTGTTGGTTGAGATGAAAAAGTTAGCTACATGAGCAGGATTCGAACCAACTTGTGTAAAATATGATGGTAATCAGCGAGCGGGTCAAATCTTGTATCCTCACATATGAATATATAACGTAAATTTGTAAATAATTAAATATATGTGAATATGTGATTAACTGGAGGGTTGTTGACAATATCGTATCCCATCATTCACTTGGAAATAAAGTGATAAAAAATTTAGGTAGAAAAGTTCAGTCAAATACCGATTATTGATCAGATTGATAAAATATTTTTGTCTAGCATGAACGATCTTTCTAGTAATAAATATTCACTTTTCCATATTCTACACATATCATTGTATATTTTTCTTCTAAGAATTCAAGCTCTAAATGAGATATTTTTACCAGAAAGAAATTAAAGTAGCTGGTTTATGCGTGAGAAGCAATAAAAAAACAACTAAGTAATTAAACATTTATCTGAGACCGGTTTTTCCTTTCACGCCGCGCGGAATCTATTTTTGTCTTTTTAAAGTTCAGGAAAAAAGTTTACATAATGCGTTCAGTTAGTTATTATAGTACTAAAGTTCAGATTTTAAGATCACAGAAAAATGCTAAACTAGCTTAACATGAAATTAAGCCGGTACTTGCCAGTTCTTATTAGTCATGAATTTTCTATCCAAATTATTATTGATTAAAATTTCATGAGCCGGGATTCAAACTCAGAACCGACTGCCTGGCAAATGCTGGCTCCGATTCTTGTTAATGTGATTTTAAAATAATTATAAACAGAACTTACTATTCAGTAGTATATTGCAACTGAAAATGTGATAAAGCATGAAGACACCTGGATGAAATGTAAGAGAAATAAAGTATATAGAATGTATTATATTTTCTTATTTTTTGATCATATTTTGGAGTTTTAACGTCCTCTTATAGTTTTTACGATTAGCTTAAGGCCTGTTTACAATTATTCTCACCTGTCTATTATACTGCTATTTAAATTGTTGCTTAATTTATTTTATTCAATCCATATTTTTGGGGTTATCCAAAATAAACAGTTAGCAGCATTTTTAGTTTAAATAGAGCAATCTTTGTAGAGGGCAAAAGAGTTCTGGGTAATAATTAAAGTTTTTCTTTTTAGACATCTAAGATGTAATAGAAATAATCAAAGACAGGGTTTGGCAGCGTTTTTAGAAAGGTTTCATGTCGAATGAAGCCGCTAGACACGTTTTATCGAGATCCGCAGAAGGGCCGGAGCGTAAAACAGCGGCCGTCGGAGTGTTACAAGGAGGATGCCTTGTCTTCCTCTTGTTAATGGTTGCTGAGATAGCCCTCAGGCTATCCGCCGCCAATTAGAAGCATTTTGGCCGACTATCTCATTTCTGAGTAATTTACACCTAGCCGGATGGTCTACGGGCTCCCCTCCTGCAGGGGGGTCTATTTCCAGTCTGTAATGAACTACAGCCGGCCGGTCTGATTTGTCTTTCGGAAAAGTGATTTTACGCTTCAGATCCATCCTTTTTGATTAAGGTCGTCCCCAAAAACACTGAGGATTGTTTGTTTTACCGCTTTATCTGGTGAAGGCGTGCTGTCTATTTCTGTTTCACCGGCCCGATAATATATACAATCTGGCCGTTATTCACTTTATAAGAAAAAAGAATAGTCTGAAATATATGTTTCGCGTGGTACAGTTGAACGGCGATTAGAAGCATATGGTCGGACACGAATACAATATTCAGCAACTGCATCCCATAATAATAAAGTTTTTTCTATTAAACGTTGTAATAAAAAATAGAATGTAGACTGGTTTTTACACGAAACAAGACTGTTTATTACAGAGAATGAGAAAACTCAGTTTATTCGTTGATTTTTCTGCATTCAAAATAAAAAAATGAAAACTATATTTCTCCGGTTTCTTCTTTTTTTCGATCGCACTGTGAACGATGCAGATGAACTGCTTGTTGTGGACGACCGACACGGAAACGAGCTTCACTGAGGATGTGAAGGAAATTTCTATATTTCTTGAATAGATGGGAAAAATTTCTGGTACAATTCTTTAGTCGACGACCGACAATTTTTGTCTCATAGCTAACAGTCCAGTTTGGAACGTATAATTAGGTAGGTGCGACTCTGAATGAGATATTTGGAAAATTTTGTTTTTGTCAAAATCATTTGTTAGGTGTGAATTTTCCAGTCTTTTTCATTAGGGTTCGTTCATTGACGCGACTTGACCTTTACAATAAAAACGTTTTTCGTACGACCATGTTGCCTGGCGATGGAGTCCTGTTTGTATTTGTGGACTAACGAGTTAGGCCTTTTATAATCATCTTTTCAATCATTCGTAAATATACAAATGAGTATTTTAAATTTTAAACTTTTTGAATTTTATCAATCCGCTCTGTATTTTCTAGTGCGATTCCATAAGGCACAATCAATCTTGTCATTAAGCAAGTGTTTTAACTTGTAAACTCATTTCATTAATTCACGTTAATTAACTTAATTAAAACTTGATAAAGAGAGAGAGAAAGAGAGAGAGAGAGAGAGAGAGAGAGAGAGAGAGAGAGAGAGAGAGAAAGTGTCTTAAGGGGGTGAGAAAGAGAGTTGGCAAGAGAGAGTGCGATAAAGGGAGAAAGTGTCTTTGTATGTCTTTTAACAATTTACACACTTAATGAAGTTCCTTATTACTTTCTGACAGTTTAGCCATAGTAAATGTTAAAGTTTTTTAGTATTTTAAATTATTTCAAAGAAAATATATTGAAGGGTTCGAACTCAATAAATTTAAATGACATATTTCATTGCATGACGTTGTAAAATCAACCGTTTTCTAGAGGCAATAATTGTTGATGTTGAGATAGTTTTTTAAGTTTTAGATTTTGTCGGCAAGGTTGACAGATTCAAAAGATTTTTTCTGGTGAAAACTGGCGCTTTTGTTATGATTTTTAACCTTCAGCACTTGATGGTTTTTAGGTTGTTTTTTAATATATGAATCGATGATCCGAATTTTTTATTTATAACAGTTTTTAAGAAATATAGGACGAGAATGGCTTGAATGGCGTGAGAGCGTGTGAGTGCTTACAATGGCCCCGGAGCACAATGGCACCCTCTCATCAGAAGCTGACGCGTCATTAGACACAACCGCCCCCGGCTGTCTTGTCATTTCACTCGTCCTGGCCCACCCCTCCATCGACCATAGAATGTAGATTGTCGAAATACTGCACACGCTGCACTTTTCGTGTCTCGGGGCATAAATGTTTAAAAAACTCCATTATAACACGAGTAGGTATGAATCGTTAAATGATTTTAAGTTTTAATTCCCAAAATTATATATACCCACAAAATGTATTGATTTTTGGCCAAACTTGCATTAAAGAAGCAAAAAACACCTTTTTACCGTCTAACCTTAATTCCTGTAGTAGCTTATTTTTAAAAGCCCCACCGTTAGATGAAAAACGTGCTACGTAGATGGCACATCATCAAAGAGGTAAGCGGGGAGAGGTGACGCTTACCCTTTTAATTTTAGTTAGAGAATATGCTGGCTGCTGCATTTTTTCGTTTAGTAAAAGGTTTAATATTAGTAATTTTTATTATTAATTAATTCGTCTCCATGCTTGGCGATCTTTCTAATTTCACTGCAAATATAATTAGGTTTTAATTTACAATGACTCAAATCAACAGTGATTTCGTAAATTTGTGTTTTAAGATTGCTCCTGATAATCCATGCGAATACAATTCTCGGCTTATACTGTCCAGTTATGTTCATGGCCACCGAAGTACGCGCAGATCGAATCGGGCTTACAATGAAGCTATGAAATTTATTTCCGTATTTACGAGGGCCTTTTTATTTTAAAATCTCAATTTATTTTACCGCAAGGAAATAATGCTTGTTTTTATTCTATTGTTCATTATATTTATGAAATGTTTGCCTCCTGTGATTTGTGTTTTATAAATTTCTATTATTTATTGTACTTATTGATACAGGTTTTTGATAGTTATTTTTTCTTATTATACCCAGTAATATTTATATATCTAGATTATTTACATATTAAATAGATTATTATTAATTTTATTTATAATTATTATTAATTTTTAAGGGCGTTCTAACGGCTAAGGTCATATCACGCCCTAACATCCAAACATTCTATTTTAGATTAGCTATATCTCTTCTGAGTGCTATAAATTTATTTATAATTATATAGATTATTATTATTTATATATCTGGTAAATATATTACTATTTAAATATTAAAGGGTAGAAAAATTGAGTGATAATAATGTAGAGTCTGAAATGCAGATTTTGTTGCCTCAAAATAATTTAAAATTAACTGAAGGATTTACAAAGTGTTAATTAGATACGTTATGTCAGGGGTACAAGCAGGGATGGGCAAGATGCACGTATATTATTTCTGAATAGTTTGCCTGTCCCCTGTCATGCGATTTATACATCTCCCTTAGATATTAATTTAGACGATCAGTATATTATTGGTGAATAATTTGTTTCCGTTTTGCCAATTTTCCGATCTAACTGCGTATAATTTATTAGTTTGTGTTGTTTTATAGGTACGCTAATTGATATTTTATAAGGTTTCTTGAGTGTTAAAACAATACTATATAGAATTTTTTAAATTAATATTTGCCTCTAGTAGTAACAGTTTTCGTGTTATATTTTATACATTGATGTTAATTATATATTCGCATATAGCTATATTATCGTTTATAAAAAATTGATGGTTGGGAATATTTGTGTCCGTATTCAATTTTTGGGTGTATGTATATATTAAATGTGACTATTTTGTATCCAGTATTGATTATAGTGTGTTACATATTCCTATAGAGCGAATGTATGTAGTTATTGTCGTGTAATACACAAAATATTTTTTATTATATTTTTGTGTATGCTGTTTACATTTATTACATAGTTTTAATTAACAAATAAAAACTAATTAATTTTAGGTTTATGTTTGATTTTAATATTGTTTAAATTTTGTTTCAGGTGAGTGATCGTGGTTGTTTTTTTATATTATTCAGCTTCTCTTTTAAGTGCTAAGAGGGAAAAAAGGTAAGTGTTTTACCATACATTACCATTTAGAAAAAGATATTGCCTGAAGGCATTTTTTCCCTCGTCTTTCTCACACCGGCGCACTTCTCCATTTATAAAGCCTTATTTGGCGAGAACCTCGCGGTTTTGAAGAGTTCAAAAGAAAGAGAAAAAAGAGTCGACAAATAGTTTAGATTCGGGAAAGAAGAAGACCGATGCAAAAAAATAAAAATAGTAGGGCCTTATTAGCGATAAAAGGGGATGGTGTATGGCCCGGGGAAGAAAGGGGCTTCCGGCGTTTTTATGGAAATCGCCTCCTATTCACTTCTCTCCTCATTCTTTATTTTTAAATATGGAGGATGAAAAGGGGAGAACACATGGATTGGATGTGGGTCTAATGCCTTAACGCCGCCTTCCCCTAACGGATACTGACATCATAGGTATTAGCATCTGCCCTTGTAAATCTCTCAATCCGCGCCTCCTTTTATTTGGGCGCCCTTTCCGAAATTGATTCAAAGCCGGAGGTGAATGTTTATACGCATCACATTGGTTGACGTCTTCATAAATTCTCAAGATCTTTTGAGACATTGTGTTTTCCGTCTGACGGTCTTGTGACATCCGGTGATGCAGTTAAACCTGCAAGCTGATGAGTAGCGAGAATAGCCGAGCCCACAAATCATCACACACTTATTCAATTCTAAAACAACAATAAGAAATAAGTAAACGAATAAAATGCTATACCATCCCGATGATTTGTAAGTATTTGTGTCCCTGGCTAGATTGTACATTTTAAACTTTATTTATGTTAAATTAGCAGTTCGTTTAGTAATTTAGGCAGTTAATCCTTGTTCAATTTGGTTTAGTTATCCAGTGTGTCCTTGTGGGTATTTAAGTCCTGCAAAATAAGCCTTCTGGTGCCGAATGGTCAAATTTTTCCATCTAACGACCTTGTAACATTCAATTACGTAGTTAAACCTACTAAGAGATAAGAGTCAATCCTAAAAGAACAGCAAGTAATAACTGAACAAATAAATTCACTAAGTTTCGTGGTCCGCTTTACTAATATCTTTCAATTAATTAGGGTTTTAGTTGAGATAAAAAAAAAACTCAGTATCACGAAGCGAGATTCGAACCCACGGTCTTCGGTTAGATACAACGCTACTCTACACCTTTTCTCAACTAAAAACCTTAATTGATTGAAAGATATTAGTTGTTCACCACGAAAACTAGTGAATTTAATAAATACAAATGAAGTACCTTCACTACAGCTGTCTGTGGCCATTTCATTTGCCGCTTAGAATCAAATAGATTACACCACATTTGAAAAATGGCAAAAAAAGGAGGGAAATACGACAGGTAGGTTGAGAAGGAAATTTGATGTCCGAGTGGATAAAAGTCAAAAGTTAGTAGTCTATAAAAGTGAAGTGATAGAGCAAGGGCGTAATACAATCTCCATGATTGGTGTTGGTATTATGGTACTCAATTGTCGCCCGACTAGACTGTTATGCACATATTTTTTTGAAAAACCAACAGTTCATTTATAAAATTTGCATCTGAACTCTTGTCTCTTTGCGATCAGTTCTCCAGTGAGTTTGGTGGATGTTTTCGTCTCCGACGTCTAGCGTTGGGTGACGGAAATCCATTTGCATTTGTCTGGTGAGAGTGTTGTTGCCGATTAAGATTTAAGATCTTTAAATTTTTTTTGGTGGGGGAAGCTGTTTATACCTTCTGCTGGTGAGATTGTGCTGCTGATAATGATAGCAATAACAACTATTAAACATCATACGTCAACCACAAAATTCGGTGTTTCAACATGTGACGACAACGATTGTCAGATGTCGCACTCGTGCATTGAACTAGAACTTTAGCAAAAATAGTGAAAAGAAGAGGTTGGAAATTAATAAAATATGTACGTTTATAAAGTTTTACAGGATAAATTCCTATATAATAATAACCGATAAAAAAGGAAAATCATCTTGCAAAAATAAAAACCTGTTTAAGCGCCGCTTATGGTCATTACTGCGTTACAACATCAGATAGATTTCAATTTTATGTCTACACTAACTACAATGAGTCTACATTGAAGGGGTTTCCTGAATTCGACCGATCCGTCCTTTAAGGCGTGCTTCTTATAAATGGGACCGAAATAATATGAGCGGCTGTCGTGGAAAGGAGGATGTTTTATCGTGAATTTAATTTATGGTCGATTTAATCCTAGCGATGCCAACGTTTTAGGCAGCTGGCACAGGAAAAAGGAGAGAAATAGTCCGTCCATCGCTTCACTATTGCAATGTTGACAAATTATTCACCATCAATACTCGACCTATATATTCATACATATTACAGAGAAAAATGATTCAAACCTTGTCCGATTTATCATCTATTTTGAAAAATGTCGCATTCAAACTCATATAAAAATATAGCAGATTCAATTGTACAACTCTCATTAACAAGTAGTGACTATAATGTCTGTCGAACAAATGTTTAAAAAACTGTTTATACATTAAAAAAGTCAAGGGGACTTACATATTAACTTACAATAAAACCTATCAGAAAGAGGTAAATAATTACAACTGAGATTACTCTGAAACTGAGCTTAATCCGCGGATGAAAACATGCAAATAAAGTTTCTCACACGCTAAATTTACAAACTTATTAATACATTCGGACAAGATATATGGAGCCAAGGCACTAAGATCCGTGAAATTTTCATTATTAATCCTTAAGGATTTTTTTGCCCTTTCTATCTCCTCTTACCAACACTCTACCGATTAATCTTTCTATCTATCTATCTATCTATCTATCTATATATATCCTTTTCTCTCTTTTTTTCAACTTGTTTATCTTGCCTCGCCTCCACTTTTCATAATATCCATTTATGTATTTATCTGTCTATCAATTTAATTTAGTAGCATACACATTTTTATTTTCCTCGTTCCTCTCTATCTCTCCCTCTCTGTCCCACACACACATACACGCGCGCGCGCACGCACACCTACGCAAATCCTCTTGATTTTTTCTCTCTTACATACTCCGTAGTTATTTTTTTATATATTCCTCAAATTCTATATATTCTATATATCTAATCTTTATGCCTATTCTATGTCTCTCTACTTATCTTTCTAGCCTTCTATTACTATATCTATTCTATCTTTTGAAGTTTTCCCACTATCACTATTTCTATCTCTCTATTTTTCTTCACTATTTTCCTATCTCTCTTTCCCTCTCATCACAATCTATATGGAAACACGTAGGCAGTTTTTACCCTCCTTATCAATATTTACTACGTTTATTATGTCATTAGGAAAAAATGAAAATCCTTCTCACTCATACATACAGCGCCATAAAATATGACTCGCAGCTTTTTTAGTTATATTTGACAGTTATTCGGAAGGTTGGTTGACTGTCCTCAATTTTTCAGAAAAGTTTTTATTTTCCTATGTTACATTTTGTTAGCTAGTCACACAGCTTCCTGCACTTTCAAGTACATTGTAATCCAAATTTCGATTTTTTCTGCTAACATTTTTCAATTATTTATGCAAACAACCTTCGAAATCATAACCTGACGTTTGGACGACGAATTCATAAAAAACCAGTTATATATCACAACGGCGTTGGAGAGGATTTAAAAAAATGAATGCCCCTCGTCCATTTTTGAACGTGTCAGTTTATGCAGGCCGGTTTAATTAAAAAGCTATAGAAAGGCGAAATCGCATCAATGATAGGAAAATGAATTCACCCGCTCCAACATGGATGTATTTTCCATAATGGCTAATACGCATAAAAACCGTCCAAAAATAACCTCGATGGGTTGTCCAATCTACAGGTAAAGCGATAAACAATCGTGGACGTTTAAAAAATCAACTATGCAAGATTCTCTCTTGGTAGAATGAAATTGTCCTGGAATGATATTATTTGAATTCAAGTTCTTTGCCATTGGTAAACGGGTGACTCATGCAAAAGAAGTATGTAAAATTTCAATTTCCATTTCGAATCATATGGTTTAAAAAACAAATGATTAAAACTCATTTCTTAAGGGCCAAGTTCTCTAGGACGACCCTCGTCGTATATAATAAGGTATAAAAAAAGAAAATCTCTCAGTTTCTTTATGCTAAAAAGACCGAGCCAATATTGGAAAACCAAGGCAAAGATGAACAGGGCCAATAAAGTCAGTCGGCAGGAGGAGATATAAAGTCGAAAACTCTCATATTCTCACAATTTGCCTTACACGCCCCACGCTGGGAAGGGGGCTCGGTTTTATAACTCTACAAGGCGTTATACGACCATTACTTCTTTTCTCTTTGTGGATCTCGGTCAGTATTGATCAACCTATGACACTCCAACAAGGCAGCTATTAAAAACGTTGAAAAATGCACAGACTATTTTTCAAAATGTTCCGTCCCTTAATTAGACCAGTTGAATGCGTCAACATTGCAGACACGGTCGATTTAATTCTCTTAATGAAACGACAATCAATAAATGATTGGACAGCTGTGTTTTCTGCCTACAGGGAGTCAATTAATAAAACCTATTCTAAAATTAACTGCTTAAAATAAAAACATGCGTTTCCATTTCGATTTAACCTTAACAACTAACACGAAAATAAGATTGAAAATGAAAATTGCGTTAGTTTCTCTGATTTATACTTTGCAGGCGTTTAATAGTTTTATCAAGTAAAATTTGTTAAAAGCTTTTTTTCTGTTTTCAATTCTTAAGAAAGTTAAAGTGTGTACGTTGTTAGATAGTGGATAAATAGAGTGGGAGAGTGAGAGTGTGAGTGTGTGTGTATGTGTGTGTGTGTGTGTGTGTGAGAGAGAGAGAGAGAGAGAGAGAGAGAGAGAGAGAGAGAGAGAGAGGGAGGGAGGGGGAGAGAGAGAAAACAAAAGTAAGAGAAAGAAAGAAATACAGCAAGAGAGAAAGAGAGAGAACAAGAAAAAAGAGAAAGTGAGAGAAATAAAAGAGAAATACAGAAAGAGAGAAAGAGAGAGAACAATAAAAAGAGAATGCGAGAGTGAGAGAGAATACAAGAGAAAGAGAAAGTGAGAGAGAGGAAGCAAGAGAAACAACAAGAAGAACAAGAAAAAAGAAAGAGAGAAATACAATGAGAGAGAGAGAAATACAGTAAGAGAGAAATAGAGAGAACAAGAAAAAGAGAAAATGAGATAAAGAAAGAGAGAAATACAGTGAGAGAGAGAACAAGAAAATAGAAAGAGAGAAATACAATGAGAGAGAGAGAGAGAGAGAGA
>CM077107.1:20612665-20640135 GCA_039619505.1 Cimex hemipterus
CTCTCTCTCTCTCTCTCTCTCTCTCTCTCTCTCTCTCTCTCTCTCTCTTTTGCCTTCTCTCTATGAATTATGATTCTATCAATCTTCTAATATTTATCTATATCTCTATAAATTTTGTTTGAACTGTTCGTCGATATTTCATCCTTGCTTCTATTCCCCTATAGTTCTCATTTTTTTAACCCTCCTTTCACTCTCTCTGTCTCTTTCCTTTAATTTTTTATATTTCCGTTTTTGTTGTACGCTTCCATCCATTTCTAAAACACATTTTTTCAAGCACACGTGTTTCATTCGTACACTGTTTGCTTTCTCACTCTCTTCACTCTCTCTTCTTCTCCTCTTTGCATGGCTTTTTTCCACTTCTTCACTTTCACAATTCTCTTACATTCATACATTTTCTTTTCCCATTTCTATTCCTTCCTCTATCTCAGTTTCTATCGATTTATCAATTCCTGTTAAGCCGGACATGAAGCATTTCCACTATTCCAATTAGTACTGATAGGTTTGTACTCATTTGAATGTGTGTTGTGAGAAGGACTATGGTGTGGAATATGGATTTGCGTCCTCATGGACCCTAATTAGGTTAATTATGCGATAGTGTAAAAGATGATGTTGTATTTTGGCTTTAATAACTTTATTTTCATTTATCAATATTTCAATATATGCGAAAAAAACTAATTAATTTTGTTAAATCCAAGTCAATCGAGTGGATGAACTTAAGGAAGTATTCTTGTTAATTAGTTAAATCCAGTGGTGGTGACCAGGTTCCCCACTTATATAACTCTGTATCGGTAATCTATTGATCTCAAAATGAGCACATTTGTAGATTTTGTGCTCCCTGTTTGTTCTTTGCAGGTTTTATATTTACATGTTGAATAGTTACTAGGAGGAATCTGTAATGATAGTCACGGTTTTTTCCATGTCCAGACAGTGCTAAGTGACTTTTAATTTAGCATGAATTCAGTTTTCATACGGGCAGTAATTTTCCAACGCTTTTATGATGGCCTCTCTTAACTTTGCATGGACTAACAGGTTTCTATGGAAGATCGTTTCGTCCGTGCTATTTGCTGATATCTATACTTCTTGTAATCTTGTAATGATCTTTATGTCCTCAGGGACACCCCAATGAGATTTTTCCTGTTTTTTTAAATTTTTTAAAACTTATTCTCAGCCCATAAGTAATCCAAGTTTCCGTAGTTTTGGAACAAACTCATCTATCCAACTAGTTTCCTGCCCAGTTTTTGGCCATTATCTTTCGACCAGTCCAGTGAAATTGCCAGCGGTTCTGCCCTGTTGTTTGTTTTCCAACCATTTGTACCAGTTTTGCAACTTCTTGCGCGAATCTTCGATAAGCTAAATACTCGCTTCGGCGGTTCATATACTAAAACTTATGGTATGTAAAAGGTAAATAATGCCTTTAAGAGAGTGAACGTGTGGACGGGAGATGGATTACATTGGCCGTGAAATGACCTGGCTGTTGATAGTCCCTGGAGCCCAACCTCGGCGGCTGGACGTATAAGATCACGGGGGTTTGACCCTAGACTGACAATTGCTGGACTCGGGCTCGGCAATTCTCGGGGCCTCCCGGTAATTTATTGAAAATGACAAAAGCTGGAATACTAATGGAATGTGTGACTTCTTAGTACCCCAACTCTGTTTGTACACGTGAAGATTTGAGCTTATATAAATCAGTAATCAGCATTCTAATCTATCGTGTGTACTGAAATTGGCTTTTGTATTGATTTACATTTAGTAGCAAAGTACACCTGTAAAAAACCTGTTTATCGTATGTATATTTTTTTAAATAGTGTAATATATTAATTATTTTTACATTACCAATTAGAAAATTGTTCACGCAAGATACCTGTTTGGCGTTACAAAAGGTAACTTAATGATAGGTAATTGTTGTTATTGTAAGGAGTAAGACCGGTGGGCTACCGATTTGAGAGTCGTGGTTACGGTTATTTGTTGTCGGCAGGGTGGTGATTACCTCCAAAGGGACTGCTCCCCATTAATCTTCCCAAGTAATTTACCACCACGTGCCCCCCCGGGAGGTTCGGGTCGCCGCAAGGAGATGAATGAAAGGCCTGACCGAGACTGGGCCGACTATCATAGCGCACGAAACATTAAACATTTTCATGGAAAAGCGCGCAGGGGAGAGGACGTTACCTACATCAAAACACCTCTCCGCTCTTCCTCATCCGTTTGTTAAATTACGGGTATGATTAAATTTCTTGCTCATCCTTTTGAGTTTAACACAGTTAAAAACAAGTTGTTATTCCGACAAGGGAATTTATTCCATTAGGCTTCCTCTAATGGCGAAATGAAGCGAAATTGTACAACGCAGTTTCGTATTTCTCATTCGAGAATATTATTCAACGCAGGGATGCCTCTGAGAGAAATTTGATACGCTAAACACCAATTGTTGTAAGTTTACGGCATATAAGTTTCTCATTCTAGTTAAAATACTTTTATTATACATTTTCGCTGGTTTTAGTTAACCAAAGTAACGATTTATTATTTTATATTTTTTATGTAAAATGTGGTTGTGTTGAAAAATTAATGCCATTAGGAGGCCTTGAACCCACCCACAACCTGCTCTACCTCCCTAGCAGCGCTAATCTTCACTTCGTTATCAGCTAGCTCCCCATGGCTACTTCATGTTTGCCGAGAAACCAGTTCGATTACATGAAGTTTGAACATTTGCCAGAAAAAAGGGGGAAGCTTAAAACAGTTGAAGTTTGGGGTGATCGAGTTGGTGTCTATGGGCGTACCAAAATCACTACAGTTCAAGCTATTAGAGCACCCTGGGTATCGAGGCCCAGAAGTAGTGGGTGTGTCCAGCTCTTGTCACTAATCACAACCAAACTTTACAAACAAATTATAAATCAATTTATTTAATGTCTTCTTGTCCGCATCTGTAGATACTGATTCTGGTTTAGCAAATTTTTCTACTTGCTCACCTTTATTGTCCTGCCATAGGATTTAAAATTTTTTTTAAGGTTTGACTGTGATGAAATGAAATGAAGATATGGTCTAAAAGCATGTAGCGTTATCCGTGGAATACTGTGATCACTCGTGAGGGGCGTTCCATAAGTATTGTGACGATGATTGCGTGATGCAGCACACACGCGATATGCGGGGCATGCTCCAGCGTCAAGTCGAGTGTGCGGAGGTTTCAAGTGCTATCGATTTCAACTGCACAATAGCATCGTCGGCTGCATCTGACGTGACAGTAGTTTTATGCACGCATTAAAGAAAAAAATTGACTCCGCAGACATTTTTGTTGTACATTAGTGTAACAACAATAAATGCTTCAACTTGTCGAAAACGTTTGGAGAAGAATTGGCAAAACGTAGGAACAGAGGCGAATAAATATATATTCGTTCCCTTTGCCCTACCGCATTTCGAGCGGATAAATTGCCCAGCTCGTAAAACGTTCAAGCGCTCAAAACCAGAAGGGAACATAAAGAAGGGCCTGTTAGGGCGAATGGTGTCGGTCGGTTTGCCGGTTAGCAACCGGGTTGCGGTAGGCAATGAGCGTAAGCAAGTTATAGGGCGAGTACTGTAGGGGGTGCTAGTTACACCTCACCTCATCAAACCCCCCTGAGTTTCCTGTTGGTTAAGGAATTGGGAAGAAAAGGGAGGAAGCTCTTATAGCATGCCCATTACAAACGGTTCCACTCGAGACGTCTTGCGGATAAGGCGTGAGAGCGAACCAAATTTGCTCTTCAAAAGCAAATTGACAAATCATATCAACGAATATCAAACGTCGTCCGCCAAAAGTAAAATTCATACATTCTCAATCTAAAATTATGTACTTGAGGAAAAGTTGTCTTTTTTTAAATTTTTATTGTATACATTAGAATTTTGAATCTATTTTGACTATAATATTTTCTGACTATTTCGCCCTTCAAGGCAAAGTGCACTTTGTTTATATATATCCAGTTTATTGGTATAAGGAAGTAATCCAGTAAATTGTGTTCTTTTCACCGAAAACACAAAAAATACCAACCCTCAATATTTTTACTTACTTTCTAAACAATCTACATACATAATGTATATATGCATTATGCAAAAATATTTATGATGCTTTAAAGGATTATAGATAAATAAAACACAAAATCTTCTGCTTACATCCTCTCTCCTCTCGCTCTCGCTCTCTCTCCCTCTCCCTCTCACTCTCTCTCTCTCTCTCTCTCTCTCTCTCTCTCTCTCTCGGCATATGCTCACATGTATCAACCTAAATTAAAAAATTTATCATCCATTGTATGCAGTTTCATGAGTATATGTGATTAGTGACCGTTAGTCGATGTTTATTCAGAGATCGTGAAAACGGTCTGGCGTGACGTTGGTTTTGGAAAAATTTTCTTCTCGTTTCACCCTTTCGATCTTTGTTGAAATCATCTTCAGGGTTGGGAGTTACAAACATTGTTTGAGATTAACAAATACACGTAGGATGTAACAAAAATTTGGAATTAATACAATACGAAAAAAGATTGTTTTATATTCAAAGTATTTCACCCACTCAAAGTGTTGGTTTTCTGCGTAACTGTGCCATTCTTGCCTGTCGTGTTGCGAGTGACAGTGCGATATTGCTGTTTTATGTTTTTTGAAGGGGTGGGGAATTGCGACTTTTCAACCAATTGCCAATTCCAAATTGCCATTTTTCAAATGTCTTGTAATCGGATTGGATTCTCGACGACAATGAAATGGCCACGGGGAGCTTTAGTGAAGTATACTTCATTTTAATTCATCAAATTCACTAATTTCGTGGTCCGCGTGACCGACAAATTAATATATTACAATTAACTAAGGTTTTTGTTTTGAGATAAAACCGTCCATGGCACGAGTGGGATTTATAGTCGAGAATCCAATCCGATTTTACGACATTTTAAAAATGGCAGAATGGAGGGAAAATTCAAAAGGTACGGTTGAGATGGGAAGTTGATGTCGTGTTGATGATCGAGTGGTAGAGCAGCGGCGTATCCAGGCGAAGATCGTGGTTTCGAATCACTCTCGTGCCATTGACTTTTTTTTTATCTTAACTAAAAACCTTAGTTAATTGTAATTTATTAATTGGTCAAGCGTACCACAAAATTAATGAATGAAGCGATTTATGTTTATGGGTTTTTGATACCAATCTGTGATTAATGTAACATCTGGTTGTTTTATTACGAATGTATCTAAAAATGATATTGTTCGGTTTTCGATTTTATGAGTAGTAAATTCTAATCGTGGGTGAAAGCTATTAAATGTAAATGTAGTTTGAATTTGACCTGTGGGAACAAACCCTTTGAGTGAGCAGAAATACTTTGAATGAACACGAAAAATATTTTTTCCCATTGTTTAAATTCACTTTTTTCCCCACATCCTACGTGTAGTTGTTAAACTCAAACAATGTTTGTAACTCCCAGGCCCTGAAGATGTTCTCAATAAAGATCGAAACGTTGGGACGATAAAGAATATGTTTTTCTAAAACGTACGTCACCATAGACCGCATCTCACTATCTCTGAAAAATTGTTTTATGACTATAGAACGATGAATATAACTTAATGAACTTTTAACTGCGAACAATACAATCGGGCTAATAAATGCATTCACAAAGATCCAATGTATTACACATTTCGTATATCAGGACACTTAAACTCTATAATCCTATCTGGTAATATTCTCGTATTGCATGGCCTACACTCACTCTTTGTATGGAGCCAAGGAATGACACCTTTCCATCAGTGAAAATCGTTAATGCTTTTAAACAAATTTTATTATCGAGTGGCATACTTACTCTCTATATAGAGCCAAGGCATGACACCCGTTCGTTAGAAAAGAGGATCCGGGGACATCTCTATTCCATTTTAAATAGTTCTCATATTGAGTGACTACTCGATCTCTAAATGGAGCTGAGACATGGCTCCTTTCCGTTAGGGATTCCGATATAACATAGGTTAGAAGATCAGATAACCTCTGTACCCTGGAGCCATTTGCATATTGAGAGGTCTAACTGCTCTCTATTTTAAATCAAGGCACAACATCCTTAAAATCCTCCCTCTCTCACTCTCTCTCTCTCTCTCTCTCTCATAGGTAATTTAAGCAACTCCGTCGAAAACTATTTTGTAGTCAAAATTGTGCATCTTGTTAGAAATTTTCTGTTTTATCAACTTTCATCCTTAACTGTTAAACGTTACATTTAGCAGAAACGATGACGGGGGTTGATTATGTAGATTCTCTAATTGGGAAAAAAACCCGTATATTTATGTTATCACTTTAACACGAAAGCCTTTTCTTTTGATCTTTATACCATTTAAAGTGGGTTTCAGTTCAACGTTTGACACAGTCCGCATCCAGTGCCGACTTAAACCCCTTGTGACAAGTTTGAAGGGAGAGTCCCCCCCCCCAAACTTGCTCATGTATACAAGAACTTGCTCGATTGACTATTGGACAGTATGAAAATACATCACACACATTCGAATCCTCTTGATCCGACCTCCTCTATGGTCGAATCCAAGAAGTGATATTCGAACAGGAGGAAAATTTCATACTGTATGAATATAATGTCTGATGATCGATATTGTGCTGATGTTGCTTGATATTTTATAAACTATGTTTTATCGTTATATTAAATCTTTGACCATCCTTGTTTATTGTGTGTTAGCCTAGTATTTTACGTTTGATTTTAACCGTCAGTTTCGTTCGGTTACCAATTTTTTTGAACGTTACTATTTCATCTTATTGTGGATTGTTTATTAAAGCTTGTAATGATTAATGTTTATCATTGATGTCGATCCGCGAGTTTGGGTCGTTAGGGGGGTATTAGTTACCCTAGTCGTTCTGTCTTCGAGTCCCACCCTATGTCTAAGAATTTTGGCATATTTGATTCTTTGAGATTAATGCATGTGGGAGAGGGGGGTTAATTGAATTATAAATGTAGTTAACGCTTAAAATTCTATGACAGTCTCATGGTGTTCTAACATTACGCAAACCCGCCATGTTGAACGGTGTTACGGGTTTAGTAGCATATCCCTAGTCGATTTCCTCTGCAGCATTCTTAAAAATATACATTTTTATTAGTTTATAGCCCAATATCATACACATAGAAATAAACAATTTTTTCATGAGCCAAAAATAACTTAACTTTGGAATATGCAATTATTCACACAAGTCTATAGAGTTGGATAATGTTATTATTAGTTAGGGATGAAGTTGAACCCCGTTTTGAAGTTATTAAATAATCGCTATTTGATAAGATTTTAGTTTGAAAATATGTCATTTATGTTTCATAAAACAAATAGTTGTAAAAACGTAATCAGGTTTTTGAAATCAAGCTTAGTTTGACTACCAGTTGGTCTATTGTAGGTATTGTAGGGAGTGTATTTATTTTAGTCTCTAGCTTTAATCCATTTATTCAATAACAAGGTAAACCGAGAAGTAACCAACCCAAGAACGATTAAAAAACGAAATCTAATGTATGATAAAAATAAAATAGAAAATAACTGTTTTATTTAAGATTTGGTTTGAAATAGTATTTGAACAAGTTTATTTTGTTTTTTCTGCTTTGGCCTGAATTGTTATAATGTTATCAAATTATTTTGAAAATTTTCCGAGTGGATGAAATCAGAACGTTGAGCGGTTTGACCCGGGAATAACTCGTGGGACAAAAAGCAAACTGTAAGAAGTGGGATTAGTCTGAGAAGTAGCAGGGCTGTAGGGGTGATATTGCGGTCGCCATATTGCCAGCATTGGGCCGGCAAAAACAAGGCCGACTGAAGAAATTACAGTACAAATAGACATGTCTGGGGTGGAGGGCACTCGGAATATTCAGGGGCGGCTATCCGCCCGTTTTAGCCCTTGTGCTTCCTGTTAAGCGTGATTTAGGATTCACATGTCTTCTCGTACACGGCCTCTTTAAATCTTTTTATCCCGGAGAATAAATGTCTCCCTTAGTATTGTTTTATTTCTCATTTTCATTCCGAGAGGGACCGACCCCTCTTTTTCTTCTCGAACCTTTCACGATGATTTATGGTCATGACACGACCAGTACAGATGAGCTTTCATCGAAGGGATGAGTCAGTTTAGCCTGATCGTAAAAGACAGATGTTTTGTTATTGCCTCTCTATTTTGTATGGATTTCAATAAAATTCAAACCAAGTCTATTTTTATTATCTTATGCTTTGGTAGTGCTAGGACAAGCTTTATACGTTTGAAGACCTTGACATAAGCACTTTTACTCAATATCTTAAGTTTTCTCAACAAATTGATAATCTGAAGGTGATCGTTCTAGATCCAATCTGGTACGCTTATTCTCTCCAGTGATTTGTGTGTTTTCCCATTTGTCATAAAAGCGTTTATAATTTCGTATATCAAAACTTCAGAAAGAATGCCAACTTACTAACCACAGAAATATAACGAGAGACCAAAAATAGACATTGCTTAAATGGCCTACAAGACTGTCTGTGCAGTATACCCGTGTAAATAGTCGTACTAGATAGTATAGATATGATACTATTTACCTAACTTAAATTGTAGAAACGGACACGAAAGCCAACAGGTAGAAGTTTTATTTAAATTTGATGAAATATGATGAAGAAAAAGTTTGTTGGATGGACAATAATGAACCAAAAAAGAAGACTACATTAATTGAAAATGGTTAATACACTTTTCAGTTGACTAGTAATATACTGATTTTTTGACTGACTACTCTTGAAAACGTTAATTAGTTTCATCAATTGAAAGACTATATTACACCCGAGATGACAGTCAGATATCTTCTGAAAGTTACTTTGAAAGGAAACGTGCTAGGACTATGCGATAATTGGACACCAAAGAACAGCTAGATATGAAAAATCGGATATGATATTTTTTCCATTCGACTAAAACCGCACAAAACACACCTTTATCAGACGGCACTGAAACTCAACCCGCTGACATCACTGTGGGGGATACAGGTTCATGAACGATTGGCATAAATATGTAAGTCTAGAATGATAGAATACAATTATTCCTCCAACACCACCCGTGTATAAAGAACCAGGACGAAACGAACGACAACTGTCAGACATCGAATGAAGTCTTATGACTCATAAAGCAAGCTGAAACGAGACAATCTATCTACTTTAAATTGGGGCATTAGTAAAATCAGTAAACAAAACCCAAATCCACTAAGGAAACCAATACGACATATCAGACTAGTTTTAAATTAACTATCACTAATGAGAACTCCCGTAGTCACAAAATGAAACTTTAGACAGATGCTAAATACAGAACATGTCGAAGATGGTAATCAATTGTGATTATATGGCTTGACGTTAGGATTTAAAACCTAAATTTCATCACTCTTAGAAATAGAGAAGAATACGAGAAAGAACAGGCAGGTATCCACTGTGTGTCACAGTCACATGTCTCTATGTACACACGAAAACCAGGATAGTCGTAAGTAGCTAAATTGATCAATCACAACGTGAAAATCGTTGCATTTTGTATGATTATAAATATTTTTATATATTCGGAAACTTGTTTACCGTTTGATTTTAAAATAAAGAGTAATCACCTGGAATGAAGTCTCGTTAGGGCGAGTGACAGAAGCAAGAGCAAGTGATTAATGGGAGGAGCCGGTTTTTTTAGTTTCATTTTCCATGATGACGCCTCGGCTGCAGATGTATAAAGAGGCATTTGAATTCGGCGAGGCTCCGTCGGCCGTAAAAAGCCTGTCGATCTTTCACTCCCGTTCCTTCTATTTCATGGAGATTTCCCATATAACGCACTCCCTCTTTCCTCCGGTCTACACAATTTCCACTTTCCGCCTAACGCTTCGCAAGGGAACACATCCCATCACTCAAACAATACTAGACTCACACTTACTCCATCTCTCTCTCTCTCTCTCTCTCTCTCTCTCTCTCTCTCTCTCTCTCTCTTTTTCCCTCTCAGGTATTCTTTGCCAGCCTTCCAAGTAGGCGTGGCGGTTTTGGCTTTACTCTTTAAATCCAAACACTCATCTTTTAAACCTATGCATGTCCTAAACGCAAAACTTTTCACAATTAATTGAAATCAGGGAGCTTGTGGTAATTGTATGAATTATATAGAATAGCTATTGTTTATTTTATGTACTAAGCCGAGTTTTACTTTTTCTATCAGAGCAGGTCTGACTATTTTTCTTTAATAGGTTTGTGAATTTTTAAGCTCTGATGTTTCGACATATCGTATATTTTAATTTAGTTTCAATTTTTTACCGTCGATTTCTTCCTTAAAGAGAGAAATCCAAAAGTAGCTTAGTCATCAGAAAGTAAGGTTTCGCATGCCGTATGAATCTGAACAAATTGTATAAAGAACGAGGGTTCCCCTTTCAATACGCTTTACGATTTTATAACTCTAAATCAATAAAGCCGTCTTCCCTGAGCTGGATTCTAATTCCGATTCTTGAAAATATATCGGCCCCGCCTTCGCCCCGAGGGCTGAGAATCTAAAACGCCGTGTGTTTGTCCTCTCCTGGCTCCCCATTAGGGCTTGAATTGTTTAAGGACGCCTTCTCTTGTAAATCATGCCCTTGCGGCTTTAGAATGTATATAGGTTCATGTATAGAGAGTGGTAATTACTGCCTTATGGGGCCGGGGGTGTATTCTTTTCTGAAAAATTCTAAGTGTTTACTATCTTTTAGATCGCACGGACGCCCTTGTAATGAATTTTCGAGGGCGAGGTCGTACGTGCAAGGGGAGAAAACACGGCCGTTCTTCACTCGGCGGGCATGTATTGCTTTATTAACCGCAATGTTGTATCCATTTACTAGAGTAAATTACCTGTCAAAAATCCCGTGGGACGCAATTTACCTCGATTATTTTACTGAATCCAGCTTCCGATGGAATCACACCAGGCTATGTTGATATAATCTTTTCATGACCAGCGACCCCCCCCCCCTTTGTTGTTTCACTTTACACTACGCAAAATTACATAATCGTAATTCAGAATTCAATCTAAACCAAATAATCAATTTTAGAAATTTGGTCTTTTATTACCATTTTAGTTTGCCTCATCCTCGTTGATTTTGATGAGTATTGACTTTTCGGCATTTTCAGTGGGTTTTTTTGTCAGCGTTTTTTTTGTTTGTCACCGGAAATGACCATACCACTTAAATTTCAGTACTTGCCCCAAGAGAAAATCACACAATCAAGCAGCGAATAATCCGCACACAAACGTTACGTAGGCTTATCTATAATCTAAATGATTTGATGTATATACCGTTGGTCTGGACAGAACATAAGCACACAAAGACTGGTAGCTAGAAAGCTTAAAATAAAGAAAAACCGCGCAACTTTCATTGTAAACAAGCGTGGAAGGTGCTCAACAATACCAATTTGGTGAACACATACTTTTTTGGTAGAAGCTGGTAATTCGTGTCATACAGGAGGGCTACCACTCAGCGTGGGTGTCGCGTACGAAGGGGCAAATCACTGTACAATGCGTCTTTTTCATATATTCCAATAAAAGGTCCGTGGGCTATTCCGGGATTAGAACTTACAACTATCGTGGAAAATAGTTGAACCAGCTCTACGCATATAGTGGGTCTAGTAAAGAACAACATACATTAACATCGCGACCATGCAATAACTCAAAGTGCTTTATATCCTTTGAACCTGCTACCTCTTCAGTTCTCTTGACATCTTCACTCCATGCAGTAGATTTGGACGAAAACTATGTAAATTTCGATTTTGCAGTAGGAGTAGTAATAATGATGTTACTTTCGGCACACACCTCCTCTTCTTTTCGCTGAAATCCTTCTCCTCTACTAGGAGATTGAGTCGGATGAGGCGATTTGATTCCACGTCACCGTTCTCTTTCTTTTACTGATTTCTGACAAGGGTAGTTAGTACACATACATCACAGTTATCTTCCTTCCATTTCTATCATGGGGTTTGAAGAGATTAGTGACCTCCCTACTTTTTCCTCGGTGACGTCACCATTCTCTTCCTTCCAACAAAATGGAGATTACGATGGCACGATGGGAGTCTAGTCCGGCTTTGTTGCAGTCATTGGCAAAACCAAGAACGAGATTTAGTTTCTTAAATAGTACGTCTGGTAATAGCGCCAAAGAAAGCTGAAAAAATATTTTCAAGAAAATATTGTTTTCCATGGTTTTGACATAAATTATGGTCATTCAAAATATAACTAGTTAGGAAGGTCACACAATCCTTCAAGAATTTTCCATTATATGAGCATTGTTTTAACATTAAATGACCTGTATAAATGTAAAAGTGAATAAAACAATTGAATGAAAGGAGTTAACTCAATATAATTCATGTATTCTATGTTGACACGCGTCAGGCAGAATAATTATTATTTGCGGAAAATCAATCTACAGATCATATTTCTGAAAATTTAAAAGTTGTTATTACATGTAACCTGGTTGATGTTAACTGAGTTATTTTGTACTGTTATTTTCTTACTATTAAAACAAAATAACAGTTTTCTACATAAAGATATGTTCACAAGGTATATGCAGTATTATGATAATAATGTCGAGTAGAATTGGTAATTTTGTGAAGCTTATCGTCCCAAGATAGGACTTGTGCGCGGAGGGGTTGATGTTTCATTCAAGAAGGACCGTTTTTAAATCACCGCCTTAGGTCCGTATTCTCTTTTACACCCATCTAGGCCTCAGAGCTTTCCCTATCTTCTTAAAGACTTAACAAATGTACTGTTCGCCTGTGTGACCTCAATCATTATTTCAGCAGGCCCAAGAACGCCCGATAGCATAACAAATTTATGAGGTAGAATACTTCTGGCCCCTTGAGTGGGCAAGAGGACCCTAAGAAACTCCTCGCCTCATGCATTGTTGATTCGTAGAACCGATTAACCCGCTTTATTGGTTTGTTATTTATTAATCGGCTCGCTGGTGTTTCGACTGGTGTTTATCCGACGAAATTGTTCATTTATGGGATTTAGGAGGTAATGCGGAATGGGAAGGAGTGCATTTTGTCGGGGTAACCCAGATCTATGTCAGAGCGGAGATTCCGTCCCAAATGCGTTTCGAGTGAGAAAAGAGAGAGTAGTTGTATATGACAGGGGGTGTCGACATCAGCTATCTCACTCTATATTTCATCTCTCAAAGCCACCGGACCCGTATAAAAATGGCGTCGTGGCGATAGCTTATCTTCCTTTCATCCCCCCGCCTTTATCTCCACCCTCTCTACTTACCGTAAGCTCTCGAATGATAAAATATTTACCTCCTCTTTTTTCTCCGACGGGCGGGTAGTTGGTCCGTGAGAAAATTGAAACCTGCGAAGGGACTGAGCCCTGGGGTGGGCGAAGGAGCGAAACCCCGTTGCTGTTTCTACCGACCCGGCGAAACAAGAACCCCTCTTTATTATTCATCCCTGCACCGGGTCATTACCAACTTTAATTCCTTCGCTCTTATACCTTCTGGGCTCATTGTTTCTCCTTCCAAGATTTTATTTTATGTTAAATTACTGTGCTCGAGCCGTCAAGTGCACTTAGTCCTTTATCGCTTCTTCCCCTAACTCCAGTACTTTATGGCTCATATTTCATCCCCGCGTATTCAACCTGTTCTACGGGAAATCCCGACAAACTTAGAAAGTGAAGTGCTACTCGCCGAGTTATGTGCGTTTTTTATAAAGAACTTTATGAGAATACTTTTCTTACAACTCTATACTATAACTGTTCATATAAAAATCAACATTCAAAATATTGATACTTTGCGTGATTTAAGTTTACAACAAAATTTTCTTTATCGTGCCAACGTTTCGATCTTTATTGAGATCATCTTCAAGGCCTGGGATACATATAAAATACGAATTTATACAATGATGTGCATAAAAGGAAATTTTAGATTTAATCAAAATATTTCTACTCAGTCAAAGTGTGTTTTCTGGATTTCTATGCTTGCGGAATGACACCATACCCTTCATACTATCATAACCCGTCCAAAGGGCTATTTCACAGAATTATTACCCTGAGCCTTGAATCTTTTCACCTTAAGAACATAAGTATATTCAAACATAACAATTAATGCCCTGAACACATAATCAACAGAATAATGTACAACTCAACACTAACACCAACTTCTAACACTAGTAACACTACATCAATTCTACAGAAAAACGTAAATACATAACCATTCCATTCGTTCACGGCCTATCACACAAATTAAACACATTCCTCTCTTCTGATGTGGTTTATATCCATTTTGCTGAACAACTAAACTTGTAGAACGATTTTGGAGGACGCAAAGATAGAATAGCCATAACACCTGCATAAGTGTTAATGGACATGTACGGAGGTCAGACGTATGTATACATGAATAAAAGGATGGGACTCCATCTTAAACAGGGTTGTATTCCGAGACGGATGTTCCATGGATGAATTTAAAGAACGGGTCAGTCATCCTCGATGGGAGATGGTGATGTCCATTTATTTAGTTTGTAGATTTTTTTGAAGGTTTTTAGTGAAATTGTTAATATCATGTGACACCAGTTTAAAATGACAAGTGCATTCTATAATAAAATAAGCATATTTTTAATGTATTACTAAGGCTCGTCCTTAATTACGTAGGCGAATCATTCATCTTTGTTTACTTTTCATTTTTGTAGTTCTTGTAAAATTCACAACAATTAAGGTAATTTAACACAATCTTTTTCTGAATATCTGTAAAATTGAAGTTTTGTTATGAAAGCAATGTTCAAAATAAATTAAAGCTTTTTAATCTGTTTAGCCCAGGATGTCAGCATCTATTGGACTTAACTATAGTATAGCTTTGTCGTTACTTGTTTAAAAAAAAAGCGCGCGCGCACACACACACACACGCACACGCGCGACACGACACCACCGCAGATTTAGTCGCTTTATAATCGTTTAATTATAGAATTGAGCACTTTTTCTGTATAGGAGTGTGAAGTAGTGTATATTCCGTAAAGAATAGTTGAGCATCGAATTTTGCCTGCCTTGGCGAAAAGCGATACTTCACGCTCCGGTTGCCACTGACTTGATATTGTATTACTCGACTAACTCGTAATGTCTTCTGTTTCAGGTAAGGGTTCTCCACATCTCTAATCACACACTTCTCTGTTTGCGTTGAGAAGCAATCAACACAGCCGGTACTAATGAGTTTCGAAGGTAGGGCGCCATCTTTTATACGATAAACGCCTTGGGAAATGTCACCACCGGCTACAGGGGGAAAATGAACTATCAAACCGAGTAAAAATTTGTAAAATACTGGCAGATATGAAATTAAGGGCGTACAACTAGTAGGATAAAGCTTGTGTTGGCAAGTCAGGTCAAATCATTTTACATTTTGAAATATGCCAGAAATAGAAAACACGTTGGAACATGTGCTAGTTTAAAATCCAACAGAATTAGTTCGACTGGTTTTTTTGTGCTTAAAAATCGGCAAATTTCAACAATACAGAAAATACTTTAAAACATGATTTACTCTTTCATATTGATGACGTGACGAGTTTATATTTGTTCATCTTTGATATAACTAAACGTTCTCGTGAGTAAAAAATTTTTGGTATACGGTTTTTAAAAATGACCATAAATAAGGTAAAATGTAAATCAGAAATAGAAAGTGAGAGATTAACAAGTTTGTGCTTTTTTGTGGGATTTCGCGTTGTGGTAACCAGGAAGAAAATTGACAAATTAAACTGTACAGTATTTAATTGCCGACTTCATATTCCACCACCTCACACTACTCATTCACTTTAAGGAATACCGTTTACCTTTATACAGGGTGAATTGCTACTCGTGCTACAAACTTCTCCAGTAGATTCTTCACCCTAAAATGAACAAAAAAGTTCATATTGTCCATGGTCCGATTCTCAACCAATTCAGAGTAATTTCGCTTTTTATCGATTTTGAAAGATATCACGTCCTGGGGTCGGAAAATCGTGATATCTTTTAATCTAAACATTTCTCTGAAAATCTAAAAGCACCGTTGAAATTCCCGTTAATTTTTCAATGAGAAGATGACGGTGGCAAAATGTTTGGGCTAATTTTTTGTGTTTTATTTCAGCCAGAACTACAAAATAAGTGGAAAATTGTGTAAATCGGAAAGTGCATAAAGTAATCGAGAGTTTCTAATTTTAGTCTCAGAAGGCAGCAAATTTGAGGAAAACTACCTGATTTAATAACGCTTCCAACGCACTCGTCATTTTCTTATTTAGTGGTTGTGAGACCAAGATGTTGATGACAAAAAGAGAAAAACTGTAAAAACCACAAAAAGATTTTTCACTTTGTTTTTCTCTCAAAATCATAATTCCATTGAAATTTTTTAATTTCATTTAATGCCCATTTAGTATGTAATGCTTAAGAAGGATCTCCCAGTTCAAGGTGTGTGAAATTTTGAAAAAGGAAAAACTATATCCCTACAACGTTCAAAAGATTCAAGTATTGCATACTGGTGACAATTATCGTAGGAAGGAATTTTGTTGCTGGCTTGTACAATCTGACACTGAGGAACATCACTTCTTTCATCGAATTTTGTGGTCAGATGAAACAAATTTCACCCGAGACGGAGTATTTAACACCCATAATCTGCACCAATACTCCCATCAAAACCCACATGCAAGTCGTCAGCAACATTCCCAAAGACGTTTTTCAATCAATGTTTGGGCGGGAATTATTGGAAATGTCCTCATCGGTCCCTACTTAGATTTTCCGGCAAGATTAACTGGCCCAATTTATTTAAATTTTATCCAAAACATGCTGCCCACCTTGCTGGAGGACCTTCCTTTACAATTGAGACGAAACATAATTTTTCAGCACGATGGTGCGCCTCCACATTCCTCTAGATTAGTTCAGGCGTATTTGAATCGAACATTCGAAACATGGATCGGCCGTGGTGGGACAGTTCCATGGCCACCAAGATCTCCTGATCTTAACCCCATGGATTACTTCGTCTGGGGATATCTCAAGGAACTAGTCTATCGCACTGAAGTGACAAACGTCGACGATTTGAGAACAAGGATCTTCACCGCTGCTGAAAAACTTAGCCGTGTTCTCAGTTTTGGTGTGACAGTTGGAAGTATGAGAAAACGGGCACGTTTGTGTATTTCGGAGAACGGTTTTCAATTTGAACAAAAACTAAAATGAATAAAAATAAATGAACTTTAAAAATTATTGGTGAGTTTCTATGTTTTTTCCAATCTAAAAAGTTGAACTCTCAAACATTAGTAATCCTTGAACCACCATTTTTTCTCTTTTTGTCATCAACATCTTGGTCTCACAACCACTAAATAAGAAAATGACGAGTGCGTTGGAAGCGTTATTAAATCAGGTAGTTTTCCTCAAATTTGCTGCCTTCTGAGACTAAAATTAGAAACTCTGGATTACTTTATACACTTTCCGATTTACACAATTTTCCACTCTTTTTGTAGTTCTGGCTGAAATAAAACACAAAAAATTAGCCCAAACATTTTGCCACCGTCATCTTCTCATTGAAAAATTAACGGGAATTTCAACGGTGCTATTAGTTTTTCAGAGAAATGTTTAGATTAAAAGATATCACGATTTTCCGACCCCAGGACGTGATATCTTTCAAAATCGATAAAAAGCGAAATTACTCTGAATTGGTTGAGAATCGGACCATGGACAATATGAACTTTTTTGTTCATTTTAGGGTGAAGAATCTACTGGAGAAGTTTGTAGCACGAGTAGCAATTCACCCTGTATATACAAAAAGGAATAAACAGTGAGATACTATGTACTTTAAACAATAATTTAATCTAGTTTCCTTAAATGTTAGAGACCCAAATACCCCTGAATTATTTCTGCTCAAGAACAATCGTCATATCGGCTGAATTATTTACTCGCTCTCTATACGGAGCCAAGGAATGTCACGTTTCAATTAGGTGCGACAAATGGAGTGAGATTTCTCTATATGTTGGACCATATTCAGGGTATGGAGTAAATGTCGGTGTGTCAAACTTAGTCGTGCGAGATTGATCCCTTTTCTTCCATTGATATCAGGAGGCCATTTATAAGCAGAGAAAGTAGCAGACAATGATGGACTTTGATTTATTATTCATTCATACAAAAAATGTAATTTTTATACAAATTTGTGGGTATGAATGTGAAATCTATTTGTTATAAATAGATTTTTCAAGCCGTTTGTTGATAGCGAATAATACCGGAATACAATAGAAAATGGATTATTGTGTTCCTCAATAAACGTTTTCGGTGTTGAACTAACAAGAAAAACAAAAATGGGAGAAAACGTCCGACAGGAGGAATGCACGAAAGCTAATTGGCCATTATAAGCAATCCGGTTGTCAACGGGTTTGGAACCGCACCGTTGCGTGACAAAATCCATTAAAGATGCAATTAGGCTCTGCTGTCAAAAACCAATGGAAATCCATTCCCTTTCTGTTTTTCTTCCTGTCCTTAAAAGATAAATTCACTAGAGTGAGTTTTCACCAAAGTGGATTAGGTTTATTCTTTATATTTAAAGATTCTTCTACTCTTCGGGATAATTGCCTAGGAAACAGTTTTTATTCTTGAACCAAACTGTGCATACATGATGATCCGTTCGATATTTGTCAGATAGTTGGACAAATGATTATCAATTCCGTGGACGATCAGCTGGTATAGTAAACTTAATTTTCTCACAGCGTCTTTTTTTCTAAACCAAACAACCAAACACGGTATTTAAAAAAATATATATAATCTAAACAAATGTGGTAGGCGGATCGGAGTGAATGTTTGCTGAAAGCACTTGAATTTTTCTACACTGAACAAAAACTTAGAAGAAAAAATAATTTATTCAACTTTCTTCAAAAGGTGGATCAGTCTGTTGGGCACAGAAAAAGTTTACATGCAAAGCTTTTGTGAATGCTTCTAATGTATAAATCTGTTAAAAAAGGAGAAAGATGTTCTTCTGATAAAAAGGATTTTGGTGGATAATAGAGAAACGTTGGGTGTATTCTTCTTTTTGCAAGGGCAGGCATTTTTACCTTCCAAAAGGAAAAAAAATAGAAAATCTTCTTACATCATTTACATCCCAGAAACTCTTTACAACTCAAATCGATATGAGCAAAACAGGGAATATATAATATTCCCATTGTGTTAAATGCAAAAAAACTGGTTTATGCTTCAATTTGTTGAAAAATCGACTTTGAACATTTGATGTGCACACCTGTATATATTCTGCAATGCCTTGAATCAATCCGTAATAGTTTATAGCCGAGCTCTGAGCTCAAATCAAGAAATAAAGTGTATTCGTGTTAGGGGGATTCTATTTTATAAATCGAGGGAACACGACTGCATTTTCACATTTTCCACCCTCGGTAATCTCCGAACGATTTGTGGGGATGAGACACGATTTCGTACCACAGGAAATTCCATATGCTTACATAACCCATGCCTCTTATGGATTGCTACTTGTCAAACGTAAGGAGTTGCTGTTTCTTTTAATTTTTACTTGTGATTTATTTTTTTATTTAAAAATTATTGAATTATTAACCGAAAGTTTAAAAGAAAAGAGGTTTAGTTAATGTGATTGAGGGAAAAATACATTACTAAATGTTGTAATAAAGAGATTAAATAAAAAGGAGAGAGAGAGAGAGAGAGAGAGAGAGAGAGAGAGAGAGAGAGATAGCTAGAGAGAGAGAGAGAGAGAGAGAAAGAGAAAGAGAGAGAGAGTGAGAGAGAGAGAGAGGTAGAGTGAGAGAGAGAGAGGTAGAGGGAGAGAGTGAGAGGTAGAGTGAGAGAGTGATTTTTTGAGTTGTCACACCAACATATACTTTCCGTCGCAGACAAGCCATAACGGTTAATTACAGTTGTACAGTGCAACTAGAAGCAAGCGTTAAAAATCAATAACATTTGTGAATGGAGTCATTCCTCATTTGATTATTCTTTTAACAATTAAAAGTTAGGTAGTTTTTTGGGATATATTGGCTACAATTTAGTAGTCCCTTTTATTGTAAGCCGATCTTGTGCCTGCAGACTGATGTCCATCGCTAACAACTAAGATTAGTCAGAGGCAGCTTAAAGTAACGAGCACCCACGTCCGTGCATTTTTGACCACCTCCTCATCATATTCCTACATTGTATTACTTCCGCCGGATAATTTGGAAATGCGAATTCCGATAACCGACAAACGCGATTCTTCACTTTTTAAAGCAGAAATTTCGAGTATACACTAAAAGAAGAAAGGGTAGTGTAAAATTCCAAATCCAATTTTAGCCGAAAGGGAGCCGAGATCATTGAAAAATACGATGTACTGTAGGATGAAAGTACAAAGTGGCCGATAAATTTAAATTTAACTTAAACTGGCTTCGTGCCTACTCCACCGACATTGCATGAATTCCCTCGGACACAAATTAATTCTCATAAAACTACCAGGTTTTTTTTTTAAATACGACCTATGTGTGGTGATAATTAGTTTATTAACTGATTTTGTTACAGTAAGAAGCTAACATAATAGCCTGATCAGGGTAGCAGATCAAGATCAAATGAACCCAATTCCAATTGACATTCGCATTTTATGAACAGAAATGAAGAGAAAATAATGAACGAAAAATAAGATTGTTAAAATTGGAGTCTTTTAATCAAATCTAAGCTAGTCCAGATGTCCCGTTGATGTTTAAGTTCACATATCATGATCGTGTACTAGTGTATTAACCATTACTGAATGTACAGAAATCGACGTTTAACTGACCCAAGACCCTTGGGACTGATGATACAGACAAAGCCACTTAGGTTGTCAACATGATGAAACTCGTTGTACATGAAAGCGCAGTCCATTATTATTACGTAGAACTCATCCGTAGACAAGAATCAACATGCACACATTCACTATATATAGATATTCTTAAGAAAAATATAACAGAGAGGAAACCGAGAAATATTCAGACATATCCAATTGTGGTTGAATAATTCGCCTGGCCAACATAAAACAACAGTATGAAGAATCAATATGATACGATATCAGTTAGAAATCACACAAATTTGGCGGTTTTCGTTTGACCAAAATTTATTACACTAGAACAAAGATGATCGAAAGAGGCAAATTTTCGCAAAATGTGGCGTTTGATTGAAGGCAGCAAGTGGATCATCGGGTACTATATACCTAATAAATGAACAGTTATTAGGTCGTGTTTATTTACAATCATAGAAAGGAAAACGTTATAAAACAACATGCGGATGTTTAAAAAGAAAGGGTGAATTATAATAATGACAAAAATGTTGCGATTTGAAAGAAAACTGACCAAGAAAAGAGTACAGGCAGATTAGAATGATCAGAAACATTCGAACTACGACTGGCCTTGCATACCTCACTAAGCCACAAGTTAAACGTGACAGCGGTGACTCAAGACAATTTGTACAAGTTTTGCAATTTGTAATATAATAAAACGTATCTTTTCTTGGATGTATACGACGACATTGTAGAAAAGAGGATTTTCCTGTTGTTGTGTAAGCGGGAAAGGGCCGTGATAAAATGTAGGGTGTGAGATGTTTGTCAAGACTGTTAAAAACCAATCTCAGGGCGAGACCCTTCCGGATTGAGATGGAGGAATGCCTCTTTCTGTTCTTTCTCGTTATTCTGCCACCGCCGCCTTCCATTCCTTAATTTATATGTGCTTAGAGAATCCACCCAGTTCGATCCGAGGAGGAAGGGAAAGAGGCCGTTAAGGGAATCTCGACGGAATCAATCCGTCGTTCAACAGAGGAGTAAAATAAATGTTTATTTATATAGGTGGCTTGAAATCGATGCTCCTTCTATTTTAAATGGAAATTGTAGTCGCGAGATTGTCAAAGTGTGGGAAGGCGTACAAGGGGGAAAAAGAGGGAGGCAAACAATTATAACAAGGCTTCGGCACGTTTCTCCCTTTTGCCCTTTGGTCTTGTAAACGGGAAAGAGCGGTAATATTCCGTCTTGTCTTAACTGTCTTACAAAAATCTGAAAGTCAAATTGTTCGGGGGCTTTTCGATAAAAGTATTTTGGACGGTGATTGCGAAATAATCCCGGTGAATTGAGAGGATTGGGACAAAGCTTCTTGAGGGTCGGGGGTTTTCTCCTATCGCCCGAGCGTAAATGTCCCGTCGGATTTATAATAAAAAATGCTGCCGGCAGAGAAAAAACCTCTAACGTATTTAACAACTTTTTAGAAAATTGTGGCAACAATTCGCCGAGCGACCAGTAAATACAAACCGTCCAAAACAACATTTCCGAAAGTCCCAGTAGACCAGCAAGTTTGCACATCAATTTACAAGACCACAAGCTTAATGTGTACCTTGAGTAAATTTGTTGAACATACAGTCGAAAAGGAGCGCCTAGGCGTATTCGAACATATTGTTTAGTGCAAACAATTTCTTCTTATTTGCACAAAGATATTTATCTTTTTGGGCTCATGGACTTGTAGGACTTTTTAGTAAAATTGAACTCAGGTGGGCAGATTTTAGAAAAACATTTTCGGGGACCGTGTGCGTACTTTGGCTAACAAACTTGCATGGCCGAAATTTATATTAAAACCCTCGATTTCTTAAAAAGCACCGTTTGGAACAGTAATTAGTAAATCATTGAAGTTTATTGACAATAACCGTTGACATGTAGAAACCACCCGTTGTAAGTCGGAAGTTCATCTACTTAAAGTTCGATGGTGAATGTTCTTACGTCAGTTTTCAATAAAATGAAGTTTTTTTATTGTTAGATTATTCTAATAAGAGGAGTTATCCTGAAAGTACGAGGTCAGGAAGATCGTTATTTTTGTTTTCTGGGTTACTCGAAAATGTTCTTCCGTTTTAGCGAAGACGCTAGTTTTCTAGACGTTATAGGAATTGTAGTAAAATAGAACACGATCATTGATAGAACGCCTACTTGCAACTGATTACATCTAACTCATAAATAGGTCCAATGTTCAGATAAGGTTAAATCTAACCGGAAAGCCCACTTCACTGTTATATCGACTCAGGGAAGAGGCCCATGCTTGGGCAGGGGTAGCAGTAGGAAGATGGAAGAATGGTCGACTATCACGTGGGTTCAACCTCGGTTCTATTCTTCTTCTTATTTTTTAACGTACCAAAAAAATATTTTAACGTTTAGCGTTAGTCGCATTCTCTTTTTTCATTACTTTGCACCTGGTGTTTCACCCAGTGTGATTTTTTCTCACCTATTTATTTAGTCCTCTTTTATCATGCCATGTTCCAATTTGCGGTTCTGGTCCAAAGGTTGAATGAACTAATTTTGCGTATGCTAGTTTGTCAGCCTGTTTTTTCAAGTCTTCAATCACGTCCTCCTACCTACGTCAGCATTTTATTTCCTTTTCCCAGGATTTTCGTGAAATATGTAGATCTGTATGAATTTCTATTGCATGGAAAATTCTTTTAAAATTGATGGAATTTAGGATCTTTAATTGCTACTCCTATCCCAACTTTCTTAGCTGAAATAGGGCATCTATGGTGAGCAAACCTTGAAAATAATCTAAAATCATGTTTTCATAATTACTTCTCATTGTGATTGCTAAATTTTACCTTTGTATTAAGTTCTCATTTATTAAGTCAATTAAACACTAATTTAATATTTGGTTTCGGGGCTGTTCTTTTTGGTAATCTAGTGGAGGTTTAAGGAAAAAACTAAGCTGTATGCCTTCTAAGTTGCACAATACTTTGAATTTACTTTTTACACTACTGTGTAAAAACTATACTTTCAATATAGAGTTTACCCTCCCCCCCCTCAATAAATTGATCTGCTCAGTCAAAAGAGGTGGTAAAGCATTTCCATGCAATGATTCTTTTTATTGATGAATTTAAAAAAATGTGCCTGGATCCGGCAGGACAAAAAGCATAACACCCTCACACCTCATCCACTTCAGCCAGGTTTAGGAGTGTTTGAATTTTCGTCAAAAGCCCGAACGGCAAGTACCCATGTATGCGGCTAAAGAAGATTAAATCTTGAACTTAATCTGGTGGAGGTGAGGGACGTCCAGTGTTTTTGCCCGCCCACCTGGGACTGGGCACCGCTGATAGGATATTGAAAAATTGTTTTCATCCGGGGATTCCAATGGACGCCCACTAATTCCGTCACGAGAATATTCAAATCGGCAATATCCGCCCGGCGGGGGATACTAAAAGCCGTTTCTCATTTGGAAAAGCTTTTTCACTATTCCAAATCCGAGGTTTTGTATACAGGATTAGGAAAATCCTGTCAACTTTTAAATTTAAACAAAATAATTTAAAAGGTTTACAGGACACTCTCTCACTCTCTCTCTCTCTCTCTATCTCTCTATCTATATCTCTGTTTCTATTCTGTCTGTCTCTTTATCTATCCCTTTCTTCGCCTTTTCATGTTTTCCTTTTGTCCTTTCTTTTGGCCCTTTTGCTCTATCTTGAGAGCTTAAACGTATCTTGCTCTATGTAGGTTTGCGCGCGCGCGTATGTCTGTTTGGACTTAATGCTGTGGGAGAAGCGACTTCCTTATCATTAACTTTGAAGTGTTTCCGACGGCAAATTTATATATATATATAAATTAATTAAAAGTAACACTTTTCTATTTGCAACAATTAACCTTGTTTATCAAGTCGATCAAACATAAGTAGCACCTCTTCAAACAAACAGCTACAGTTCGAAAACAATCAGAATTTTCCTTTGTCGTCCAACTGTTTTGGGGCAAGGTTCGAAGGCGAAAAGCTAATGAATCCGTGAGGAAATAAAGAGAATGAGGGTCGCTTGATAAGGGTTCGGAGGCCGAGGGTGGGCACGGGGGTTGTTTGCAGCCCTTCCACCCCCAAGCGGAGTGTCATGCCCGAGTGATCACGTTAATGTCTACGGGGCGACACGGACTAACCACGCACACAGGCACACAACAGTCCTTGCTCTTATTAAAAGCCCTTTACTTCCACTAACCGCATTGCTTGTTCTACCAAAATAAAAAGAAGCATAGGTGTAGTACGCCTCGTTTATCCTATTCCATTTAAACTCAAATGCCATAACTGTTTTATAAACTGTAAAAATACTGGCGACGTTGGATTTTTAATATGGAAAACAAAACGTATATTTGACTATACTTACACAATTGGCAATATGATTGGCGATTTTGTCACGTTATGTAGATCCGTTAATCCGTTTTAATATCCTCTATACTCAATAAACAGAAAGGAAAATAGAAAAAATCCTCCAAAAACTAACTGTTAGTCATGAAATACCCAAATTAAAAATAATTGACGAATTTAGTGGTCCGCTTAACCAATTGGTACATTACAATTAATTAAGGTTTTTAGTTGAGATGAAAAACGTTAATGGCACGAGTGGGATTCCAACCCACGATCTTCGGTTAGATACGCCGCGATCTCAACTAGAAACCTTAATCAATTAAAAATAATCATGACAAAAGATGAAAATAAAGAAGCTAATTTCTGTATAGAAATACATAAAATTGTTCGATTTACTGTTAAACTCACAAGAAACTATTAAAAAAACCCACTCACTATTTCCAAAATAACAAAAAATCTAAATACCCTTAGCTCAATGGCTTTTCAAACCGACAGAAATGCAGAAAAATACTAGATAACGAGGTCAAGCAAGAAAATACATGTTAAAACTTGATATGTATACACCAAATCCTTCACGTCGAAAGAAAAATCGAAGACAATTATGTCCCTGCACCCTTTAACATACGTTAGAATGACGTACGGTAGAAAATAAACATATACTGAAATGATACGCATGCTTCAATCACCCTTCTCCTATCTTGACTATTAGTACATATAACTCACTGGACTACAAAAACTGAGGAAAACACGAGAGATAACAAGCATACATCCACCGATGGTAGCTATAAAATGTGCGTGACATTTAATAATTATGATTAGATAAATCAATATGATTGGAGATTATCGATGTACGTCTAAATGGACGTGCATTCGCTTGAAAATAAACAAAAATTTTATCAGCTTAAATAACTGGAAAAACCACGAGAAACAACGGTTGTGATTAGCGAATAAAACGTTTGAAAGATAACAATAGTGAATTGTTCAAATCAACCTAATTTTTACTAGACTCGACAAAAAGAAAACAATACGAATAACAACAAGCAGACCAGTGGCGACTACAGGAGTAGCGTGTTTGACCGATAACAGTCGCGACGAGTCATATCAGGGTGATCGGAGACTATCGATGCACATCTAAATTGGCACTACACCAATATTCATCAGATTCAACTAAAAGAAAATACACGAGAGACAATAGGTATACATCTACCGATGATGATTAAAAGAGAAAGCGTGTTTGACTGATGATGTGGCTAGATGAACGAGGATTTCAAATCCTATTGATGTACGTATAAATTGACATAAAAATAAAATAAAATCCTCTCCAGAAATACATTCGAAAAATACGAGAGACAACAAGCATCGATAGTAATGACACATAACCATAGTAAATAACCCCACAATTATCGTAGGCTATTAAGATAAATCAAAATTCACGGTATAAATACAACCCAATCCAATTTTCATCAGACTCAACAAAATGAGAACAACTTCAGAAACTTCAAGAAATTAATGGTGACTACTGGAGGGTAGATAGTTGACAACCAATGGTGAAATTTATTCTTTGAAATTACCGTTTGGACTGTCTTTTCTTCCTGGGCTCTGGACTGAATGACGGCTGATTACAAAGAAAACTGTCACAATAGTGAAAGTGGGTACTTTCTGACGGGTAAGGATCTCCCTTAAGGATCTAGGATATCTAAGGAATAGTAGACGAGGATGGTCGTAGGTCAAGCTCTACGGAAGATTTTCTATTCTAGTTATCCTCCTCTTTTAGTGCGACTGTTAAATTTATGAGTCTGAAAAAAGGCGTAAATATCGTTCCATTCCCCCAGTGGCTATAAAACGGCGGTTTCAATTTTCGTATTTGACTTAAAACCGGACAATCGTGCTGATTGTGCCTTACCGGGCGGAAATTATGCCGTCTTCGGCTGGGCGAAAAGATCCGCCCTCCCGGATCGTTAATTTAAATAAACGCACTGCGGCTCTAGTCCTAGCGCGCGGGATGATTTATTAGCCGAAATGTCACTTGGTTCTTTCTAAATGTCAAAACGTCCCAGAGTAGAATTAGGGAAAACTAGGCCAGAGCACTTATGAAGGATTGCAACTATGAGGGTGCGCTACGGCGGTCATTAAATTTGCATTAACACGAGACCAAATTTATAATCAGTTAGCGATCGTTTGTACGCCCTTCTGATCTCGGTGTTTAATTAAACCTCGGCGTTGATGATCGAAGCTCCCTCTCCGATGGCCTAAAAATGAACTTCGATTTCCCCGTCAAACTGTTAACCTTAGATCGTTTCAAATCGCAAAATATGAAAATATAGATTAGATCTATCAACGCAAATAGATACAATTTAATTACACAAATATGATGAAATTTACTACCATTTCGGTAATCTATCTGCATCGAAATAGTAAATTATAAATAACGGGAGATCATATTATATATGAAAAACGTTATATATATATATATATATATA
>CM077107.1:20640535-20666244 GCA_039619505.1 Cimex hemipterus
GTATATATATATATATATATATATATATATATATGTATGTATTATATTTTATTTTTTCATTATTACTAATAATCTGAAAATTTACAACATAATTTGTAAATAATTAAATACATGTAAAAAATAATCTATTTACATAAAAAGTATCATTTAAACTAGTTTCGGAAATAACCATCTCTTCGTCAGTCCGTTTTTCCTTTTTAAAAATTAATTTTTCAAGTAGAGTTCGCAACGGAAGAAGTTATTTTCAACCCTCGGTGTGCCGGTGTTTTTGAAAATAAAGCCCATTTATCAACATGTCTGGTTGGAATGCAGGGCTGCTTGATTCGAACCCGGGACCTTTACCTTACAGTGATGAGCGCGTAAATCCGTAAATGTTGCGGCCACTACGCCTCTTCCTTGTTCTTATTAAAACACACATCGAAGAAAAAAATTCTTCGCCTTCAATACACTAAAAACCTGTGATTTTTGTATTGCAGATAACTGTCTGTTAACTGATTACGTGAAAAATATTTATTTTGAAGACCTTTTACACGTTTTGCCTACCGTAAAGAATACAAATGTTTTAAAATAATACGTTAACAGAAAGTGGTTTCCATTTAAAAGGGATCTTTTTTAAGTAGATTACTTTTCAATTAATTAGTTCAATTAGTCTTTGAAGGTTGTTCTTAAAAATTTATTATCCAGATAAATTTGTTCAATATTTGAACCTTTAGAACTATTATCGTTCGTATGTTTAGAAAACATGTTTTTATTTTATACCTTTTAAATTTTGTTTTGGTTTTTTAATAAAAAAGAACAACAGCTAAACTTATTTATTTCTTATTTAGGTGTTTTTTTAATGAATTTGAACGATTTTTTAACATTTTCTTAAGTTGCTTCGAAATGTGGTTAGAAAAGCGCGTTGGAAAAGCTTAAAATATCATTCAAATACACCAACAAAAGGAAATAACGCAGGAAATTGACGTCAATTAACTATTTTTCCTGTTCTGTATAAAAATGTTTTCGCTTTGTAAGATTTTAAATTGATTAGTTGGGTTTTTAGAAATTAACACAATTGGGAAAAATTAAGTTGCTCAACTAATTCGTTTATTACTGAAGAGTATTGTTTTTAGGAATGTGAATGATTTTTTAAGAATCCTTAGGGAGCCTTAAAATGATTTTGTATTTTTTTTAAATATAGAAAACCCATTGGAAAAGCTTAAGTTACTAAAATCCAAATGACGTATATTAGACTAAAATAATTAATCACTGAAAATTTAAGAAGAGAAGAACGAGAATTTGAGGAGAATTAAGTTATTAAAAAGCTTATTGTTCAAAGTTTAATAAGTCATATCATTTTTTTTTAATTTATGTATGAATGAGTTAGTAAGTTTTTAAATAGTTTTTATTTCGAAGCTATATGTTTTTATGGTAAGGAATGTTGGATAGAAAATTGTTCGCTTTATATCAATTCCTTGGCTTTATGCATACTTAAATTTAACATTTTAGTTTTAGGGGGAACGTAATCGTCAATGCCCTGATTTGATTAAGTATAGCAACAGCGCTAAAAAATATACGAGTTTAGCGTCTGAATTTTGAATTTTTTTTTATGTACACCTTAACTCTTTGTGTCTTTATAGGCGGTATGCGATCATCTCCTTTCTTATATTATTTATCGCCGGAGCATAAGGCTTTACGGGACATAAAGAATAAAAGTTGGACCATAAAACCTAGCGTGAGGGTTTGTAAGAAGGTGAGGGGGTATAGGATAAATTGGCAATCTTCATTAACCCAAGGGCTCGGTAGTGTCGGTATGTTTAAATATTTAACTGGAAGGGTTTTTCGTCCGGGGAAAAACGTTTTTCCTCCTTTTCCCTGATAGTGACAGGAAGGGTGGTTTTTACTCCGTGTCAGGAGTAAGTGACATTATACGAGGAAGTGGAACGACCACTCGTGACCGTTTTAAGCATTTATTCTCCTGTGTAAAACGGCCGTTTCATCCCAGGTACACCTACGACAGCGCTTTTTGTCTTAAACCGCATCAAATCCGAACTCTCAGGACATGGCCGAATTTCACCTTATTGTTAAACTAAGGACAAAACTAAGAGAAAATAACCGTCCTTCGGATTGCTCATCGGGCCTAAACCGCCATCTAGGGCGGTGGTGTACGGATTTCCACCCCCGCCCCCAGCCGGCTCATCTGGGGGATGAATATTTATTAGAAACCTTGTGTTGATGGCTGAAATTTATAGCGCATCAAATATTAGCGACGTATGGTGGTGAAGTGTGGTAGTTGTTACGGGAGCCGGTTACCCCTTGTGAAGCTCGACAAAAGCCAACCCGTTCATAAATCGCCAACCAAACTTTAAAATCCACATTTTAACTTGTGATTCACATTTTGTATTAATTTAAAATGTACACACATAGTTTCATTAAAGTTTCTTATATCTTCAATAAAATTTTTTAATTAAAGACAAAACAAAATCTTGATGTGGTGAAGTGTAGTTTGGTCGTACAGCTCACCATTTCGGTCCGAGCCTTTCTCTTGATATCCTCAGTTAATATCTGCCTGTTGACCCTTGCATGTCTGTTAGTCTGATGACGTTAATTGGCATTGACGTAGTTTTACCGTCTTTTATCAGGTTGTCCATTCCTAAAAGTTACTTTTCTTCAGTGAATATCTATCTCTTGTCTCTCGCATACATCTTTGGTTATAGTGTCGAGGGACTCTAGAGAGGTTTCTATTAATAATCGCTAACATTGAAGTAGTTTTATCGTCTTTAATCATTCTAATCATTCTTGCTGTTCTTTCCTGTCAAACGTGTCGCACCTGTCTTTTGTTATTGACTCTGAAGATACTAGAGAGTTACATACTTACTCATCCCAGTATATTTCTTCTTTATGCTATTTCTAGTCATTTCGCATACTTTAATGCAGATATTTTCAGTAGATTTCAGTATGTTGTCTCTTACGCTTGTATTCTCCTAGAAAGCTATATAATAATCGCCAAAATAGAAATAGCTTGATCGTCTTTGATCATCTTTGCCTGCATATTTTTGCGGTTCTTTTCTGTCAGATGCTATGTATATATTTTCAGTGAATGCCTGCTTGTTGGCTCTTGCGCTTGCTTTTGTTACAGAGTCCTTAAATTCTAGACAAGGTTCTAAAAAGTACTTGAAGTCATTTTCAGTTGATGCCTACTTGTTATCTCTGGCGCTGGTCTTTTGTTATAGAGTTTAGAAATCCAAGAGAATGTTCGGTTGTTCAATGTAATAACAGTCAAAATTCTAATAGTTTGACTATTTTGATAATCTGTCCATTCTCGCTGTTCTCTACTATCAGGCGCGTTACGCCCTATAGATATTTTAAGTGGATTTGTGCCTGTTGACGCTTCTGTTTACCCATGCTTAAAGTTTGGCCCTACGTATGAAGATAGTTGTATTAACTATTGTACGAGAAATTGATTTTTATTTGGGGATGCCAAAAAAGCCTCAAAGTATATACCCATTGACATTAAAAGAAAAAACTGCTATAAGTTAAGAAACCAAAAAGTCCATTTTCTTGGATCTAATTTTTCTCCTATTGTTACAAAATTATCCGTGAAACGAAGCCCGTAGTAATAAAATGTCCAATTTATCAGGGCGGAATTGATTACGGACTTAGTGCCAAACAAAGGGGGATTTTGGCGTTGACTTCCTGTGCTGCGTTAACGAGTCGCCCGAGAAACAATAATTCAATTTCTTAGCCGGAAGCTTCCAGAGGGAGGACACCCCATTTTTCTTGTTAGAAATGCAAATGACCGACGAGTTTATTAGATCAGAAATCGCGAACGGAGAGTTTTAAAACTGCTGTGATTAGATTAGGCGAGTGTTAATGTGAGAGGGAGCCGCCTCCAACGTCTGACTACCAGTTAATAAGAGCACAATACAACTTCGTGCTTTTCTCCAGCGTGTTCTCGGCGGTTAAGGGAAACGGGAATGGAATGAAAGAGAGAGAGTGAGAGTGAGGAAAGTAAGAGAAAAGTTTTTAATAACGGCCGCCATTTTGAGCTTGGATTAGCATCAACGGAGATCTCTGAGCCCTTTTAAAGCTTCGCCCAAAGCTTATCACGTTATTATAACCCATCGCCGGGCAACTTGAGATGAACTCTCCCTTGGCATCATTTTTACTGCCCTTTAACTAGTTTAGTCTCTCCCTTTTCCCTTATCTCCTTCTGCCTTTTCTTTATGGCCCTTTATGCATACTTGATTTCTGCCTTTATAACATTACGACATTTGTGGTATGTTCAAGATCATCTCTGATTAGTTAATTTAACCGCTTTGTAAATTTACATTCAACAATTGATTTAATAGGTAAATTTATAAGAAACAAACCGAAAATAAATAATTTCTATACTTATTTTGTAGTTTGCTCGTTTCCGGTCATTTTGTGTTGGAAATGGGGTAAAAAAGACAGGCATCGTAATCATATATTAACTGGCTAGACTCATCATTCATCACTATATTGTCACTTAGGAAACATAAATGAATAGACTACTGCATTAAAGATTTTTCACGCAAGCTCACCAGATTTACAACATTGAAGAATGTAAGAGACAAACGTACAAATGACGAAATAACATGCAATTATCGAGTTTATAATATCGAAAGGGAAAGTTCAATATCTTCAGAAGGATTCGAAGATTTTTGAATTCCTTGTGTCAGTTTTTTAGAATAGAAAGACCTTTTCAAATGTGAAAAACCTTAAACATTCAATTCATATTTGGAGATATTGACATTTTCCATCGGAACGATATGTTTCAATTTATTCGTGTGACTGATTGGTGTGATTGAAAGTTAGATTTAAAAAAATTAAATTTCCCTAATTTCGCTTTTTATAACCTTTTACACGATAACTTGAAGTTAAGTTGTGAAGGAAAACTTTCAGAAAAATAAATTGACGAATTTTGGAGTCTCTGGTATCATTGTGTTTAAAATAGAAAGGACTTTGGAAGTTCGGTTTAAAAAATTGAACACAAAAATTTCCATATTTTACTCAATTAATTGTTTCTTTTTTCACCAGTTACGCGATTAATTAAAATTCAATTTGAGACCGAAAACGTCAACATAACTGAAACAAATTGACGAATTTTTTAGTTCCTGGTATCATTGTTCGTAGAGTTGAAAGGACTTTCAAAATTGGTGAAAAATCTTCATCTTCAAAACTTTGATTCGTTCTGGATATAATGAAGCTTGCTTTCAGCACTCGATAATTTTAATTATGGTGTAAATGATTCAAATTGTCGTTAACCTACCAAAAAAAGAGAAAGGAAAACTCTTTTTTTGGTAGGTTAACGACAATTTGAAATAATTCTGATGGAACTTCAGATTCTCAAATTATTGGTTTTCTGGTATTATATTTTTAAGAAAGGAATGGAATTCAACATACGTGAAAAAGTGTATCTCATTTAAAAAAGTTTTTAACAAGTCGCCTTTAAAATTTATGGCTTATTAAAATTCTAATAGCCCCAACAGATATTACGTGCAAATTACCTTCGGACTCGGTTTTGGAATAAAATAACGAAAAAATAAAATATTTCCTATATGTAAAACTTACACGGATATCATCATATATTAAATATCTATACTATATACTATACCTTTTCATTTTTCTCGTGTTTTGTTCACCACTTTGATCACCCTCACCTTTAATATGCTAGAACTTCATTATTTACGTACATGAATCAATTTCGAATAGAACAATGTATTTTGGATTGACCGCGCAAATTTTTGCCAGTAATATATAAATTGTGATTATTCACGGTTCTGAGTAAGGGCACTTGCATGACAAATGTAAACACAAAGGACCCCTGCTTCGTCTCTAATTAATTCGTTAAATTCGTTCTTTAAGCACCAGTAGAAAAATTGGCATAAATCATCCGGCAGAACACGACAGTAATCAGTAGAGTTAAAAGGTTTATTTCCTCCGCAAAAGCGAAGACGGAGAAAGACAGACTAGAATTTGACAAATTTGTAGTTGTTGACTTAACCAGGATCAAATGCAGTTGAACTTGCTTTGGGAAAAGCAAAATAATCGGAAATTACCAAATTTATACAATAACTTAAATATATAATAACTTATAGCACTATTCGGCTTTTCATTAGGGGATAGTGCAAGCCGTGTGGTCTGTGTTACTCTACGTTCTTAGACCCCGCTGATGTGGGTTCGATTCCCACCTTAGCTCCGGGCCTTTTTTTTCACGCGACAATTCCCCGTTAACTGTACAACAGTATCGTACTCTGGCAAGCTTATTCAAGCTAAAAAGGCCATAAAAAGTTTTTTTTTTTAAATTAGATTTATACTTATATCATGTCCCGTGTTTTATTGTGTTAAAGGTTGCTTAACAATAATCCAGTCTTAAGCTACACGTCAATATCGACCTTGAAGCGATTGCGAACATTAGCATTAGAAAAACTAGGAATGAGTATGATTGATTTACACGGCATTTCGTGACACGGGCGATTAAACACAGGGTTAGTGCCTAATTAAAAAAAAAGGGTGCATCCCCTTCTGCAAACATTTACATTGGGTTCAAGATGAATTATCCTCTGGCGCTAACGCACGTACTGTTCGAAGTACATCCTGGGTTAATTTTAAGTTGTCTCGTTTTGCTTTATCACCTCTAGGATATACATTATCTTAGCTTATTTGCAATGAGACGTGAAGGATTTTTTAATAGTGCCGGTCCGAAGCTTTGTTCCAGGCGATTAGTATTCTCGTCCTACCCACGGGAATGCGAGCCCCGCGAAGAAAAATGTATAAATGAGATTATGTTCAGGTCTGTGTGGACACGGGAGCATTGTTCTAGTATCGATTCCGCTCGGAACTGGCCAGCTGTAATTCGATTAAATTATTCAAGGTTAGACCTAAGGCCGGCTTACGGGGAGATTAAGGCCGTCCTATCCCTCATTCCAAAATTTTAACTCATCCCTAAATATTCACGATGACTTTAGAAAGGGGGAGACTCACACTACTTGTTATGATCTATCCATGAACACCCAGAGTGTGCTTAAAACTTCCAGGCAGATGACAATTAAGTTCGAGGTTTTCGGAAATTTGTACTGTCTAGGTCGCATGAAACCTCACTTTTGTTATTAAGAGTTATTTTTCAAGTCGACAGCGGAATTCATTATTTAAAGGTCTTCGTAGCCATTATTTTCTCTTCGTGATTGGATTGAACAATTGAGTATCTCATTATACTCAATTTTTATTTTGTTATGACATAAAGGTCAATAGATTTCTTAAAAAATGAAAATTTTAATGTTTTGTTTTCCCTGTAACGAACTATTTTTAATCATTCAATGTTGAATTAATTTGCTGCTTAAACCATTGCCAGTTATACTCCTTGTTTTTAAAGACAATTTTCGTAGAATGGACAAATTTTTTATACATGAAGTATATGGGGCATTTGCTTGAAATTCGTTAAAATTTGAATTCTATCAACTTTATTCTAATATCCTTCTAGTTTGAAAGAGAGAGTTCGGAACTATAGTGGACAAATGGTAAAAATTTGAATACATCCATTTCGGATATACGGAATGAATGAATTCTCCGTGTAATACCCTTACACGAGGTCGTATTTGGACTTTAAATTGTAAAAAACCTGTCTTTCTATGTGTACGTACAACTGGTAAAGTCGCTAAGATATCTAATCATGGATATGAATTATCTACCCATGAGACCCAGTTTCCCAAGAACGTCCTGGCAGATTTCAATTAGTTTTAGTTTTTTTTTACAGAAATCTGTTCTGAAGGTGTCGCATGAACGAGTTTCATTATTTCTATTATAATGAATTATTTCTCCCTATACAACTTCGTATTTGGGACTTCAAAATGTCAAAAACTAAAGTGTTTTTCTTATTTAGTTTTCCTTCAGGTTGTTACAGCAGCTTGTTTGTAGATCACCATTCCCTTAGTTTACAGAAGGTATCGAGTGACATTAATTACACGAAACCTTTATCACTTCAAGTTCAGGTTCGAATAGCAGCCTTGGATAACGATTCTAAGATGGAACCATTTTATTATTATTAATATTCTTTTTTGTAAGTTCGGCTTTTATGGCGTCTTTTGATCTCGTGGTTTAATCGAGATAAAGCATTTGGCACAATCTGCTGGGTGTTCGTTTCTTTTTAATTATTACTATAATTTCATACGTCAATATTGGTGTCATTATTTCTCCAGTAGTAAAGTATACATAGTAGTGTATATGTATCAGTAAACAAATTGAGGCTGTTACGAATTATCAGGCGGTAACAAAAAGTTTAAATGTGTTAACAGTGTATAGACCATGTGCGTCAGATAAACGGGCAGTGACAATCTCTGGGACAAATCCCCGTGATATAACTTTGTACAAGACAATCGAAAATGGCCCATCGATCCACCCTTAAATTATTCCGTTCGTTATACGAAGGCCGTTATCCATGGTGGCCCGCACCGCAGCATGAAATTTATGAAACTGCTGGGACGTCGATTCCCCCAGTGGTGTGGAGGGGCTCTAATCTCCGAGCTCATTGGCACAGGTCCCAGAATCGTGAACGGCAAAAAGGTGGCGGCCGCGGCAATTAAAAAGGGCCGGTTAGCCCTTCTAATTATCGTTCTATTGGCCATTATCGTGATTAACTGTTTCGGCAGTCTCGTCCGCATCCCATTTACCTACCCTCAATAAAAAAAAACGAAAAAAATATCCCCGTTTTTCTCTCCTTTCGCAGAATTACGATCCTTTCGGAAAACAGTTCATACTTAGCTGGCTCCGCAGGAGACAAATGTGAGCCCTTCGGCATTTATTCCTCGTGAAGAAAAATAGGATTTATCCATCTTGTCAACGCTGACCTACTCGCCAAGTGTAAAACTCTTGGAACAAAGTGAAGTAAGGAAATAAGTTCTACCCAGAACCTCACCCTCCTGGCACGGAAGAAAATCTTTTAAGGGCCGAGAGTTTACAAATCAATGCAGGAAATTAGTTCCTTAACTCCTGTTTCAAGCAAATTCAATTAATATACACTTTATGTATTTTCAAAACTACTGGTAAACGTCATTACGTACACTTGCTTTTAAACACGTATCCAGTGATTACCTTATTAATGCTCGAATCATTAGGGATAATTGCTGTATTCCGTGAAAATCCAGATGTGGTAAATTTTTATGTTGTGCTATAAAAACACTAATTGCAATTAACATAACTCAGCGGCAAACCACACATTATATATTATTAAGTTAAAAAATATATTATTCCATTATCGATCAACTTGATTGGATTTGTGATCGTTCAATTACTGCAACATTATATTATAATAGTTGCCGAGCTTTCGCTTCCTCAGAATACACGAATAAAATACCATTATAGAACGCTGACCAAGCAATTTGTTAGGTTATTATCTTATTTACCGGCTTAAAGTTAAAATATAAAAATATATAAACACAATCGCCTTTTTTTATGCACTTTGAGGAAATTTCTTCATAATTTCCATGATGCTTCATTTTTGGGTTTATTTGTAAGCCTGGCTTGCTTCTTGATACGGCCGGATTGGGATGGTAGATTGCTTTAGCAAGTAGCTAGTCTCGCCTTCGGCTCACTTTCCACTGTACTTACAATAAGATCGTTATGGATTGTTCATTTTGTTTATACCAAGGTGCACATGTTATGATTTGAAGTACTAGGGTTTTGCAGTTTAAGAGGTAGCTACAGAGCTTTTGAGGTTTTAGAACTACTAAACATAACAGTCGTTTGTTGAGGAGCGGTGAGATTGTCCTGAGAGAGCGGATGGTGGGGATTTTTGCTATACGTGAATGACTATGATGCCTAAGCACTGCAGTATTGTGGAAACGTTTCTCGTTCCTTAGTTCATTTCGGCTGTAATCTTCTTTTAAAAGTAGAAAGTCATTGGCTTCACATGAAAGTATGAAGTCCCACGAAATTAAAAGCTGTACATGAACCTTCTGTGCAAATATTAGTCTGTGCATCTGCCTTAACATGTCCTCGTTTATATTTTCCTAGTAGTATAGACCTAGGTTTGTAGTTTTGCTTTTTGTTTCTGCAACGGTCTTTGATAACCTCATCGATTTAACCTAAGATGTACATTCTTGGCTGTTTGGTATGCCACAAAAGGGTTCAGGACCCATACAAATCCTCAATGAACATTCTCTGACTAATTTATTAGGCTTTTCATTGCCCCTTTGGTCTGAGTGTACTGAAACCCATGATTATCCTTAATGTCTGACAGGCTCGGATGCAATCTTTTGTTTACTGTCGTTAGGGTAGTTTACGCTTAGTGCCGCGTGGCTGTCTAATTTAACGGTCATTTTTTACATTGAATTATTGAAATTTAGATGTCCAAACAGCAATATTTTGGCAGTGTTCTGAACCTTTGTTTCTTTTTCACTAAAATGCATGTTCCAATTGAACATGTACAATGGTGTCGTTGGTAAAACTATATCAACCGGCAGTAGAAATCTTTTAGAAAAGAAATGGTTAGGTCTGTAAAATGGTTAGGACTAAACTCAAAACAAAATATAGAATATTAAATATAATTTGTTCATTTTGGAAAATGTACAATCAATCATATCTTCATTATTCGTTCAGTATAAAATATAATGTTAACTTACGTGAAATGGAAGTTATTTTCTTTAATATCGTATCCATGGCTAGAATACCGCCCCGTAGACAGAACCGGCGGATAGTTTATAAGGGGACGGCTCAGGTGGAAACACAAGCTACCACGGCAATTACCGTGTTCCGGCTGGAGAATATCGGTTCCGGGATTCCGGCTCAACCGGAACCGTTTTCATCCCGTACCGCGATCCCCCGGCTTTGTTAATTATCGGTATGATTTCGTCGAGCTGAAAAAAAGTATGGAAACGTTGACTTTTACGAGGAGGTACGAACGCGCGTTCATCGATTCCCGGACTAATTTTAAACGCACCGACTTCTGCCAAAATAACACTTTCTCGTGATTAATGCGATCCGCCGTTGATTAAGTACGCGGCCTCTTTTTAAATTAATCTATGGTGTTTTTAGTTGAATTTTATTTATTTTTAATAAAGCGACATATCGTCGCCCTTTCACACTAAAGCCTTTCATGTTATTTGTTATTCCACCTAGAGAGATTAAATTTGAAACAGTTGTGCTTGCCTGAGAAAGAATGTCGATTTATGTATACCAGTATCTATGTCGGTACTATTCTAGTATCAGTTTAGCAGCAAATCGTCTCCTCGTTGTACTTAAACTACATTGAAAGTGAAAAATACTAACGCACAAGGGAAAATCCCTGTGAAGAAATTTATCTAAATGGCATGTAGATAACAAGTGTTATCCACTCATAAAGCGCACGCACGCACACACACACACACACACACACACACACACACACACATGATGTAACTTTATTTGGATAAGAGGTCGATTTTCAATGTTACCTCTGTCAAACCTACTCTGAAAATGGGGCAATTTTGTGTTTTTCTTTTTTAAACAACCCTTCAGGGGTACCAAGCCGATTTGCTCAGAGGGTGTGAAGTCAGGAGAAGAAGCATTTATCTGGAACTAGATGAATTATGAATCAAGCCTGATAGAGACAAGCGGGCATTTACGCTCCAGTGATTTTTTTGTTTTAGAGGGAGTTCGACAACGTAAAACTATAAATTGACAAGTTTTTATATAGCTTCAAGAATTCAAGTTCTAAAAGGCAGAGGTCACATAAAAACCTCTATGCTTCATTCAACGACAACAAATTCATATCCGAATTTCAAAATGCTGACATGAAACGACTTATCGTTTAATATTAACATAATAAATTTAAATTCTTTTCTACTTCAAAATAGCATCAAATCTGTCTTGCCAGAGACAGACTAAGATCGTTCCGAATTATGCAAAATCCCTTGATAACTTGCTACACATAAACGTCCATTAAGACATAAATTGACAAGAGCCAAGATAACCTGTCTGTATTTTATCGTATGCTTTATGGTTTCCATTAAAGATTCAATGTCATGTCGTAGGTGACACGTTAGGATCAAGCTCTCTACGTATCCTTACCTTATCGTAGGTATAATATTTGTTATCAAACAAATTAAAAGCCTACTCAAAAGTTTTTGTAATTTAACGTTGACCGATGCTTCACAGCTAGCTCATTTCATGATTTGTCGTAATAATACCTGAGTATTTACCCTGCAATTAATGTAGGCTAACGCTCAGTTGGCAGATCTGCATATTAGAATTTTTTTCACGTCATAGAAAAAGCATAGTTTTAACCCTGTTTTTGACATGAACATGGGCTTAAGCAGGTAGAGGGCAAAACGGTTTCGTAATAAAAAAATATAACGTATGTTCATCATCTTTGCAACAGATGTAATAAAATAACTCTGTTAATATAATTCCAAATACCGTTAACTCTCTACGAAAAAATATTCAATCAATTAAACAACCTCATTCCATTGAATCTGTTTTGCCCCCTTTTGCCTAAAATATTGAACGGGCGGAAAAGCAGGTCAACACCTAGGTTTTTGGCCGATAGAAATATAAAATCGCCCATCAGTTGTTCAATATGTAGGCACATAATTGATTTAAAAAGCGGAGGATCGAAAAGGAGAAAAACGTGTGCGCGAGAAATGGATAGAGAGGGAGATAGAGATGAACTAGAAAGAGAATGAGCGGAAAAAAGAAAAGGGAAAAAGAATGAGTGAGAGAGAAAGAAATATAGATGGGGAGAGTGAGATAGACAGTGAGAGAGGAGAGAACACATAAACTACATCTCACCACAATTAATTGTACAATTCTTAAAGGTACCTAATTTAAAAAAAAGTCATTCGCGCTAAAATTAATTTTTATAATCACTTCTGTGCGAAAAATAATGAAACATAATCATAAATCAAGTATACATAGTACATAGTTTAACTACTATCCATGTCATCGATTGTCTTTTCGTCGTCCTTCTTATAACTCCGTCGACCAAGTTGGCAACGGCCCGATGGCCGCCGGAACAGCATAAACCTTTTCCTTGGACGTTTATTACCTCCAATCGGAACGAATCTGTCGATTTATGTACGCCGAGTCGTAACTTGATAAATTCCCTGTATAAAGTTATTTCACCGGGTAACTCCTAAAAAATTTTACCGCCCAGGGGCTGGTACTGCGTATTTATAACGCTTTTAGCTCAAGCTCGATATTTTTTTGCTATTTCTCAGGTAGGCTGGTAATAAAGTTTGGTACGTGGTATTGTATCCTTTTGCCAATATCATATCTGGAAGGCACAACTTTCACTGTCGCATACCATAATAGTGATGATTATTCAGGAAACGTGAAAGCACAATTCGGAGAACATCATAGAATAGTAATTTGCTTTAATTCGACAACTTGCAGTAATTAATAAAAACGTTATTTATTATTAAGAATTATTTTTATTCCGTTGTGGTCATAAATTTCTTCAACTCGACAGAATCGTTTATGCTAATCAAAGTGAAAATTTAATTTCTTTGTCCTTCTGAGTTCGGGCCGATTTTGTTTTTCCAGGGATTTTCCAACTTAAGTAAGGACACTTGTTATTAGACGGGTGAGGCCGTTCTCTTCTGTAATTAAATCGAGAGAACGCACAATCAATCAAGTCTGGTAAATAACTCTTTTTCATCAATCACAATTCAATGCAAATTCGTACGGGTGGGGGCTTTAAATTAATTCATCACGTTGCCAAACCCTGGGGTAACCGATTATTCCATCATGCAAATTCTTGAATTTAAGGATGTTACCGCCAATATCCTTCTCTCCGCCCGGGGGTGGTCCTGAATCTATTTATTTCCCACCCGCCTTCGAAGGGTTGGGGAGAGGAAATATTACTCAGCTCAGATGGGGGGATTTATTATACCGTGTTTTGACCAAAGTTATTCTTTACAAGGAAACAGCGTTCTCGTATGCTCACACAAGTGATACCGTGTGGTGATTTATTAATTTTTGCTTCAACGCGAATTGCAAAGTTTATCAATAAAATGTTTCAAAACAAGAATTTGACAGAGTACAAAACCCTTCAAAATTATTTTTATTGATATATTGCTGCTTCAAAACGGTATTTTACCTGTCATTTATGTAAAGCAAAAGATGTTTTTGTAATTTGATCGTCACCGATCATTTTGGTCTGTCTATGCTCGCATAATCGCTGTCACTCGCGCATTGACTTGTGCCGTTTTCAGTTGTGTCCGCGTGGTTTCTGTGAAATCAAGTGTAAGATCGTGAGGAGTTATCTTTGTTTGCCGGAGCCTTCGGTAAATATAGTGAAATGTCTTAAGTTTTCGTATTTAACACAGCTTGACGAATGCTTAGTAGATTTTTCCCGTAACCATTTTGGCAGGTTTCCCATTTATAGTTTTTCTTTCGGTTCGTCATGTCTTCCATGGATGCCTGGATATTTTCTCTCGTTTTAGGTACAACTATGAAGCTTGACATACATTGGGTAGTAGTTGTATTATCCCCGTATATTCCCTTGAAAGTCAATTTTTCTTCTTTAATCGTTTAATTTATTGAAATTCACTAAACACCACACGCAACTAAATTAAGAATGATATTTTCTAATTTAACAATAAAAAAATGAAATCAATGACGTCAATATTAATACATGTATACATGTTTTTCCTCGGCTTTCGTCCTCTTTCGACAGCCATATCCTATCTGCCCGTCTCCTCTTTTTCTTCTCCCTTCTGTCCTTTTTTCCTGGCCGATATCCTCTCAATCTATTAGCGTTTTCTAACAATAGATAAGTTCATAGGTCATAGGAAGAAATTTTACAATTGTTCTTTCCGCTACATTTTCAAACCATTTGGATATCTGTCTGCCAAGTATTGTGTTTGTCCACAAGGATAGCTTGATTGTTTCCTATTATTCTTTCCGCTTTATTGTTGAATTTTCTTATTTGAAAGTTTTTGTCGCGTCTGCAGTGTTGTTTGTGTATTTTCTCTCGTTATATTGCCAATAACGTTAATTCTCGTCGTTTAATGTAGATGTTTTCACTGGTTTCCTTGAAGTACGATATTGTTTTTACCGTGTTCGACCATTTTATTCATAATTTTCAATTATTGAAATAATTCAGTAAATTAACAATAGTTGAATGATTTTAGAATTCGTGTAAGTTTCTGAATTTAACGCGTCCGTCAGTGGCGAGATTAATTGCGTTGCTTCCCCTCTCCGTGGAAAATAGTTTTCCGACCTCAACCCAGTTCGAACGTCGAAATTAGCGGTTGCAATGCGGTCGATTCAAACCGGGGGTGAGTTCCGCGAAAAACGTCACCGATGATTAGCTCGGGCATAGTTTCCGGTGGTTGGGGGGGTTGGGACGGGACAAAAGTGAACGGCAGAAGCTTTAGCCCATCCCCCGGCGGCATTGTCCCAGCATTAATTGTGCATCGGACAATGGAGCCTTGGCCAAATAGTTGTTTCACGATATATACTGCAAAACCGGGGTGGCGGCGGGCATATTTCAACTCGCCCCCTCGCCCATCCAACACGAACCATTTAACCCCTAAACAGTTTTTTGCGGCGGGCGGCGGAGGGTCCTCGATTCAATTCATCCCCCGACCTCCGTGGGACCGCTTCAGCTTGGATTAAACACTACGTTATCGTTAACTGCTATCGCTAAATGCTATCCTCTCAACTGATATTTTGTGAACCATAATATCCTGCTGTTTCAACAATTAAAAAATATTTATTACTCTCTCTTTATAGGAATTGGAATCTATTTCCAAAGTATCTAAATCGTAGGCGACTTTCTATCATGAACGTTCCTGATCAACGTTCTGACTTGTTTCGTCACATGCTTTCCATCTCACCCTCATTTAGCCTAGTCTCTCTCAATGCCTCTTGATTTAAAATTCTTATGAAAAGTTCGTTCATCCTAATACCTGCATCTTGTAAAGACACTGTAGGAGTAATTTGAATTATTAATACAATTGAATAATGTATCTTGGGAAACAACGATCTGTTTTCAAAATTGAAACGTAATGAAAATGGGCCTATTTCTGTGCACTAATCATAAATTTCGGCAAGGCTTCTTCGTCCCCAATTACTTGGTATTGTGTTTATTTAAGTTTACTTCTAGAAGTCAAGTCATTGACGAAGTAATCAAGTCCGTCCTCATTGGTTGTCTGTGTATTATTTCTCGTGTTAAAAGTATAGAATCCTGATGTAAATTTGTAATAAACCTAATTGCAAAGCTACATTTTTCTCATCATTCTAGTAACCACTTAGCTCTAATAAGCCGATGTCTGTTACCTCTCTTGATGTGTTATTCTTGATGAAAAAGCTTGTAAAATTATCTTTGCTCAATATAATAGTAATTTATGGGTAACTATATCGTACTCGGCCATCCTCGTGTACCTTTTCTACAAGATTTCATTTTTTTCATTTGTTTCACTGTTATAATAGACAACTGATTATAGTTTTCGGCCTAGTGTCTTGGTGGCTTGAATGGTTGCTTGCCTATTATTCTTCGTTTGCACTGTTGTGAAGAAAGTGAAAGGCAGGCATTATTTATAAGAATGGAATACTTTGAATTGTTTAGATCACTTCGGGATTGAGGCAGTAGGTTGTTTTGAAAAACTTTTTAACATTGTTTTCTGTATATATATATTTAATATGTGAAACGCCATGAGGCCATCTGATTCTCGCATGTACAAAGCTAGTTGTGCTGGAATAGATTCCGTGATTAGAACACATATATTTATGCCGTTATGTTACATGCAAACTTAGTGAAGTGAGAGAGAAAAAAGTACTAGGGGAGAGGTGGATAGACAGATGGATAGCAGATACAGACAAACAGGAGAAAAAGAGCGAGTCGGGGAGATACAGAGGGAGAGAGAGATTGAACAGGAAAAACAATTAGTTAGGCAGAAAGATAAACAAACAAAATGATATTAGCATTAATTTTGTAAGAAGGATCAATTAGAATTGACGGCCACTAAGATTCGAACCCGCGACCCTCCCTTTGTGAGCCGGCGAGTCAATGCGTTAACCGCTGTGGCCCCCACTCTCGAATAAATCACCAATAAAGCGAATTTGGAAATCAATTACTAAGCAATCAAGGTGAAAACCAAATTTGGACGCAATCAGTGAATGTTAGCGTATAGTCAATTTTCCTCAAATGAAATATCAAATTGGGGGAAAAACACCACTTGAAATCACGCGTGGTTAGATTTTTCGGTAATGTCAGACTAACAGTAATTATAAATCTGTATCGTTTTTTATTTTGTTTGCATTACTTATATGATATTCATTTTTTAAAAATAAGTTGATAATCTGGGAAAAATTCCTGTTGCAAACAAATTATAAAGGTTACGCCCGTAACGCCGTGATCATTGATGAAAAGGTCTCGTTAAACAAGAAGTGGAAAGAAAATGAATAATGGGCTTTGGCGTCCGATGGGTTTGGAGTTTGACACGTTAGGAGCACGTTAAGACCAGCGGATTGAAGGACGTCGGGCGGCGGTTCAATTACATTCGTCAATCGGCAAAGTTGGTGGAAGGAAACGATAAGGAAGATCCATTACTGTCCCACCTCCATATCTCATTTATTTATCCCGAGTCCATCTCAGCCTCCTAAGTGTTATGGATTGTCCTAATGGAGGTCAAATCTAATAAACCCTTCGGCACGTTATCTCCTTCAAGAATAATTTGATTGATTTGAAAAAAGGTTTGGATAATTATTTCAGTCGATGGGTTTTGTTTTCGAGGGAAAAAAGAAGTTTTAAAAAAAATTAAAATTATAATACATATTGCGCCTTGGAAACAAAATGGACACCATTTTGCTTGTAAGACACGTTTTGTTAATAGTCAGAAAAAGTCTATCTATTGATTTTGTTTAGTTCTTGTGTATTAAAGATTCTAATAAAAGTAATTTCCGGCAATGAACGGGTTTAGCTTCCCTTTCCTCATTCTCCTCGGGATTGGCACCCCTTTTATTTAGTTCTTTCTATTGCCATTTTACATCTTTGTACCCGTGATATTTTCTTGGGTTAGATGTGCAGTTTTCCTATCTTTTCTCTTACCTCTATTTCGATGGGTTTTGCCTTCCGATGTGGTGTTTCCGGAAGGCCCGTCACATCTCCAAAATGTGACGCGACGAGATTGTCCTCTAATTCCTCGTTTATGGGAGTTAAGGACGGTTTTGAGTTCTCAAGTTCCATCAGTTGGTTTTTGGAGTTTTCCGTTGCGTTATCTCGCTGGTTTTTGGGTTTTCAATATAGTGCCGATGAGTATGGAAGATTGGAGAGAGTGAGTGAGGGGTGAGGTATGGGGTGTTGTGATTGACAGTTCCAACTCATGTTCTTCCGTACCCTTCTTTCCGTCCTGTTAAGGGTACACCCGCGTTATCTTCGTGAAGGCGGAAAGTGGAAGTAGAGTATAACCCCCCCCCCGATCATTACAGTTTGCTCTTTATTGTTGGTTTTTTTCTGTTAAACTCTTAGAGTGATGCTTTTGTGCTTGTCGACTCTTCGTTAGAATCTTTCTAATACGTCTTCAGTCAGTGATACTTATGTATTTGTCGACTCAGCTATACAGTATACGTAAAATTACATTAGCTCACAAGCTGGATTTTATTTTAGAAGTGTTTTTTCATGTAGCCATGTTCATTGAATCCATGTATGTTGGCCCTCATATTCGTCTTCGATCTCCTGTTGGTGTTAGCTTTACGGTCCTCTGAACACAAAATAGTTGTTGTATTATTCCAGAACATCTTGGTTCGTATGCTCTGCCTGGCTAATTGGCAATATTTCAAACCAAAAGAATTCAAAATGAAACATAACAAAAAAATTAATTCTCGTGATAGGTCTTAATTTTGCCATACTTAAATAGTCACAAATCTCCGAAATTAGACGATTAATGAGAAAAGCATCTCTGTGTATAGGTGTTTCTGAGCAAAATCGCCACTGTATGGCATACTGTAGATTGTTGGAGGATCGCTTCAAACACGGAGATTATATCGCCTTTTCGGTTCATCAAAGGGCTTTCCGAAAGAGCTCATAAGCTGTGCATTGAAAAAGGATTGCATCAAAGAACCACTCGAACGGCATTATAGTAGGCGTGTTTACAACGGCTTATGAACGTTTCGGAGGTCAATCCGGCAAATGAAACGTTCGGGCGATTGTTTTTAGGCGTATTACACTGAGTAGTCTTTGTAAACTAAAAATAATTAATTAATGGCAGAAATAGATTTAATAGATTGAAATAGATAGAATAGATTTAACGGAGTGAGATCCTTAAAAAATATGTGATTATTTAAATAAATTTATTCTGTTTTAATACAATTTTCTTGATTAAAATTTATTTGTCGCGGCGTTCTTTAAACGGCACGGGTTTTACAAAAATGATGAAAAACATTAAACTTTCCCAAGATTTGGGTTAAACTGTTTGACTTTCCGCTGACACCACCATTTTTCTGGTTTAGCAATAATTACCAGGAGATAAAGCCCTGGTTTATTTTGGAAGCTAATATCTTGCCGCATTTCGAGACGGCCGCATTTATAAATCATCCGCCTGGATTACTGTTGAAGATCCTTTGACGAAAGCAAACTAAGAGATTAGAAGGACTAATTTCCAAAGTGTAGGGGGCGGGGTGGAATATGATTACGCGAAAGAGACCCTGCGACGCCCTGCCCGGCCCCGAAAATGCGCCAGTCATCTCGAAACTTGTAATCGCGTTATTAGATTACGAGGGTAGGCACAATAATACCGTAAACTATCCCGAACGAGGCCCCGCTGAACTTTTCCGACCCTCGCCGCTCATATCGATTTAAGCAAGACCTCCATCTCCTCGATTATCTCACAGGCAAACATTGCCGGTGCTCTTAGAAGAAATTCGAGAGGCGGTTTAAGGTCATTTCGGAACATAGGGTTTCTTTCTTTCATTCATTCAGCTGTTTGAAATATGTAATTTAGTGACGGTTAATTACTGATTATTTAGAGATCGTGAGATGCCCGCTGGTATGTAGGCATAGAAACATTTGATGTTTCACGTTTCGACCGTTATTAAGATCATCTCCAGTGCCTGGGATTTATAAACATTCAATGATGTACACAGTAAAGAAATTTTAGGTTTAATCAAAGTGTGTGGTGATTAGTGACCGTTAATCGATATTTATTTAGAAATCGTGAGATGCGGTCTTGTGTGATGTAGGTTTCAGAAAAACATTTTCTTTATCGTACCAACGTTCGGTCTTTATTGAGGTCATCTTCAGGGCTCAAAGTGTGTCTTCTGTGTAATTGTGCCATTCTTGCATGTCGTATCGAGAGTACGAAAAGAAATTAATCAAAGTATTTGAACAGATTAATCACAGATTGGTATCAACACATAATGAAAAAGTACAATTCAGCACTAATAATCCGACACCCGTAACAAATTAGTTGATGTAATTTAATCATTTGATGTGTTGCATACATTGTAATATCAACTATACTACCAACTCTTAGTAAAAGAAGTCCTGGGGAAAATAAAAAAAACGATGGAATTCGTTCACTAGACAAAAATAATCCAAAAACCTCCTGCAGAGGTATGGGAAAAATATCCTAGGCAGTGCGGACTGAACGGGCACTTGATAGACACGTTACGTACCGTCGGTGCTACACCTTTCTGGTGGAAAGTGCTTTACGGGCCGTAGATGAAAACAAATTTCTAAAACCTTTATGAACAAACTAATTCCTTAAGGACAAAGGATATAATAGACCTCAATGAATGAAACTGAAAATGGGTGGGTGGGCTCAATTCTCGTAACTTAGAACATAATAAGGCATGCCTAACATATATAGCAGCATTTACCATTATCGCAATAGTATAAGTCTTCCGAAGTTTAAGTCTGTTTTAAATTGTTTAGGCAGTTTTAAATAAAGAAACTCAAATGAACTCGAGGATGTATTGAATACATTTTTCCCATTTTTCCTCTTCGCCGTTAAAGATTTTGAATAGACAAGAAACCTCAATTACCAAGGGGGTAGCTCTTCTAACTTCACCCATTGAAAGGCACTTGATTTTCAATTCAGTACTACAACTAGAGAAAAATAAAGCAACTATCTTTTGGTATATATTATTCCATATTCCTGCTTTTTTCAATCTGGGAAAGGTGGGCACAGTGAATTAAATATCTAGAGAGTTGGAATAGTGCCAACTTTTTTTTGGAACTTATTATTATGATTAAATTATTTCCGGAGATATTAGCACATAATAAAAAATGTGGCAAATTATTTGTTTTAATTTTTTTGGGGGGGTATTTTAAAATTTGATCTCATTTACTGTTTCCTGTTTAATACACTTAATTTTACCAATCGTTTACAACGTATTTAAAAACAAAACAAACCAGTGTGCCGGAGCAAGATACTCCGTACTGTCTACATAATTTATTTTCTTTTTTTTAATCACCATCCTCCCTGGGAAAAATTGGTCTTACCATCTGCGTTGATGTCATGTAAAATTTTGCCTGGCTTTTGATTGAGGCAATTAATTGAAAGGAGATTCCTTCCTTGCATTTGCTCGGTAGCCAGGCAACACCCCTCTGCAATTGTTGGTGGTAGTGATATGTGCATTCTCGGCGTACACTTCTTCACTTACTTCGGATCAAATGTAAATTTCGGAATGAAGGGAAAGACCGAAACATTTTAAATCCTTTAAATGCAAAATCGAAAAACGGTTTATCAAATTAAATTTAAAGACAGCGATTAACCAGCAGTCCAGTTGTGAACCTGGCAAATATTTAGTGATGACGTTATAGGTACATTCCCTTCACCCACTCTGCCATCTGGAGAGCACTCATGTTCTTGTTTTAATCCTCATTCAAATCCCCCAAAACCAACAAAAAATTATGTCAGCAGGCTTGAGTCCAATGAAGACACAGTGAAGTGAGAGAATGAGAGGAAGGAAGAGAGAGAGAGAGGGGGAGAGAGAGAGAGAGAGAGAGAGAGAGAGAGAGAGAGAGAGAGAGCGATAAGGGAGATAATTAAAGTGAGAAAAACGAAACGAGAAATAAAACAAGAATAAAAGAAAGGGAGTGAAAGAGAATGAGAGAGTGAGAGAGAGAATTTTTTTTACTTATTGGCTATGCTATTTAAAAAAATTGATTAAGTAAAGTTAAGGTATATTGAATGTTGTAATAATGTATGATTTTGTGAGTTATCTGTCACACCAACATATGCTTTCGGTCGCAGAAACTACTTAACTAATATCACCAACTCCTTTATAGGAACTAAATTCTTTTTAAGGCGACATTGCACCTTTCCGTCGACTATTTCTGGACTGACAACTATATATTCAACCACACTAGCTTAGAGAGATAGGAATGAAAAAGTTGACATCCACTTTACGGACTGCTTGGTCAATGGTCAAAACTGCCATTAGACCAACCTGTATTCAGTAGTGTGATAAAGCCAATGTGGTCTAGATTTTTGTAGTTCATGTATGCTCTCCAGTCTCTTTTGAATCCAGACCCAAATATCTCACATCTTCTGAAAAAATAGTGACTTCTTTTTTTCGCACCCAATCTCATCCACTGCACCGATGTTAACATTCCTTTCGGCAATGTGCTAACAAGACAGATGTTTGATTTCAGTCCTCTCTTTCCATCGCATTCTATTATATCACACACTCTCAAATGATTTAACCAAAAAACGCCAATTGCCAAACAACTTCTTGACGTCATGTTAAAAGTGACTAATAACAATATTGAAGCTTCACTAGTATCTGTTGATTCTGGCTCATGTAACAATGTCACGTTTTACATATTCTAAATAAAACATTAGAAACTATCAAATTATGTGACGAGAACGAGCCTTGCGATCAAGAATATGATGGCATAGAAATCAATTTAGATAAAATATCCTAACTATTTTCTGGTTTTAATAGTAAGCTTTGGATTGGACAAACTTGTGAAAAATATCTCTAAAAGATAAATTGATCTCTGTCCTAGGCAGATCCAAAACTCATGACTTACCAAACTCAAAGCCCCCCGCCCATAACCGGCAGGACTAAGTTGCGAAATAAAGTACGAAACGTCTCTGGTCGTTTTCTGCGCAATTACCCCGAGGAAAATAAACAGACAGGAATACTTTACCCCTTACTCAAAGCGCCATTGTTGCCTGGAAAAGTTGCTGGGGCGGCTGGGAGATGCGCTTCCCCGAAGCGAAAATAATTCATTAGAAACAGAAACTTCCTACCTGCTGTTTGATTAATCGAGTTGAGGAGTTTAAAGCTGTCTTTTCCACCAGCTTACATCATGTATCATGTGCAGTTCAAATAGAAAAAAAAATAAAAAAAATGGCTTGCAGTTTTTTTCGGCAAACTGAAAATTTCGTTTTTACATTGTGCCGGTTGTGTGAGACCTGGCAGTCCTCCGCAATTTATGATTTGATCTTTAATAGAAAAAATCATCGCAAAAAATCAAATGAACACAAAGCAAGTTGCTTTTGCTTCTTCACAAATTTTTACTGTCTAGATTGACGCAGAAACTATCAACCAAAATATTAAAGGTTTCGTACCTTAGATCAGTACAGAAAACATGTTGATAATAACATATTTATTTACTTAGCCAAATTGGTAGGTCCTGCAGTCTTGTTTAAGGAGATCATGCTTTGGCTCCGTAGAAGAAGCGAGTATGTTATCCGATGTAGAAACTGTTTTTACACACTTAAACAATTTTATCGGCTTCCATAAGAAGACGGGATGAAACCTCGTTTCTATGTACAGAAAGTCTTCCGTAAAAGAGTTGTTTTTAAACAGATCAGCTAATTTCTTGGTTACATGGGAAATGGTGTCCATAACTCGGTGCAAATAAGCCACTTGTTATGATAATAGTTCCTAAGTGCTTTACCGACTAATAGGCCATCAAATATGAGATTTATGGTTGTCATCAACTTCCTTGGTGCTCTGTACTAATGAAGGGAGTGAAACTTTGGAGCAATATAGAGAGCGAGTAGGCCATCTGTAAACGCAGCAACTTGGTGTTCTATTATTATGGCATGCTGTCATGCTTTGGATGTGTAAAGAGATCCACTAGGCGGCCCGACATGAGACGTATTCTTAGGCACTCAATTTTCCTAACCTTGGCTCAATAATGAGAGGTTTAATCTGTATAAAATGTGCCTTTAGGCATTAAGCAACTTTCTTGGTCCGTTGGTTTTATCGTCTTCCATATAGAAAACTGGAATGCCATCCAATACGAAATTTATTTTAGTCAAATTAACAACTTTCTATCCAATGTCAAACCTTGCCTCCTTTTAGAAGAGATCAAATATGGGAATTATACTTAAGTCGTCGTTCTAGTAATTTTCTTAGTCCTTTGTAGTGAGTGGGTCCGATGCGGGAAACGTTCTTTATGGCATTAGCGGCTCTTTAGTTCCTCCTATTTCCCAGTAAATCAAAATGGTCGAAAGCGATTAAAGTTTATACCACCTTTAGAGGAAACGTTGACTTTATCCGAAACGGTCCAATGAAATGGCAATTTTTCGAAAAATTTGGCCGCTATAAGCAAAGAGCGGAAATAGTGAACCGAGGTCTCAAGAATGATCACAACGATTCCGATAGGATACTAAGTCCAAATTAAAATGAATTCCTTTTCATTCTAGAAAAGCTTATGTCTTGAAACTCTCCACGGTGTAAACTATATCTTGGGTTATTACTTCACCACGAAAGGGGAAATTTAATAAAGCGGACCGTTTTATTAACGAGGAAGGCGAGCTTTTGGACCTTTGTATCCTCATTAATGGTAAACCTAGATACCAAATTTAAGCCCTTTGAATCAATTAGTGCTGCTACATTATTGCGCGCTTGAGTAATCTCGGCCATTGGATCCGTAGAGGACATTACGCAATAGCACGAAAATTCGTACTGAAAAAGATTTTCAGAGAAAATCACTCACATAAGTAGAAATAGTATATATAGAAAAAAACAATTGTGTAACTTACAATATTGGTGTAAATATTTAAAACAAAATACTCAATACAGAATGAGTGTAAATAAAAATATGTCTGTTATTGCCTTAAGAACATTACCATAATATAAATTGTTGTATAAATAATTTAAATGATTCAGTGTTCACACAATTTTTTCACTTAGAATGAACTAAAATATCTTAATAAATCTTATTACCATCACAAATACAAACATAAATTTATATATAAAACAATTTTAAGGTCAGCTTGCGTTAGTTCGAAAATACGAGGTTTTAATGGCAAGAGTTCACCATTTTAATTAAAATTACACAAACGGCTTATAAAATAAGCTTGTTAATCGACTATCATTTAGTACAAAGATATTATCTAAATATTTACCATTCACTTGAAGTCATGCTAACAAAAACAGTAATTACCACAGAACATGTAGACCCCGCAAAACAACAACGTATAGGCCCTTCTGGAAGTTAAAATGGCCTTCTCACTCACTATCCGGATCCAAGGAGTGACTTTTATAAGAACAATATTTCAAGAAATTACTGGGTTTTCCATCGTTTTGCTAGAACCATGAAGTTTTGAAATTACATTATTTTTTTACAGACCGAATACGTTTTCAAACATTTACAATTAATGTGAATTCACAGTATGGTGGTTGGTGAAGATGAAATTTTTTGTATGGGGTAATTAAAATTTTTATATTCGATTCTACTCGTTTTCTATTTTTTGCCGAGATATGGAATGACATACGCGCCTCAGCCCCTTTCTGTATACCAATATATATATATATATATA